>SJYT01068857.1:27971-68637 GCA_006410635.1 Cephalophus harveyi
CTTTTTACCTAGTCTCTTATTGTTGCATATTTAAGATTTTTTTCCTTAGGGCAAGTTCTTAAAAGTAGAAATAATTAGTCTAAATATTATAAATATTTTTAATTTTTAAGGCCCTTGAAACATGTCTGCAATGCTCTAAGGAAAGCTTATCAATATATATTCCCACCAGCAGTGTATGAGAACATTCACTTCTACTTAATGTGGAACTTTTAATCTTACCTCTAATTTTTGTCTGTCAACATGTTATATATATTTTTTCTAAACTACATTCTACTAATTTTCAGCCAAAATAATTACACACAGACACACACACACATACACACACAATCTGTAATGGAGTTTAACCTGACTGAGACAAATGTTAAGTTTATATCTGATGCCTGACTAGAGTTAAAATATATGAATTTGTTTTTCTTGTTTAAAATGCCTGATCATACAGCTCTTTCATCAAAATATTTCTAAGATAATGTTATGTCTTGTAGGGATCACAAGCCTGATCTAGCTGGCATTTTAAAACATACAATTTCTTTTTCCCTATCATTATTTAGAGGGTTTTTATCTGCAAGGAAAAATCGAGAAACCAGCTTAATGATAGATTTGAACTCTGAATCACACTTTTGTTAAAGAGTTCTACCTTGCAACAACATCAAATGGGGAAGTTAAACAAATAGTGCAATTTTTAAAAAATTATGGTAAATAAAGCACAGGTACCAAAACCTACCACTCACAAATTTACATTCACCAATATGGTGCTCTCAATTGTATTTCTTGTGAAGATGGTGCTGTGTGAGGAAGCATGAGAGTATCTGTATTTCAATCAAGGATTATCAACAAATAATGCATCTCCAACAAACAACTGAGAGGGAAGATTTCTGGAATCCTTTTTTTAACACCAAGCAGCAGATATAAAAGCATAGACGTTTTATTTTATAATGAAGGCACCATCATTAAGCTGCCCCTGTTTACTCTTCCAAATGCTCATTTTTAGGATTATGGTGGAGAGGAGCGGATGCTACCTATATTTTTAAAGATTTTCTTTGTGTATAAAATGATCTGTAAAGTTATCTCAACTTGTTTTTGACCAATAATTAATCATAATTCTTATTCTTGTTTCTATTTAAGTTTCAGTTTTCAGACCACAACATGTTTGGTCGTATCAATAAATTTTTGCAATCCATTTTGAACAACAACAACAAAAAACTCATATTCTTTAGCAAAAGTGACTGCTGACTGCTCTTGCTAAGGGAAAATCTCACTGTGAAAGGAACAAGATTATCAGTATGTCACTGGAACTCTCCCCCTTCTTTCCATTCCCACCATGGCCACCATTATTTAAGTCCTCTGAATTGCTGGGGTCACTAACTAACTGCTTCTTCTCTCTGTAGAAGTGCTGCCAGATTTATCTTCTTAAAATACTGCTTTGAATATGTCACTGATTAAATGAAAATCTTTAATCATTCGTCATCTAAAGAAGGAGTCTGCCTCCATACTTTTTTGAACATGCATCGCTTCCAGTAAAACATTTGAGCAAGCATCACCACATCTGTATATTTATGAATAAATGACACATATAATATTGTCTACATGTGCAATAAATATTAGCAAGAAATTAAAGTCTCATTTTAGACAGAGAATAAACATTTTCCTCTACCCAAATGATGGTCCTACACAGCATCTTGCTCTGATGGCCACTGGTTTATACTGCAATCTGTCCTGTTAGTTAGTATGGCATTCAAATGCCTACACAGATGGGTTCCAATCTGCCCCTCCAGACTTGCCTCTACCTCTCCCCTTCCCAAAGTCTCATTTCCAGTAAACTGGTCTCTTCATGTTCTTCCTACTTCTGTGCTTTTCCTCACACCATTTATCCCATCCCCTTTGCCCTTTCTTTTCCTTCTTGATTTACTCATATCCCAACCATCTTTTAGAATTCAGTTCTAAGACCTCCAGTTCCACTCTCTTCCTCTGAGCTCCAAAGCAGTTATTTTCTCTTTTACCCATTTGGCAATTAATCATGACTAATGTATTAATACTTCCTGCTCTTGACCTCCACTAACCAGTCCCTGGTCAATTGAAGAGCCCTACAAGTATTTCTGATGAATGGATTAGCACATCTAGTGGAAATTGTTTTAAACTGAAACAAGACAGATACAGACTAGATCTGCAAAAAGAACTTTTGGACACAAGACAGTTGTAAACATCAGTTATCAGTTACATTTGCCTAAGGGGAGTAAAGCCTGGAAAAAAGGCTGGGCTTGGACAGGTTTGGAACATGGAAACAGACTGGAATCTTTGCCATCTCTGTTAGATCTAGAATATTATGATTGATGACTTTGCAAATACTGAGCTCCACCCACAGGGATGTGAGGCTGACATTTTCTCAAGAGAAGTATTTGGCCTTACAGAAGATGTGTTGTTTATCTCAAACACTTTCATTTCTCAATTATGAAAAGTGTGAACCTATTTATATTCTCCAGATGAAAGAAAACTTGGAGAAAACTCAGGGTGTTTCCATGAAATCAATGCTGCATAATCTATGCATGCCACGTTGCTAAGGTAATGGATTATCTGACCCCATGGGCCTCTTGCTTTTCCAGGTCATTATGTCACATCTTACATATAAAAGCCATTAGGGTAAGGGAGAGATTTTATATATTCCGTTGAAGTATTTATAGGCACTCATAAAAATGTACTTTAGATCAGGGGATTGTCATCTTAGAAAGACTCTCCAAATTTAGCGTCTCCTTCCCAGGGCCAAGCGCCCAGGGCATGTTCAGAGTCTGTGGACACTTTGCTTCTGAAATGAAACCAAACCCATGCAGAGTTATGTGCTTAGTGTGGGAAGGAATGTGATGCCTCCAATCTCGGAACTTTTCCCAGGACCCCTTGTCCTCAAACCTTAAAATCAACCTACTAGAATTCTCTTTCCCTTTGTAGACACTGACATTTCAAGAACATTATTTTTGATATTTAATGTGTATATATAGTGCTTACTAAAACACAGCACAGTCCATCTTTGGATGTACAAGCATGTGTTTAAGAATTCCATGCCATAAAAGAGGAAACTAATTCTGTGCTAGAACAGGTGAACATACAAATCAACAAATACTCACCTGGACTAACTGTGCAGAAATCAAGAAGATTAAATGGCATAGTCAAAGCTACTTAAAATATCAGACTCCTTAATTCAACAACTATTCCTGGTCCAGGAACAAGGAGTTTAGGACGGAAAAAGACAGTCATGCTCTTTGAAACTCACAATCCGAAAGCTAAGTGAGTAAGAAGTTCCCACTTTATTCTTATCATCATTGCCATCACCATCAATCATTGTTGTAGGTACTTTCAATCTGTTTAAAGAAAACCGATTTTTAAAAATTGTTATCATTGCTCTGGATGGTGACTTAACTAGGTTCAAGGGTATCTCCCAATTCTTTGGGAGATCAGGAAGAAAGATAATGAAGAAAAGAACTGGGGGAGAGCAATGATGTAGTAGTAAAAGCAGTGACAGCATCATTGATGTGATTGTAGAGATGGCCAACACTCAGCACAAGATGTGGAAAGGGGGGGGCAAGATGGATGGGCACTCAGTACCCTACCAGACACTGCCGAGATGCTGCCAGACACTGTATCATATAATTTCAGAAACATGATTTCATTTAGTTCTGCAAGCAAGTAATAGTGCCTTCCTCTTTTACAAATAATGAAACCGAGAGACAGAAAAATTGTCACTTGGCCAATACTACACAGTCGGTAACGAGCAGAGCTGGGGTTCTAATGTGGGGCTGTCTGATGCCCATCCTATGCTCTTAACCACATCATGCTACTGCCTTTCCAAGCAGTTAGCTGCATGGAAAGAGCTGACCCATCCTGTGCAACCTCTGCCTTCGGTCTTTATTAGCTGAAGCTCTCATGTCAGACAATAATATACTCAAACAAAGCTACTGTATCTGTCCCGTTACTCAGAGGTCCATGTTAAGGGTCTTCCAATTCCATCTAAAACCATTCAGTTTCAAGAGACAGAGTGGCAAGAACATGACTATAGATAGTTGGCTGGGTAAATGCGTTTGGTCAGGGTGGGGGGTGAGGGCTGGGATCAGTGCAAAGAAGGGCCCTTTCTAGGCCAGTGGAGATAAGCAAGCCACCGAGACATGCAGAAACTGAACGGAGATTTGAGTACTGAGATTTACAGCAACAGGGGTGACAGAAGTCCTATAAAGTGTTGGGTCCAAAAACCATCACGGACTCAAAATAAATAGGTGACAAAGAGAATACTTTAACTTTGGTGTGAGGTGCTAAAGAGTTTCTTGCATTTTGGGGACCTGAGCTCCAGAAATATTTGAATGAAATCTAAAAAATTAGAAGCCTAGCTTAGATAAGTTAGACAAGATCCTTTCTCGGCACACAAAAAACAGAGGGCTCTGCAAAAATCGGAAAATACTACTGTCAAGACTATTGTGAAAAATAAACTCCAAATGTAAATATATTTTTACTGTCAGTAATAAAACCTCTTGGAAGAGAAACACTCACAAGGTATTCTAGGAGCTTTAAGTTCTTCACAAGAAAAATGATTTCTTTAAACATCAAGATTTCACTGTCTTTGTGAAGGAGATTTCATTAGAGGGAGAGTCCCAGTGTGTGTTTACTACACAGTCGGTAACTCGCAGAGCTGGGATTCCAATGTGGGGCTCTCTGGTGCCCATTCCATGCTCTTAACCACATCATGCTACTGCCTTCCCTTGATTTTGGACCTGGTCCTTGAGTTTAGGACCACTTGGAGGGGAGGCAGAAGGTGATCAAAGAGTGGAGTGGCGAAGAGTGATTTTATCAGAGTTAAAGTATTTACAGGTCCACCACTCCTGCCTTAGAAACGGCTGACTAGCTGTGGGGTGGTGAAACGGGGAGGTGGGGAGAGGAGAGCAGGGTAGACTGGATGTTAGCCATTGAGCTGGACTTCGTGCTAACTTCTTTCCAGACAGGATCGCACTTCATTTTCATAGCAATCCTACAGTACCTGGGAGTATGATGACACCTGGGGCTGTTGTCCCCAAGTAACAGATAAGAAATAAAGGCTAAAAGAACACAAATGACTTGCACTATGTCACAGGGCAGGTAAGAGCTAGGGGCTAGACATGAACCCAGTGTCCGCGCCTCCCCTACTAGACCACCCTGACTCAGGCTCTCTTACAGTAGGAATATTCTCTGACAGACAAGACGAAAATAACTTAGGACAAATACCGAAACCACAGGGAAACCACAGGGACCTGAACTTCAGTACGATGTGGAGATGACCGAACTGCTCCCTAGTGTATGTTTCACTGAGTCCACCGAGGTCGGAGTCATCAGTGTTAGTTTACCGGCATCACCACTGTGGAGAACAGGGCCTGCTTACATGTCTTCTGGTGGCTCAGATGGTAAAGAATCTGCCTGCAATGCAGAAGACCTGGGTTCAACCCCTGGGTTAGGAAGATCTCCTGGAGAAGAGAATGGCAACCCATTCCAGTATTCTTGCCGGGACAATCCCATGGACAGAGGAGCCTGGCGGGCTACAGCCCATGGGGTCACAAAGAGTCGGACATGACTGAGTGATTAACACTTCACTTCATTCATTTCTATTAGGTCCCTAGCCTTCAAATCTCTCAAGTTTCCAGAGCAACCTTCCTCAGAAAAACAAAGATTGAGATAAATGCAAAGTGCAGGGAAGGAAATAAGTGGTACAAAGACAGACACAAAGCGTAACAGCCGATTAAACACCACCAACCAGCTGCCTGCAGAAATCATAGAAACGATACAGACAGATCACGTTGTGAGCTGTAGGCTCTGAGCCATCACATCGCTGTTCTCCACTATACACTGTACCTGGCGCTCTGAGAAAAGTCGTCACCTTCTATTGTCACTTAGCGGGGCCAGATCTCTCACCTGGTTGAATGGATGGATGAGCAGATGAAAGAATGAACAAACAAAAGAATAAAAGAAAAGAAGAAAGAAAACTAATCGAGGTTTAAGAAAATCAAGAAAGCAAATGACTAGGATATAGTGATATAGATATGATACAGACATTCATTCTCAAGTCCCATTTCAAGAGATGAAAATCAAATGGTAACCTGTGTTTCTTTTCACACAGGATAAAGAACATCTTTTTCCCCCCAGTAGATAAATAATTCCTTAAATAAAAACTGCTGACGATAAACAACACTGTCACAAACTCAAGATGTGGATGCCTTCCTCTGTCCCTCCCAGCCCCTCCTGCCAACACCACCCAGGCTGGAGCGGCTGTCAGCAAGCCACAGTCACTCCTGAGACTCTGCATCCATCCTCTAAGATAAGGAAAAATCAGATGTGACATGGAGGAGATGAGGCGGAAAGTGTCGGGACCGGGTAGAAAGAATGCTGGAATTTGTCAAACAGAGACTCCAAGAGTCCCAACATGTAGGTGCCATCTGGCCTGGCTCTCTGAAGCCTGGTGTGCTGTGGTTGCTGCAGGCCCGCACGGAACGGAGCCTTGCAGATGGTAAACAAGTGCCCTGGGGTTGATCAGTGGGGGCCCGAGCAGCTGGCTGACGGAGGCTAGCACCCTGGACAGTCAAGAGACCTTATGCACAGGACTGGCTGCACCCCAAGCCAGGGCCACAGCCTGGACGGTGGAGCCACCAAGTCAGCATGTGAAGAAGTAAATAAGTTACGAGGCTATAATGGACCAATAAGGCTGGTAGGCTGCAGTCCATGGGGTTGCAGAGTCAGACATGACTGAGCAACTGAGTGCACACATGTGCGCATGCACACACGTGCACACACACACACACACACACATACTGTACAACACAGGGAATATTGTCAATATTTTATAGTAACTTTTTTGGAGTGTATTCTATTTAAATTTCAAATTACTACATTTGTACACCTGAAATACAAACCAGGCAGACTTCCATGGTGTCACACTCCCCCTGATGTGAACAGGAGAAGACTAACTAGAGGATAGAGATGTTTGCTAATGAAGTAAGGTCAAAAGGAAGCTACCATTTACTGAGTACTTGCGAGGTGCTAAGGCAGTTTTACGGTCTGTTAAGCATTGTATGTGTTTCTTTAATTTTTCTCAACTGATGCTCAGAGTAACACAAGAACACAGGTATTATCATTATTCCTAGTTTACAGACTAGGAAACTGAGGCTTAGGAAGATGAATGAAGCAACTCACTCATGGTCATATATATAATATTGGCAGAAGCAGCACTTGAACCCAAGCCCTTCTGACCCAGAGCCCATGGATTTAGCCTGCCCAGGGGGCCCTCAATGAGCCTGGTGGGCCAGGGCTGACTCACATGGGGAAGAGTCCTAAGGTAAGGGGCATAGATACCTGATGAAGATGATAACATGGTATCATTGACACACACTCAAGACTCTAATAAGAAAACTACGTTCTCATCCAGTCACCAAACTGGAAAACGAGGAAACCAGTCAAGGCCAAGAGCTAATCTCTTGGCACTAGGCCCATGCTGGCTGCAAAATAAAGGTACATGTATACACATTTGTGTAAGCAGACAGTCTAAAATGCCCAAGGATAAATCAACACATTATTACAGAGTCTGCTGGGCTATTGATCCAGCTTCCCAGTTCTCCTTGGCCTAACTCACTACTTGCTTAAATCTATTTCTGTGTGCTGGGAAATCAGTGGCACAAGGCATCAATTTGCTCTGGGCACATAATTTTGTCTTTAAATTCTTCAAATGACAACTGGCAATAGAGGGATTTTTTTAAAACATAGAGATGCTAGACCTCTTCCTCAAGGCCTGGACTTCACAGGACCTAAGGAGAGAGTATGACTCACCGCCCCATCACCCAGCCACACGTTGGTTCAAACGCTCTGTGTGCTAACCATGTTGATGCATTCATTTTTGAGCCTTGGACCTGGATTACTTTGAGTCAACTGCCTAATCTAAGTCAGACAGTTTAACTGTTCCAGCATTAAATAATGGCACCTCAGTGACTTTCTCTAGCACCTAACAGACCACGGGCATTAAATGTTAAATAAACAAGACTTATCCCAGTGTTTCGCAGCCCACTTCTTTATGGTATTAAAACTTGCTTCATCCCCCTGAGGCTCCCAAATAAGAAAAACAGCCTGTTCTTTATTATAAGCAGTAACATTTTGTCCTCCCATCTAGAAAATGCATGTCATTGCCCAGAATGAAGCTTATTTCAAGAATTAGATCACCTTAGACTGTAAAGCATAACTATATTCTGGCTGCCTGAGAAATCACAATCCCTTTTGAAAATGTATACACATTTGTCATTTAGAAATAGTTCTTTGCCTTGGCTGTTGAGCAAGAGAAGGATTTTTCTAAGGACAGTGTCAGACAGCCTCATTGTGACTCCCAGTTTGGTATGCTAACTGTTATCTTCCATGACCTGGCTGCAGACACAGTAGGCTTTGAAAACAGCCTCTGTAAGGAAAATAACACATGAGTCAGGAGGCAAACAAGTTCTCAGTAGCCTTTGTGTATCATTTATCCTAGGCAATACCTGTGGCATTTCTGCAGGGTGGGCCTGCTTTCATCAGCTGCCAGGGCATCGTGGGAAGACACTAGCTCTCAAAGATCTGGCTGAAAAAACACCACACAGCTTCTGTCAAAACAGTCAGATGCCAAGAATGAAGCCACACAGAAAACCGTTGTGTCCACACTCCAAATGAAACAGGAGATCTGCCTCTCTTGAGAGAAGCCCCTCTCATTCCAGAACCAGCTGTTACAGACATCGGGGTACTTGGGGTGCATTTGTTCCTCTATAGAAGAAACTCTTCAAACCAACTTTGGTGGGGGGGTGGTGGGGGTGGGGAGACAGGGTTGGGCACAGGAGTGTGCTTTTTAATGACCAAGGCTGAATAAGCTTTCCTCTGGTTTTCTTTTATGTTTCTCCATAAAGCACTTTTCATGCTTTCCTGCTATTTTGCAGTGGCTTTTTTTTTTTTTTCTAATTTACTTAGGTTGCCAAAGGGAAAAAGATTCTATCTCTCTGGTTAGTTGAAAGGCAAGTTTCAACTATTTCATGCAGGAGAATGAGCTGGCAACCTGCTGCCGAGGTCAGGTAACAAAAGCCTCCCTTCAGAGCCTGTCAGTTTCCCGGCGCTGCTGCTCTGCGACCAGATAAGTTGGTTCCCTGTGCACCTGGGTCCTCCCAGGCCGCCTCGCATCAAGGAACCCGTCATGATATTTGCATTTTAATAAATATTTTGTTGTTATTACTTTTTCCTGTTTGTTCCCAGGGGTTCTAAGAAAGGGAGAGACACAGTTATAATCGACGCATGTAGGGTAGAAGCAGCTACATTGGGCTGAACTGCCATTTGGTCTAAGAAATCTGAGCTGGAGTTTTTTCCCAACAGGACAAATGTTTAGAAGGCAACAAATGTACATTGCATAAAGTCCTTTCATGTCCCTTGCAAAGCAATTCCCTGCTGCCCTAGTCACGGACGGTAACAGGTGTGGTAGAGTAAGAGAGCCTATGAGACCACGGGAGTCCAGCTCCTGACACCTTTTTCTGGGTCAGATTTGAATAAATCTAAGGAACAGCAGGACAGGTACACAGAAGAGATGCAGAAAAGGCAACTCTACTTTTAGAATCTTTCACTCCTATTCAATCTTTTATCCTTTCTGCAAACTGTAACGGCTTTCTTGGTTTCAAAATTGCTTCCTTCTGATAATTATGAATAATCCTTCTGATAATTATGAATAATCTCTCAAAAACCCACAGGTACAAGGATTTCAGACCAGGTGACAGACTCAGCTGCCTGAAACTAAAAGCCTCTGTTAGGGCACCACTGGGCTTGTTTAGACTATACTTCCATCATCATACACTTTTGAGGACTTTCTCAGGATTCTAAACTGAGGAGGGTACTTGGGATATTGGTGGTTATTTATGGAGCATATGAAATGAGCAGTTTAAAAAAATTTAAGGCTCCCATTATTCAGTGCAACACGGTATGCACATGGAGATCAATATTTCCAGAGTGGGAAGATTAGCCTCAAAGGACTAAAACCTGAGAGTTTATATTCAGAACAAACAAAAAAACCACAACGCTATTTAAATTCAGTTCAGTTCAGTCATTCAGTCATGTCCGACTCTTAGCAACCCCATGAATCGCAGCATGCTAGGCCTCCCTGTCAATCACCAACTCCCAGAGTTCACTCAAACTCACGTCCATCGAGTCGGTGATGCCATCCAGCCATCTCATCCTCTGTCGTCCCCTCTCCTCCTGCCCCCAATCCCTCCCAGCATCAGAGTCTTTTCCAATGAGTCAACTCTTTGCATGAGGTGGCCAAAGTACTGGAGTTTCAGCTTTAGCATCATTCCTTCCAGAGAACACCCAGGGCTGATCTCCTTTAGGATGGACGGGTTGGATCTCCTTGCAGTCCAAGGGACTCTCAAGAGTCTTCTCTAACACCACAGTTCAAAAGCATCAATTCTTTGGCACTCAGCTTTCTTCACAGTCCAACTCTCAACATCCATACATGACCACTGGAAAAACCATAGCCTTGACTAGACGGACATTTAGTTTTCACCCTATTAAACTGATAACCTCTTCAATGAATAGATAAGGTTCATTTGCAATCAGTACCATTTATATGTAGTGATATACAGTTATAGAGCAAAGACATCACTTTGCTGACAGAGGTCTTTATAGGCAAAGCTATGGCTTTTCTGGTAGTCATGTGTAGATGTGAGAGTTGGTCCATAAAGAAGGCTGACGGCCAAAGAATTCATGCTTTCAAATTGTGGTGCTGGAGAAGACTCTTGAGAAGTCCCTTGGACTGCAAGGAGATCAAGTCAGTCAATCCTAAAGAAAATCAACCCTGAGTATTCATTGAGAGGACTGATGCTGAAGCTAAAGCTCCAATACTTTGGCCACCTGATGCAAAGAGTTGACTAATTGGAAAATACCTTGATGCTGGTAAAGACTGAAGGCAAAAGGAAAAGAGGGTGGCAGAAGATGAGATGACTAGATAGCATCATTGACTCAATGGACATGAGTTTGAGCAAACCGCGGGAGACAGTGAAGGACAGGGATGCCTGGCATGCTGCAGTCCATGGGGTCACAAAGAGTCAGACACAACAGCAACTGAACAACCACAAAAATAACACTTTATATATTTATCTGGCTGTGCTGGGTCTTAGTTGCAGCACGCAGGATCTTCAGTCTTCGTTGCTGCATGGAGGATCTTTGAGTTGTGGCATTAGAACTCTTACTTGCAGCATGTGGGATCTAGTTCCCTGACCAGGGATCAGACCCGGGCCCTGTGCATTGAGAACCCGGAGTCTTAGCCACCGGACCTTAGGGAAGTCCCTGCCATGCTTTTAAGTTGCTTTAAGTTGATCCATTACACATGTAGATTTTTCACTTTACATTACAATCTGGATGTTAATCTGTGTTATCTCTGTAAATTTCTATTTCTATTTTAAAATATTTCATTGTAAGGGTGAAGCATAAGTAGTAGATAAATAATTCCTTAAATAAAAACTGCTGACGATAAACAACACTGTCACAAACTCAAGATGTGGATGCCTTCCTCCGTCCCTCCCAGCCCCTCCTGCCAACACCATCCAGGCTGGAGCGGCTGTCAGCAAGCCACAGTCACTCCCGAGACTCTGCATCCATCCTCTAAGATAAGGAAAAATCAGATGTGACATGGAGGAGATGAGGTGGAAAGTGTTGGGACCGGGTAGAAAGAATGCTGGAATTTGTCAAACAGAGACTCCAAGAGTCCCGACATGTAGGTGCCATCTGGCCTGGCTCTCTGAAGCCTGGTGTGCTGTGGTTGCTGCAGGCCCGCACGGAGCCTTGCAGATGGTGAACAAGTGCCCTGGGGCTGATCAGTGGGGGCCCGAGCAGCTGGCTGACGGAGGCTAGCACCCTGGACAGTCAAGAGACCTTGTGCACAGGACTGGCTGCACCCCAAGCCAGGGCCACAGCCTGGACGGTGGAGCCACCAAGTCAGCATGTGAAGAAGTAAATAAGTTACGAGGCTATAATGGACCAATAAGGCTGGTGGGCTGCNTGATCAGTGGGGGCCCGAGCAGCTGGCTGACGGAGGCTAGCACCCTGGACAGTCAAGAGACCTTGTGCACAGGACTGGCTGCACCCCAAGCCAGGGCCACAGCCTGGACGGTGGAGCCACCAAGTCAGCATGTGAAGAAGTAAATAAGTTACGAGGCTATAATGGACCAATAAGGCTGGTGGGCTGCAGTCCATGGGGTTGCAGAGTCAGACATAACTGAGCGACTGAGTGCACACATGTGCACATGCACACACGTGCACACACACACACACACACACACACATACTGTACAGCACAGGGAATATCGTCAATATTTTATAGTAACTTTTTGGAGTGTATTCTATATAAATTTCAAATTACTACGTTTGTACACCTGAAATACAAACCAGGCAGACTTCCATGGTGTCACGCTCCCCCTGATGTGGACGGGGAGAAGACTAACTAGAGGATAGAGGTGTTTGCTAATGAAGTAAGGTCAAAAGGAAGCTACCATTTACTGAGTACTTGCGAGGTGCTAAGGCAGTTTTACAGTCTGTTAAGCATTGTATGTGTTTCTTTAATTTTTCTCAACTGATCCTCAGAGTAACACAAGAACACGGGTATTATCATTATTCCTAGTTTACAGACTAGGAAACTGAGGCTTAGGAAGATGAATGAAGCAACTCACTTATGGTCATATATATAATATTGGCAGAAGCAGCACTTGTACCCAAGCCCTTCTGACCCAGAGCCCATGGATTTAGCCTGCCCAGGGGGCCCTCAATGAGCCTGGTGGGCCAGGGCTGACTCACATGGGGAAGAGTCCTAAGGTAAGGGGCATAGATACCTGATGAAGATGATAACATGATATCATTGACACACACTCAAGACTCTAATAAGAAAACTACGTTCTCATCCAGTCACCAAACTGGAAAACGAGGAAACCAGTCAAGGCCAAGAGCTAATCTCTTGGCCCTAGGCCCATGCTGGCTGCAAACTAAAGGTACATGTATACACATTTGTGTAAGCAGACAGTCTAAAATGCCCAAGGATAAAGCAACACATTATTACAGAGTCTGCTGGGCTATTGATCCAGCTTCCCAGTTCTCCTCGGCCTAACTCACTACTTGCTTAAATCTATTCCTGTGTGCTGGGAAATCAGTGGCACAAGGCATCAATTTGCTCTGGGCACATAATTTTGTCTTTAAATTCTTCAAATGACAACTGGCAATAGAGGGATTTTTTTAAAACATAGAGATGCTAGACCTCTTCCTCAAGGCCTGGACTTCACAAGGACCTAAGGAGAGAGTATGACTCACCGCCCCATCACCCAGCCACACGTTGGTTCAAACACTCTGTGTGCTAACCATGTTGATGCATTCATTTTTGAGCCTTGGACATGGATTACTTTGAGTCAACTGCCTAATCTAAGTCAGACAGTTTAACTGTTCCAGCATTAAATAATGGCACCTCAGTGACTTTCTCTAGCACCTAACAGACCACGGGCATTAAATGTTAAATAAACAAGACTTATCCCAGTGTTTCGCAGCCCACTTCTTTATGGTATTAAAACTTGCTTCATCCCCCTGAGGCTCCCAAATAAGAAAAACAGCCTGTTCTTTATTATAAGCAGTAACATTTTGTCCTCCCATCTAGAAAATGCATGTCATTGCCCAGAATGAAGCTTATTTCAAGAATTAGATCACCTTAGACTGTAAAGCATAACTATGTTCTGGCTGCCTGAGAAATCACAATCCCTTTTGAAAATGTATACACATTTGTCATTTAGAAATAGTTCTTTGCCTTGGCTGTTGAGCAAGAGAAGGATTTTTCTAAGGACAGTGTCAGACAGCCTCATCGTGACTCCCAGTTTGGTATGCTAACTGTTATCTTCCATGACCTGGCTGCAGACACAGTAGGCTTTGAAAACAGCCTCTGTAAGGAAAATAACACATGAGTCAGGAGGCAAACAAGTTCTCAGTAGCCTTTGTGTATCATTTATCCTAGGCAATACCTGTGGCATTTCTGCAGGGTGGGCCTGCTTTCATCAGCTGCCAGGGCATCGTGGGAAGACACTAGCTCTCAAAGATCTGGCTGAAAAAACACCACACAGCTTCTGTCAAAACAGTCAGATGCCAAGAATGAAGCCACACAGAAAACCGTTGTGTCCACACTCCAAATGAAACAGGAGATCTGCCTCTCTTGAGAGAAGCCCCTCTCATTCCAGAACCAGCTGTTACAGACATCGGGGTACTTGGGGTGCATTTGTTCCTCTATAGAAGAAACTCTTCAAACCAACTTTGGTGGGGGGGCGGTGGGGGTGGGGAGACAGGGTTGGGCACAGGAGTGTGCTTTTTAATGACCAAGGCTGAATAAGCTTTCCTCTGGTTTTCTTTTATGTTTCTCCATAAAGCACTTTTCATGCTTTCCTGCTATTTTGCAGTGGCTTTTTTTTTTTTTTTTAATTTACTTAGGTTGCCAAAGGGAAAAAGATTCTATCTCTCTGGTTAGTTGAAAGGCAAGTTTCAACTATTTCATGCAGGAGAATGAGCTGGCAACCTGCTGCCGAGGTCAGGTAACAAAAGCCTCCCTTCAGAGCCTGTCAGTTTCCCGGCGCTGCTGCTCTGCGACCAGATAAGTTGGTTCCCTGTGCACCTGGGTCCTCCCAGGCCGCCTCGCATCAAGGAACCCGTCATGATATTTGCATTTTAATAAATATTTTGTTGTTATTACTTTTTCCTGTTTGTTCCCAGGGGTTCTAAGAAAGGGAGAGACACAGTTATAATCGACGCATGTAGGGTAGAAGCAGCTACATTGGGCTGAACTGCCATTTGGTCTAAGAAATCTGAGCTGGAGTTTTTTCCCAACAGGACAAATGTTTAGAAGGCAACAAATGTACATTGCATAAAGTCCTTTCATGTCCCTTGCAAAGCAATTCCCTGCTGCCCTAGTCACGGACGGTAACAGGTGTGGTAGAGTAAGAGAGCCTATGAGACCACGGGAGTCCAGCTCCTGACACCTTTTTCTGGGTCAGATTTGAATAAATCTAAGGAACAGCAGGACAGGTACACAGAAGAGATGCAGAAAAGGCAACTCTACTTTTAGAATCTTTCACTCCTATTCAATCTTTTATCCTTTCTGCAAACTGTAACGGCTTTCTTGGTTTCAAAATTGCTTCCTTCTGATAATTATGAATAATCCTTCTGATAATTATGAATAATCTCTCAAAAACCCACAGGTACAAGGATTTCAGACCAGGTGACAGACTCAGCTGCCTGAAACTAAAAGCCTCTGTTAGGGCACCACTGGGCTTGTTTAGACTATACTTCCATCATCATACACTTTTGAGGACTTTCTCAGGATTCTAAACTGAGGAGGGTACTTGGGATATTGGTGGTTATTTATGGAGCATATGAAATGAGCAGTTTAAAAAAATTTAAGGCTCCCATTATTCAGTGCAACACGGTATGCACATGGAGATCAATATTTCCAGAGTGGGAAGATTAGCCTCAAAGGACTAAAACCTGAGAGTTTATATTCAGAACAAACAAACAAAAAAACCACAACGCTATTTAAATTCAGTTCAGTTCAGTCACTCAGTCATGTCCGACTCTTAGCAACCCCATGAATCGCAGCATGCTAGGCCTCCCTGTCAATCACCAGCTCCCGGAGTTCACTCAAACTCACGTCCATCGAGTCGGTGATGCCATCCAGCCATCTCATCCTCTGTCGTCCCCTCTCCTCCTGCCCCCAATCCCTCCCAGCATCAGAGTCTTTTCCAATGAGTCAACTCTTTGCATGAGGTGGCCAAAGTACTGGAGTTTCAGCTTTAGCATCATTCCTTCCAGAGAACACCCAGGGCTGATCTCCTTTAGGATGGACGGGTTGGATCTCCTTGCAGTCCAAGGGACTCTCAAGAGTCTTCTCTAACACCACAGTTCAAAAGCATCAATTCTTTGGCACTCAGCTTTCTTCACAGTCCAACTCTCAACATCCATACATGACCACTGGAAAAACCATAGCCTTGACTAGACGGACATTTAGTTTTCACCCTATTAAACTGATAACCTCTTCAATGAATAGATAAGGTTCATTTGCAATCAGTACCATTTATATGTAGTGATATACAGTTATAGAGCAAAGACATCACTTTGCTGACAGAGGTCTTTATAGGCAAAGCTATGGCTTTTCTGGTAGTCATGTGTAGATGTGAGAGTTGGTCCATAAAGAAGGCTGACGGCCAAAGAATTCATGCTTTCAAATTGTGGTGCTGGAGAAGACTCTTGAGAAGTCCCTTGGACTGCAAGGAGATCAAGTCAGTCAATCCTAAAGAAAATCAACCCTGAGTATTCATTGAGAGGACTGATGCTGAAGCTAAAGCTCCAATACTTTGGCCACCTGATGCAAAGAGTTGACTAATTGGAAAATACCTTGATGCTGGTAAAGACTGAAGGCAAAAGGAAAAGAGGGTGGCAGAAGATGAGATGACTAGATAGCATCATTGACTCAATGGACATGAGTTTGAGCAAACCGCGGGAGACAGTGAAGGACAGGGATGCCTGGCATGCTGCAGTCCATGGGGTCACAAAGAGTCAGACACAACAGCAACTGAACAACCACAAAAATAACACTTTATATATTTATCTGGCTGTGCTGGGTCTTAGTTGCAGCACGCAGGATCTTCAGTCTTCGTTGCTGCATGGAGGATCTTTGAGTTGTGGCATTAGAACTCTTACTTGCAGCATGTGGGATCTAGTTCCCTGACCAGGGATCAGACCCGGGCCCTGTGCATTGAGAACCCGGAGTCTTAGCCGCCGGACCTTAGGGAAGTCCCTGCCATGCTTTTAAGTTGCTTTAAGTTGATCCATTACACATGTAGATTTTTCACTTTACATTACAATCTGGATGTTAATCTGTGTTATCTCTGTAAATTTCTATTTCTATTTTAAAATATTTCATTGTAAGGGTGAAGCATAAGTTAATTGTTCTTCACTTGTTATACTTTTCATTTAGTTCCGACGACAGAGGATGAGATGGCTGGATGGCATCACTGACTCGATGGACGTGAGTCTGAGTGAACTCCGGGAGATGGTGATGGACAGGGAGGCCTGGCGTGCTGCGATTCATGGGGTCGCAAAGAGTCGGACACAACTGAGCGACTAAACTGAACTGAACTGGACGTTTAATATTAAACATAATATTGTAATGACTAGTTTCAACATAAAGCATTTCCAGATATTTGAATTTTTTGAGGATAGATTATGAGAAGCAGAATTAGTCAAAGGGTAATTTTACCTCTTGAGATATATTGCCAAATTGCTTTCCCACCAGTTTGTATCAAATTACACTCCTATACACAGTGTATAAAAATGTCTTTTTGTTGTGGTCTTACCAGTACTCTTCTTTAAAATATAATCTTATTTATTTTTGGTTGTGCTGGGTGTTTGTTACAGTGAGGGCTTTTCTCTAGGTGCAGAGACAGGGGACTGCTCTCCAGTTGCAGTGAGCGGGCTTCTCATGCGGTGGCTGCTCTGGTTGAGGAGGACGGGCTCTAGGGCACATGGGCTGAGTAGCTGCGGCACATGGGCTTAGCTGTTTTGCGGCATGTGGGATCTTCCCACATCAGGGATCGAACCCGTGCCTCCGCCATTGGCGGCTGGATTCTTACCGCTGAGCCAACAGAGAAGCCCCACTATTCTTCTTTTTTAAATAACTAATTTAAAAGGCAAAAATGTTATTTCATTGTTTTGAATTACATGTATGTGATTGCTACTACGTTTTTGTGAATTATATATTATGGTTCTTGGCTCATTTCTTTATTGTGAACACTTTATATTAGGGATATTATTGGCTGTAATTTTGGAATTCTTTCATGTATTGTGAATTCAATTCTGTGATTTTACTATCTGTCCTTCTTCATCCTCAGTCTTCCTGTTAACATTTCAAAGGATGGTTTTGGATATCACATAATAAAAATGAATTAGGAGACTTAAAGAAAAAGATGTCATAATAGTTAAATCCAAAATGTAATTCTTTCTCTAATATTATAAATTCAATGTTGCTCAACATGCCAAATTTCCTTCCTAAGTCTGAGTAATAGAGACAGGTGCACATATCCTAGATCACAGTGATGGTGATCATCAACAAAATAACATATCTCACCGAGTGATAAGGTTTAAGGTAAATGCTCCATGTATGTCCCAGCTAACGACTAGAATTCTTCCCCCCCCTACTTGGTTTGGCATCATGAGGAAGAGTGTAATTTTAAAGGCCCCTACCAAGCAGAAGTTACCAATATGCACCCAGGTCCTTACCAAATACTTTAGTTACCAAACTCACTTGACAAAGCACACAGATACCTTCAGACCAAGTTATATAGCACGAGGCCACCTGGGAAATGAGAGAGGTACGCCATAGGTGGGAACCTAGTGCTGGGGTCTCAAAATACAGCAAAGGCCAAGGCTCTCAGGCTTCAGGGAGTATGCCTGAAGGGGTGTATAAGTCGGTACAGTGGGTACAGTCATAGGAAGTAAAGTCAAAGGATTGCAGACAGATATATTCACCTAAAACACAAACCTCAGGTGAATAACAACTAAACTGTATAAAGTGCTCTGAGGTGGCTCAAATGGTATTAACATTGATTTCTCAGTTGATCCCTCCAAAAATTCAGTGCCTAAATGATTATATTAATTTTACTGATACAATAGCTAAAATAAGAGAATTTCACTGAGGTGTCCACAATCATAGAGCTTTCAGCTTGTAGAGCTGAGAATCAAAGACAGACCTATTAAACTACAAGACCAGTCAACTCTTTGACTTATTAATGATTCCTAGCCTTGCTGGTCTTCTGTGGATACCTCTCCTCCAACCCGAATGGAAAGCTCAACTTGTCTTCTCACCTAAACTTTATAAAACTCAGAAGTAGAACCAGTGCCTGCTTTCAAGAGAAATACAAAAGAGTAGAGAGGAAATGCCCTTTTGTTTGACTCTACCAAAGGCAAGTAAGTGCTATGCCTCATGAAACTAAAGGGTTCCCCAGAAATATATATCACAGGGATAACTAGACTGGCTGAGGGAGTACTTATGATTCTGTAGCCTGGATGATCTTGGCCATGTGTGGATCTGAAAAAGTGAACCATCTATAAACCCACCAATCACTTGTCTGGAGATCAGAAGTCATCAATGTCAATGTTCTAGAATACAACCCCCACAGGAGAAAGGCTGCTGAGAGAGACAGCCAGTAGTTTTCCGAAACGCTTCTCTTTTTCATAAAGAAGGGGCTGTAACTAAAACTCAGGGTTCTCACCTGGAGAATGAGGATGATACAGTAGTGCTAGCTTCATGTGGATATCACGAATGGAGATTATATGAGAAAGGCCTTGTAAAAGGGTCTCATGAATAGCAAACATTCTATAAATAGAAGCCATCGTTACTCTAGTATGATTATGTGCTGCTTTAAGCCTATCCTTTGTTCCATGGACTACTCTTATTTATTAACTATTGAAAGTTTCTTAATAAAAACAGTTTTTGGATTATCTAATAAATAGTAAAGAACAGCAGCAAGCTAAAACAGCTGGAGGAGAGCACAATGACTTCATGACGGTAAGCAAACAACTAATACAAAAGGAAGCGTCATCACAGGAGAATGTCAGAAGAAACAATTTAAGCCTATCCTTTGTTCCATGGACTACTCTTATTTATTAACTATTGAAAGTTTCTTAATAAAAACAGTTTTTGGATTGTCTAATAAATAGTAAAGAACAGCACCAAACTAAAACAGCTGGAGGAGAGCACAATGACTTCATGACGGTAAGCAAACAACTAATATAAAAGAAAGCGTCATCACAGGAGAATGTCAGGAGAAACCTCCAGGAACCGGGAGAGCCTCAGTATTATTTCACATCTCCAATGGCACCCCACTCCAGTACTCTTGCCTGGAAAATCCCACGGGCGGAGGAGCCTGGTAGGCTGCAGTCCATGGGGTCACGACACGACTGAGCAACTTCACTGTTCACTTTCACGCATTGGAGAAGGAAATGGCAACCCCCTCCAGTGTTCTTGCCTGCAGAATCCCAGGGACGGGGGAGCCTGGTGGGCTGCCGTCTCTGGGGTCGCACAGAGTCGGCCACGACTGAAGTGACTTAGCAGCAGCAGCATTCAGAAAAGTGAACATTTAGTCCTTGACGTTCTTTAGCTTCACTATGACATAAACACAAAAAGTTTTAAAAATGTAATATTGCTTGGCATTCTTTGAAATTTTGTGACTACGAATACTCAGGTCTTGCCTTAATTTCAGAAAATATCCAGCCATTTGCTATCTGTTTTCTCTTACTGGGACTATTTACTAATGTACCCTAGAATTTGTTATATTTTAAAATCTTTAATATTTTCAATTTTTTTCTCTTTTATGCAATTTGATTATTTTCTAATTTACCTATTCTAAACCATAGTCTCTCTTTGACTATTTCTCCCGTTGAGATAAAAAAAAAAAAAAAATCTGAATGACTATACATTTTATTTCCAATAGTTATATTTGGTTCTGTTTTGTATCTGGACATTTAGTTTCACTCTAGTTTCTACTATTTAGTTATTATTTCGTAAACTATTTGTTCTTTTTTAACGGATGCTATTCATTCTTTTATTTTTTGAAGATTTTAAACATACTTGTTTCTTACTGTCAAATCTTTTCCACCATAATGTTGCCACCCTGTGATGACTAGGGTAGCACGGCATGCTGCAAATGGGTATAAACTCAGGTTGCTAGACAATAAAAGACAATAAAAGATTGAAGGAAAGGTATAAGCAGAAGAATGGAGGTGATGGAGATAACGTGAGAAAGCCACCATAGAATTTCTACTCTTCTCAAGTTGAATTTTAAAATATTGAGAGAAAGGTGTTGAATACACTTTTAAGAAATATAATAGCTTAAGACCTATGGTAAATGACTTGACTTTACAAATTCAAAACTCTAATTATCCCCAGGTAGCGTTCATCATCCATTGCTTAGCCAGAGCTTAAGACCCAAATGCTCTTAATAACTGCAGGTTGAATGGATGCATGAAGAATAGATGGATGAATATTAAGTAATGATGAGTCCCTCAGATGGAAAGTCTCAGTCAAGTGAAATAATCATTAATACCAGAACTTTTCAATTACAAAAGCATATTCTTCAACATTTAATGTTTTTAAAATAGAATTATGATCAACATACACATTCAAATTTTTTTTTACATTTCATGCAAAGATGAGCACAATAACGGACAGAAATGGTATGGACCTAACAGAAGCAGAAGATTTTAAGAAGAGGTGGCAAGAATACACAAAAGAGCTATACAAAAAAGATCTTCATGACTCAGATAACCATGATGGTGTGATCACTCACCTACAGCCAGACATCCTGGAATGTGAAGTCAAGTGGGCCTTAGGAAGAATCGTTATGAGCAAAGCTAATGGAGGTGATGGAATTCCAGTTGAGCTATTTCAAATCCTAAAGGATAATGCTGTGAAAGTGCTGCACTCAATATGCCAGAAAATCTGGAAAACTCAGCAGTAGCCACGGACTGGAAAATGTCAGTTTCCATTCCTATCCCAAAGAATTGCGAACTTCCAGATGTTCAATTTGGATTTAGAAATGGCAGAGGAACCAGAGATCAAATCGCCAACATCCATTGGATCATCAAAAAAGCAAGAGAGTTCCAGAAAAACATCTAATATTGCTTTATTGACTATGCCAAACCCTTTGTCTGTGTGGATCACAACAAACAGTGGAAAATTCAAGGGATGGGAATACCAGATCACTTGACCTGCCTTTCAGAAACAACAGTTAGAACTAGACATGGAAAAACAGACTGGTTCCAAATTAGGAAAGGAGTATGTCAAGGCTGTATATTGTCACTCTACTTATTTAACTTATATGCAGAGTCATCATGAGAAATGCTGGACTGGATGAAGCACAAGCTGGAATCAAGATTGCCAGGAGAAATATCAATAACCTCAGATATGCAGATGACACCACCCTTGTGGCAGAAAGCGAAGAAGAACTAAAGAGCCTCTTGATGAAAGTGAAAGAGGGGAGTGAAAAAGTTGGCTTAAAACTCAACATTCAGAAAACTAAGATCATGGCATCTGGTCCAATCATTTCATGGCAAATAGATGGGGAAACAGTGGAAACAGTGACAGACTGTTTTTGGGCTCCAAAGTCACTGCAGATGGTGATTGCAGCTATGAAATTAAAAGACGCTTGCTACTTAGAAGAAAAGTTATGACCAACCTAGACAGCANGTCAATGCAAAATGCCAGGCTTGATGAAGCACAAGCTGGAATCAAGATTGCCAGGAGAAATATCAATAACCTCAGATATGCAGATGACACCACCCTTGTGGTAGAAAGCGAAGAACTAAAGAACCTCTTGATGAAAGTGAAAGAGGAGAGTGAAAAAGTTGGCTTAAAACTCAGCATTCAGAAAACTAATATCATTGCATCTGGTCCTATCACTTTATGGCAAATAGATGGGGAAACAATGGAAACAGTGATAGACTTTAATTTTTGGGGCTCCAAAATCACTGCAGATGGTGACTGCAGTCATGAAATTAAAAGAGTGCCTGAAGAGCTATGGATGGAGACTTGTGACATTGTTACATATGAAGTCAGCAAAAATATGAGCTTGGTCAATACCAGAGGAAAATTAAATTATATGTCTTGAACTCTTCAGAGGAAAATAATCTTTCCCTAGCTCCCTAGGGTCTGTCCATACGAACAACTTTGACTCTTCAAACTAACATGAGCTTTCTAATAAACCAGTGGAACCGTGTTTATGTGTTTAAGAGGAACTTAATTGGTAGAGAAAAAACTAAAAGGGGATTTCTGAATGCTCTTGATTAAAACTGAGGTATCTGTGGGAGAAATTTTTCCCCTGAGGCTAAGAAAACATTTAAAGAGACTTTCCAAACAGAATATCTCAGATAAAAGGCAGCAGTCATAAATTCTGATTCTCTTATGCCCTAGAAAGACTGGAGGTGAGTGATGGGAAACCTGGGACCTTTTAAAAACAAGGCCATTGGCTCCTCCTGGTAGAACATTTCCAGATGCTTAGTCTACCTTATCCCACTAGTAGCAAACTAACTGCTTTATTCTAGTCAATAATCCAACTAGAGCTCTGGGGGGAAATGTTAAAGTCTTTGAAAAGAATTATCATTCAGTAAACCTCATCCAGTGTTATGATCTAATGATTTAATAATTATTCTTTGCAAAAAGCTGAAAACATATGCATGAAAAATAAGTCAAAAAGATAAACTGAAAATAAGCATAAGCAACTGGTTGAGAAAAGTAACCCATTAAAGAGGTAGGTTGTAAAGGAATTGAATGATGTGATGCTAAAAAATTGAGAGCTCTGTTAATAAATATACTAGGTATGGATTTATGTTTGAAGATATATATCCCTAAAGACTCATAAGATCAAATTGAATTCTAACTTAAATTTGTTAGGATAAGACAGATTTTATGATTTGTGTACAGGTATCACCCTGTGAAAATAAAAGCTGAACCTTGGAAATTATTAAGTAGAGAATCATGGAATAATAAACACTGAGGTGGAAAGAACTTTGAAGGTTATGTAATTTAAAAACCTTTCCTGGTCTGCAAATTCTTTTGCAACCCGGGGGCCCAGTGATCCCATAAGCTCTGTTTTTTTTAAAGAGGCTCCAGCCACAACCTGACACTTTTTTCTCCTTCACAGTCAAGTGTCCTGAGGAAAAGAATGTTTCATTATCTCCACATTCTCTCTTCTCATCCTCACTGCTACTCTGTGATCAGACTTCTCCTTTCCCTACTCCGCTGAACTTACTTTTTTCTAAAATCACAAATAGGCCCTCCTTTTTGTATCCACAGCACTCATTTCTGTTCTTACCCGCTCGAGCCGTGTTTGGCACTCAACACTGACACCCACCTTGCTCTTCGTCCACACCTATCGCTGATTCTCTTCTACTTATCTGGCTGTATTCCTTCTTGTCTCTTTCAAGGGTCTGTATCCTCTGACCTTCAAATATTGGCTTATCCCAGATATCAAGTAATGGCTCTTTCTTGTCTCACTCTGAATACACTGTTTGATCTCCCATATTTCCTTGGTTCCAACCACCATCTAAGATCCTAAAAACTCACAAATCTAGGTTCCAACTCAGAACTCTATCTAAGCCCAGATTCACCTTGTTATCAGACACTGTCATTTGGATACCCAACAGGTCCCTCAAACTCAACACAAACTTTTATTTCTCCCCAGTTAAATTGGCTTTTCCTGTATCAACTCTTTTAGTAATATATCCAAACTGTATGCATTATTTCCCCGACATAAATGTTTCCCCTGCATTTACTATTTTTAAGAGCTTGTTTTCTTTCATTTATTTGCTTTTATATTCTGTATATAAGAAAGGTCATACAGTATTTATCTATGTCTGATTGTTTTCACTTAGCATAATGCCCTCAAGGTCCATCCATGCAAGTGGCAAGATTTCATTCTATTTTATGTGTGTGTTATTTGCTTGCGACCCCATGGACTGGAGCCCACCAGGCTCCTCTGTCCATGGGATTCTCCAGGCAAGACTACTGGAGTGGGTTGCCATGCCCTTCTCCCTTCTTCTCTGTTTTATGGTTGGATAATATTTCATTGCGTGTGTGATACACACACATATATGTGCATGTATATATGTGGTAGATTTTGTTGTTATTGGTTAGTGTGTATAGATAGATAGATTTTGTTGCTGTTTGGTCACTAGGTCATGTCTGACTCTTTTGGCAACCCCATGGACTATAGCCTCCAAGGCTCCTTCCATCCATGGGATTTTCCAGGAAAGAATAGTGGAGTGGGTTGGCATTTCCTCCTCCAGGGGATCTTCCCAACCAAGGAATAGAACTCACATCTCCTGAATTTCAGATGGATTCTTTACCATTGAGCCACCAAAGAAGTGTATGTATGTGTCACACACACACACACACACACACGTAAACCGTCTCTTTTCTCATCCATCCATCAGGGAAGTGAACATTTAGGTTGTCTCCATATCCTGACTATTGTAAATAAAGCTGCAATGAACATGGGGATGCATATATATTTTCAAGTTAGTGTTTTCATTGTCTTTGGGCAAATATCCAGAAGTGTAATTGCTGGATCATATGGAATTTCCAGTTTTAATTTTTTGGCAGAACCTCCATACCATTTTCCACAGTGACTTGTATCAACTTACATTCCCACCAGCATGCATGAGAGTTCTCTTTTCTCTACATCATTGCCAACATTTATTATTTCTAGTCTTTTTGAGAAGAGCCATTCTAACAGTTGTGATATCTTTGGGGTACTGATTTGTATCTTCCTGGTGATCATGTACCCGTTGGTAATCTATTGTCTTCTCCAGAAAAAAAAGCCTATTTGGATCTTCTGCCCATTTTTAATTGGGTTGTTTGGGTGTTTTTTTTTAAGCTATTGAGTTGTATAAATGTTTTATCTATTTTGAATATTAGCCCCCAACAGGTAGATTGCCAGGAGAAATATCAATAACCTCAGATATGCAGATGACACCACCCTTAGGGCACAAAGGGAAGAGGAACTAAAGAGCCTCTTGATGAAGGTGAAAGAGGAGAGTGAAAAAGCTGGCTTAAAACTCAACATTCAAAAAATGAAGGTCATGGCATCTGATCCCATCACTTCATGGCAAATAGATGGGGAAACAATGGAAACAGTGACAGATTTTTATTTTCTTGGGCTCCAAAATCACTACAGATGGTGACTGCAGCCATGGAATTAAAAGATGCTTGCTCCTTGGAAAAAAGCTATGACAAACCTAGACAGTGTACTAAAAAGCAGACACTACTTTGCCGACAAAGGTCTATATCGTCAAAGCAGTGGTGTTTCCAGTAGTCATGTATAGATGTGAGAATTGGACCATAAAGTTGGACCATATCTGAACAACAATCAGATAGAGGATTTAAAAATGTTTTCTCCCTTTAAGTAGGCAGCTTTTTCATTTTGATGATGGTTTCCTTTACTGTGCAGAAGCTTTCCAGGTTGATATAGTCCCACTTGTGTATTTTTGCTCTGGTTCTTTTGCTTTGGTATCAGAGTCCAAAAATCATTGCCAAGACCTATGGCCAGCAGCTTACTACTGATGTTTTCTCCTAGGTATTTTATGGTTTCAGGGCTTTTATTCAAGTCTTTAGTCCATTTCAACCTAAAGTTTGCATATGTAACTGTAAGATAGTGATCAGTTTTATTCTTTTTCATTTGACTGTCCAGTTTTCCTAACAAGAAATTGTCCTTTGTCCATTGTATATTCTTGGCACCTCTGTCATAATTTAATTGATCATATGTATGTGGGTTTATTTCTGGGCTCTCTATTCTGTTCCATCGATCTATGTACCTGTTTTTATGCCAAAACCATTCTGTTTTGATTACTATAGCTTTGTAATATTGTTTTAAACCAGGAAGCATGTTGTCACCAGCTTTGTTCTTCTTTCTTAAGATTGCTTTGGCTATTTGGGGTCTTTTTGTGATTTAATACAAACTTTAGAATTGCTTGTTCTATTTTTGTGAAAACTGCCATTGGAATTTTGATAGGGATTGCATTGAATCTGTAGATTGCTTTAGGTAGTATGGACATGTTAACAATTTTAATTCTTCCATTACTTAAGCATGCAATATCTTTCCATTTATTTGTGTCTTCTTCAATATCTTTCATTAACATCTTGTAATTTTTGATATACAGGTCTTTCATTTCCTTGGTTAAATTTATTCTGAGGTGCTTTATTCTTCTTGATGCCATTATAAATTTATAAATTATAAATCTTTGCTTTTCTTGATAGTTATTAGTGTATAAAAATGAAGCAGATTTTTGAGTATGGATATTGTATTTCACAACTTGTTGAATTTGTTAGTTTTAACAGTTTTTTTTTAATTTGATGGTCTTTAGGGTTTCCATATATAATATCATGTCATCTGCAAATAGTGACAGTTTTATTTCTTCCTTTTCAATCTGAATATCTTTTATCTTTTCAGTCTGAATGCTGTGACTGGGAATTCCAATAAAAATAAAATTTTCAATAGAAGTGAGAAGAGTGAACATCCTTATTTTTTTCCTGATCTTAGAAGGAAACTGTTCAGCTGTTCAGTGATATTAGTGGTGGGCTTGTAATATATGGCCTTCATTATGCTGAAGTTTTTTTCTCTCTGTACTCCCTTTGTGAGAGAGTTTTTATCACAAATAGATGTCAAATTTTGTTAAATATTTTTTATGAACTTATTGAGTTGATCATATAATGTTTATCCTCATTTTATTAATGTGGTCTGATTTCTGGATATTGACCCATCCTTACATCCCTAAAATAAATCCCATTTGATCACAGTGTATAATTCTTTTAGTGTATTGTTGAATTCTGTTTGTTAATATTTTGTTGAAGATTTTTGCATCTGTGTTTATCAAGAATGTATGTGTGCTAATTTTTGCTACCAGGGTAATGTTGACCTGATACAATGCATTTGGAAAAGTTCCCTTTTGTTCTGTTTTTGGAAGATTTTTAGAAGGATTGGTATTAATTCTTCTTTGAATGTTTGGTAGAATTCACTAGTGGAGGCAGTTGATCATGGAATTTTGTTTGTTGGGAGGTTTTTAATGACTGATTCAATCTCCTTTTCAGTAATTGGTATGTTTAGATTTTCTTTTTCATCATGATTCAGTCTTGGTAGGTTGTATGCATCTAGATTTTTATCCACTTCTTCTGGGTTTCCAATCTGTTGGTGAATAATTGCTCATATTAGTCTATAATGATCCTTTGTATTTCTGGGGTATTAGTTGTAACATCTCCTCTTTTATTTCTGATTTTATTTATTTGAGTCTTCTCTTTTTTTTTTGATGTGTCTAGCTAAAGGTTTGTCAAATAAAAATAAAAATGCAACGTACCAAATTTATGCAATGCAACAAAAGTCATTATAAGGGAGAAGTTCACAGCAATAAATGCTTACCTCAAGAAACAAGAGAAGTCTCAAACAACCTAACTTTATACCTTATGGAACTATAAAATGAAGAACAAATGAACCCCAAAGCTGATATAAAGAAGGAAACAATAAATATTAGATTAGAAATAAATGAAATAGAGATTAAAAAGACATGAGAAAATATCAAGGAAACTAGGAACTGGTTCTTCACATTTTCTGTTTTACACAACCATCTATCAAGACTCCAAAGTCAAAAACCTGTGAGTTTCTCAGATACTACTGTCATATTCACTCATTTCAGAAGAACCTACTCCTCCTCTGCCCCCTCCTCCTCCTTCTTTATTATTGTGATCATAACAAATATTCATGGAGTATTTACTGTATTGTAAATACTCCTAAGCTTTATAAGTTATCTCATTTAGTTTTCACAACAATTTATTATTAATCCTGTTTTACAGATTAGCCAATTGAGGCCAAGATTAGTTGGTTAACTTCCCAAGTTAAAATAGCCAATAAGTGGTGGAGCTGGTTTTCAAATACAGACAGTCTGACTCAAGAGCCTGCTGCTAAGTCACTTCAGTCATGTCCAACTCTGTGCGACCCCATAGATGGCAGCCCACTAGGCTCCTTTGTCCCTGGGATTCTCCAGGCAAGAACACTGGAGTGGGTTGCCATTTCCTTCTCCAATGCGTGAAAGTGAAAAGTGAAAGTGAAGTTGCTCAGTCGTGCCTGACTCTTAGCGATCCCATGGACTGCAGCCCACCAGGCTCCTCCGTCCATGGGATTTTCCAGGCAAGAGTACTGGAGTGGGGTGCCATTGCCTTCTCGACTCAAGAGCCTATGCAGGTTAGTTATCAAGACTGCTGAGTTTAATTTCTCAGCCTCTTTCAAACATGTCTACCCTGCTCCATCCTTATAGTATTGCTCTGTTTACACCCGTATCATTCACCAAATCAGATTCTAATTCCATGAAGATCAGAATCATGTGTGCCTTTGTTTATCCATGTCCCCAGTGCTTACTACAATGATTAGCACTTAGTAGATCTTCAGTAAGTGTCTGCAGAGGATATAAAATATTTTCACCATGTTAATAATAGGAAGATAGCCATGTACCCTCGTAGTTCAGTAGGTAAAGAATCTATGATGCAAGAGACCCGGGTTTGAATCCTGGGTCAGAAAGATCCTCTGGAGAAGGAAATGGCAACCCACTCCAGTATTCTTGTCTGGAGAATCCCACGGACAGAGGAGTCTGGCAGGCTCCAGTCCACGGGGTGGCAAGAGTCAGACATGACTTAGCAACTAAGCCACCACCAGCCATGTATTTTAGTGTCCAAACTGGGAGTTTTGTGATTGAAACAGGGCACTATCAATAGTTACTCTGCATCAACAGGAATAGGTTGGGACTGTTTCAGACAAACTGAGACCTATCATCACCCTGATACCTGGGTTATCTGTGTATGCCGAACTGTTTTCTGCAACTCAACACCATTTTCTCCTTCACTACTCTCCCTGGTATTAGAGGGATGGGAAATCCAGGAGCTACAATTCCAGGAATCCATGCCACCAGTGTTATGAGGTGAGATGAAAACAGTGAGCTTCATTTACGTGAGATTTCAAAGAGAAATAGAAACCACTATTGTTCTTTTGATAGAATATGCGAGCTTTTGCCAACAGCTTCAGAGTATCTTCCTAAAAACCACTCACTTCGGGGCTGGGGACAACTGAAATCATTGGTGAAAGTTTCCAGTAGTTCCTGTGCCTCAAGATTTTCTGAATATCAGTAGCTGCATCCCTGATATTCCCTCTCCTAGGCCGCCCTGGGAGAGGGAAAGTCCCTTTGTTTGTAAGGCAATCATGGTAGACACCTCACAGACAACACTCCCAAATCTCTGTGTTAGTCTGGTAAAAGTTGACTTATGCTCATGCAAAGTCCAAACACAGGTTGAGAAGAGCTCTCTTCCATCCGGTGACTCAGACAACCAGGATTCTTCCATCTTTTTATACGGCTTCCAGGGCTGCTCCCAGGGGCTGTAAGTGTTGGAAGAGGCATGCAAGCTCTTAACCATTTTTGCCCCGGGAAATTAATTCACTCTCCTCCATAGTCCTTGGGCTTCCCTGGTGGCTCAGAGGTTAAAGCGTCTGCCTCTATGCAGACCTGTCTGGTGCCAGAGGCCGTCAGAGCCCACCTGTAGGGAGGCTTTAAAATAAGAGCTCGCTTGGATAAGCTAGAGCCTCCTCAGACACGTGTACACCCTCAGGCAGGAACTGCATTTAGTGCAGCACTATGAGAAGCTTATCTCTGCCGCTGAAAATACTCATACATCAAAGACCAAAGAAGGGAACCGCAGGAGAGCCGGTCAGTGGTGATAAGCAGGGGAGGTCACCCTGCTGTCGATGATCACCGGCACCCACGCATCACGGGACGCAGAACAGACCTGAGAGAAGGTCAAACGCTTCCACTTTGTGTGCCAGGTACTGTGAGACCAGGGAAGACTCTACAAAGAAATATCATGACCTTTCGATGGGCCTCGCTAACAGCCGAGGGTCAGTGTGGGCCGGCGGATTTGCTGAGTCTTTGCCTTCTCGGTCATGGAGAGTGGAAAATGGGAACCCAAACTAAAAACTACCCTTCTCTACAGAGCCAGGACAGGAAAGTCACAGATGACAGGAATCATGTAGCAGCTCACAATTGCCTTTAACTCTTCCCTGTCACTGCATCAACCAACCACTGACTATGGCACACACCCCACCGCGGACCACGTTCTGGAGGTACAGCGCTAGACAAGACACTTCCAGAGCCTGCCCTCGTGTAGCTGATGACCTGGCAGTGAAGGAAACGCCAGGAAATTCTATGTGTGGAGAATATCTAGATGTAGGGCAGGGATTCTTACTCATATTTAACAGGCAAGACTGAAGCTGGGATTGGTAAGAGGCTTTTTTTGAGTATTGTTTTTTTTAAACCAGTAAGTGGTACAGTCAGGCCTCAAACGTGGGTCTTTGTATTTGTCATCCAGGGCTCCTTCCATGTTGCTACATATCTGGCTGCCTGCCTCTGAGGGCCGCTTTCTAAAATCAAGGCCCCATGCTCTGAGTCCACTGAAAGCTGAACATGGTGAATACAGATGAGAGAAGAGTAAACAGATGGCAGGAGGTCCTGGAGCTGACCGGTGTCCTTCCCTTCCTTGGCTTTAAAATGCAGGGCTCTTGTTTTCAGAGGGGTTTTAAAAAGGAGGTAGAAAGCACGTCTCTGAATTGCACTGTGATTCACAGGACTTTTGCTTAGGATAACTATGGTCTTTATTAGCTTCCATGCAAAATCTTTCTATCATCAGGATCCTGCAGCTTTCCGAGGGCTCCCAGTCAGCAGTCAGTAGATACCCGTGTTAGTCATCCAGGGCTCCTTCCATGTTGCTACATATCTGGCTGCCTGCCTCTGAGGGCAGCTTTCTAAAATCAAGGCCCCATGCTCTGAGTCCACCGAAAGCTGAACATGGTGAATACAGATGAGAGAAGAGTAAACAGATGGCAGGAGGTCCTGGAGCTGACCGGTGTCCTTCCCTTCCTTGGCTTTAAAATGCAGGGCTCTTGTTTTCAGAGGGGTTTTAAAAAGGAGGTAGAAAGCACGTCTCTGAATTGCACTGTGATTCACAGGACTTTTGCTTAGGATAACTATGGTCTTTATTAGCTTCCATGCAAAATCTTTCTATCATCAGGATCCTGCAGCTTTCCGAGGGCTCCCAGTCAGCAGTCAGTAGATACCCGTGTTGAGCATCTACCATAATAGCCCGCCTGTGGCTTCCACCCCTTCTCAAAGAAGAGCTTTACATGAAACTCTGGGCAGCATGACTATACTATTGGCACGGCTGTTGGGAGACTTCCATCTCAACGAGAATAGGAACTAGCTCTTTTTGGAACTGTCTCTGGAGGAAAGGGATACATAAAAATGACTGCTGATGCACTAGTTACAATAGCCAGGACATGGAAGCAACCCAGATGTCCACCGGCAGATGAATGGATAAGGAAGTTGTGGTACAAATATACAATGGGATATTACTCAGCTATAAAAAGGAACGTGTCTGAGTCAGTTCTAATGAGGTGGATGAACCTAGAGCCTATTATACAGAGTGAAGTAAGTCAGAAAGAGAAAGACAAATACTGTGTGTTAACACATATATATGGAATTTAGAAAGATGGTATTGGCGACCCTACATGCAGGGCAGCAAAGGAGATACAGATGTAAAGAACAGACTTTTGGACTCAGTGAGAGAAGAGGGTGGGATGATTTGACAGAATAGCATTGAAACACAGACATTTACCATATGTAAAATAGATGACCAGAGCAGGTTTGCTGCATGAAGCAGGGCACCCAAAGGTGGGAGGGGTATTCAGGATGGGGAGCACACATGTACACCTATGGCCAGTTCATGTTGATTCATGGCAGAAATCATATTATAAAGCAATTATCCTCCAATTAAAATGAATAGATAAATAATGGCTGCTGATACAGATGCTAGAAATGTTTGACCAGTGGAGACTGATTCTGAAGAGGACCTGAACTTAAGTGCGAGTGACTTCTGTGTGGTGTGTTTCTCCCTGCCTCTCCCTGCCCGAGAGGAGACTGTTCAGTCCACCCACTGACAGCGGCGAGTCCGCTGTGTTCTCAGCCTAGCGGGAGGAGTGGGAGGACGACAGTGCAGAAGCCAAAAACTCAGACATCGGAGAGTGTGGTCTGATTAGGAAGTTGAGAGCAAACACGCTGCGGCTGCGGCTGAATCGCTTCAGTCGCGTCCGACTCTGCGACCCCACAGACGGCAGCCCACCAGGCGCCCCCGTCCCTGGGATTCTGCAGGCAAGAACACTGGAGTGGGGTGCCATTGCCTTCTCCGAGAGCAAACATGAAACAGAGGATAAAGATGGGCTGAAGGAGTCCAGGGAGGGGAGAGGTTTGTTCAGATGGGAAGAGCTGTAGAGCCTTCACTTTGGAAATAGGATGGACTGTGTGCTTCTGGAGGTGGTGAGTTTGACTAGAGGAGCTGGAGGAAAGGACACACGGCGTCAGCAGAGGTGCCCAGGTGGGAGTGAGGAGGGCTCCTGCGGGCCACAGCGGCCCATTCCAAGCAATAGAACATGCGTCCTGGAGAGCAATGAGATCCAGCTGGTGGGTGTACTACAGCCTGCCCAGGGCCACAAGTCAGAAAACCTGGCCTGCGACACACGCTGTGCTCTGTATCCCTGCACGAGCCACATTCTACTTTATCCCTACAAACGGATTGTTCCACTGGATGACCTCTGAGATCCGCTTCCAGCTCTAGCAACTATGAACCTGTGATTCTCAAAGATACGGGGGCTCCACTTCTGGCTAAAAGGTCCAGGGGGAAACCAAGAACCAAGACCCACAGGTAGGAAAATGTCCGATTATGGTTTAGCACAGTTGAGACTGCTGGAACCCCTCTAACAGAAGGAAGGAGTCTCGGTGGTTTCACACGGAGGTGCTGAGGCTCCCTGTTGCTCTCTTCCCAGGACCCACTGCCCACGATTGCTGGGGTTTGAGGAAATCCAGCTCACACGTTGCTTTCTTTGCTTTTCTGCGGCGTTCGCTTTTGACAGGAAGACATGCTTCACTAGTCACACCCTGTAAAACTGGCCGTGCCCACTGCTTTCTTCAGAATCGTTTTCCCTTGAAGAAGATGCTTCCTCACAAACAACGTGTTCAATGGCCACTGCGGCAGTTCTCATTTGGTGCCTCAGAGCTGGGGCCTGCAGAGGGCCGGCTCCCCTGTGCGGGGTCACCGTGATGGGGGTCACCTCTGCCGCCTGGCAGCGCAAGGGCCTGAGGGGGTGGCCGTGGGAGAGGCACGGCCGGGCCCTATCTGTAGCAGGGGGAATTCACACAGCGGATAAAAATCTTGTCTTCGTCTCAACACAGCCGGGGCAAACAGAACATCTTAAGTAGGCTCTTAAATCAAACAAGCATTTTACAAGAAAACCAGTTTGATCTAGATGTGTTTATCTTAAAGAGGATAAATACATGAGAAAAATACATTTTTGAAGACCAAATAAGAATAAGCACCAAATAAAAATATACACACACTCATCAAGGGAAAGCCTCTAAGACTTTGATTTTATTACTACTACGCAGCATCCTCAGTTCATACTTAACGGAAGGAGGAGGCGTTTCTGTTTGATCATTTTTATCTCCTCCTCCTTAGCGAGGAATTGCTTTTTTAAATTGCCGGCTGTTCTGAACAAGAAGCAGAATGACCAAAGTTTCCTTTTTCTTGATGATGTCTCATAGGATTTTAACTGCGAATATGACTGCTTCCTCCACCGAGTCACAAGAGACAAATCTCCCCAAGTTTGTCAGGTCAACAACCAAGGTGTGGTCAGAACTGGGAAACAGCATCTGTACTCACATGTTTCTCATGGTTTCAAGCAATCAATCGTGGGGAGAGACAAATAAAAAGGCGTTTATTGAAATTAAATCATCTGCTCACAAACAGCACATTTTTTTCCCAGTCTGAAAGATTTGAAAAGAAAACAGAAACCCTGGAGGTGTATGCAGTAAACAGGAGCAAATGCTGATCAGTCTTAAATAATACATATAACAACATTTTAGAAAATAAGACTTGTGTAGAATAGTAGGCAAATGAATTATTTGAAAAAGTGAATGTAATGGAGTTAGTATCACTGAGGAAAGATAAAAGATTCCCTCTCTTCTCTAGGCATCTTTCAGTAAATGAAGTCGGGGAGGGAGAAGAGCATGTAAAAACTGCGTATTAACATAAAATTTCAGGACAGCTAAACATAACAAAACTACCCCACAACTGAACTAGTGAACAGCAACCAGATCCAAAAACAACAACCAAAAATGTTTGAATCGCTTGGATGTAGATCAACTCATCTCACACATTTTTGAGTCTAAAACAAACTCTACATAGTTGCTGACAGACAGTGTGGAAAGAAAAATTACTTCAAAGATGATCACCACAATTTACAATGACAGGACAACTCCCATCATGGGAATTCACTTCATGCCATTAAGTTACTTTTTATAGCATTTGCAGAATTATGAAGAATTTGCCACAGTGACCACAACTAATCTCCCCACTTGAAAAAATTATTCAATAAAATCTGTCTTCTTCCATAAGAGGAAATAACTGTCACTTTATTTTTTTATTAAAAAATACTGCCATATTTAAAATTTTTTCAATGTGTATATTTTATCCCAAACTCTTTTTAAAAATATCTACAAACTTTATTGGCCATACTACTTTACTAACTATACTTAAAAGTGTTTGTAAAAAGAGTATCTACAAGAGAAAATCTATTTAATAGATATTCAGATATATAAAAAAAAATACTTTATTGCCAAAAAACACTAACCATGATCTAGACCTTCAATGAGCCATAATATTTTTGCTGGTGAGAGTCTTGCTCTTGGTTGTAGAATATCAACTTGACAATTGGAATTAGAAGTGGAACCTGAAGATATGACTGAATTGCTATAATCTCATGATAAAACTTGAACAGATGAGGAGTTGCTTCTTATGAATGGGCAAAGAAAGTATTGAATAGCTTTCTTGAGATGAAATCAACTCCTGATAAAGATGCTGGGAAGATTGCTGCAATGACAACAAAGGATTTAGAATATGACATAAACCGAGTTGATAGCGGTGGCAGGCTTTGAGAGATTGACTCCAATTTTGAAAGAAGTTCTACTGTGAGTAAAATCCTATCAAATAATACTGCATGCTTGTGGCTCAGCTGGTAAAGAATACGTCTGCACTGTGGGACGCCTGGGTTCGATCCCTGGGTTGGGAAGATCCCCTGGAGAACGGAAAGGCTACCTACTCCAGTATTCTGTCCTAGAGAATTCCATGGGCTGTATAAGTCCATAGGGTTGCAAAGAGTCAGACACGACTGAGCGACTTTCACTTTCAGAGGAATCATTCATGAAAGGGAAAGGATGAGTCAATCAATGAGGCAAATTTGATTGTTATTTTAAGAAATTGCCAAAGCCACCCCAGCCTCCAGTAACCATCACCCTGATGTGTACAGCAAAAGGACTGCATGTGGCTCACCTGGGAGACTGCTGAGGTTAGAAGAAGTGTTCTGAGTTAATACCAGTGTGATGGTTAAGATGTAGCTTAGGAAGGACAAAATAAAAGATGACTAAATGATTAAATAAAGGCTAAGTGATTACCAAAAAGCTAAAATCTAGAGACAGTGTAATGATGGCACCCAGATCAACCAGACTTAGATGTGGACTTCCCATGGGCTTCCCTGGTGGCTCAGAGGTTAAAGCGTCTGCCTCCAATGCAGGAGACCCGGGTTCGATCCCTGGGTCGGGAAGATCCCTTGGAGAAGGAAATGGCAATCCACTCCAGTATTCTTGCCTGGAGAATCCCATGGATGGAGAAGCCTAGTAGGTTACAGTCCACGGGGTCGCAAAGAGTCGGACACAACTGAGCGACTTCACCTCACCTCACCTCATCTGACTTTACAATATGCACCCAAACATCATTCCTTCATTCTGCACTGCCTCCCTCAACCAGGCTATGCTTCTGCTGGGTTGTGCCTCTACCATCTTCTCTTCTTTTTTACCCCTTTAGTCACAGCTGGCTTACTTACCTGCCCTGTGTTTCTGTAAGAGACCCAGGGTCTCTGCAGATTAACTCCTATACCTGCCAAATCAAGCTTCCCTTCTCACTTTCCTAGCCCAAAATATTTCAGTGATCAGTTCTGCTGAATCTGACAAACACAACTATTGATATTATCTTGTGTTGGGGGCTGAACATGCAAAGATTAAAAGTCATGCTTAATGAGCTCAAACCTGACTATGGAAACAACAGGCACATGTAATGTACTGGAGATGAGGTGAAGGAGAAGAGATGAAATAGTATGGCCGATGTAGGGACCTGCTGTAGATGTCACGTAGCATACTCTTGAAGACACAGCAGGTGGCAGCCCCCATGGAAGGGCTTAAAGGATGAATATGTACCCACTTCCCATGTGACTCCCTCCTGTGCCCACTCTGAGACCTATGCCCACGCCTTCCAGGCCATTGACCAACAGTGACCAACATCACTTTCTATTCTATTCTCTTTATTCATGTTCCTAGATTTAAATATGTGCTCCTAAGTGTCCTCAATGGGCTTCCCTGGTGGCTCAGATGGTAAAGAATCTGCCTGCAATGTGGGAAACCTGGGATCAATCCCTGGGTTGGGAAGATTCTCTGGAGGAGGGCATGGCAGTCCACTCTAGTATTCTTGCCTGGAGAATCCCCATGGACAGAGGAGCCTGGTGGGCCATAGTCCTTGGGGTCACACAGAGCTGGACACGACAGTGACTAAGCACACACACAGTGAAAGTTGCTCAGCCGTGTCTGACTCTTGGCGACCCATGGACTATACAGTCCATGGAATTCTCTAGGGCAGAATACTGGAGCGGGTAGCCGTTCCCTTCTCCAGAGGGTCTTCCCAACCCCGGGATCAAACCCAGGTCTCCCTCATTGCAGGTGGATTCTTTTGTTCTCACTAGTGTACCCATCCTTCATTTAATGGCCTTTCTTCATTATGAAAATAAAGAACAGTACATAGAAGTAAATCAGGCAAATTACGAGGCTAGAAGTGTGATTCACCAGTTTGGATAATAGAGCTGTACTGTTTATCCCTCTAGCAAGTCCATTCCAAAATTATGCTCTCTAACTACATAAAGCAACACAGAAATGGCTGCTCCTCCTGGTGGCTTCCTGATTCACCCTCCCACTGTCGCCTCAGGCTCTCCAGTGACTAGGGCTTTGCCCACTGTCCTTCAATAACAGGGCAGCTTCTGAGTAAGCTTGGGTGTGAGTGTCATGCATGGCTTAGATTTGGAATGAGGGATTTGTTTCTTCTTCAATGATGGGTGTTGGGGGCTGCAAGATGGGAGGATGGAGGAGACTGCTTAATAATTGCCAAGAAAAATCAAATAGATTTTTCTAAGGTACTATTCTGAAAAAATAAACAAAAACCCACAGTGAAAATCTTTAAGTGAGGGTGATTATATAAGTTCCATTTATAAAAGCTGGCAGAATCACTGATAAGAACACATTTGCTTGGATGTCCCAGGACTTTATAATCTGATATGAAAATTGGGGTTATTTATTAAGGGTGGCAATGAGAGGATTTTGCTTGATAGTCTTCCTGCTAGTCCAAATAGCATCCTCTGAAAACTAATAAACACCCGTGCTCAGACCATTTAGGAGCTGTATCTCCAGCCTCTGTAGATGCTGAGAAGAGGGTTAGCTGGGACTTCAGATGCAGTTTCCGGACCAGCCAGCAATAGCCAGACCTTGGGAGAGAAGGAAGTAAGCAAGAGTGACTGTTCTCTTTCCAGGGCTCCATCAGTGCCTTTATGTCAGTGTTTCCATGAGAGAGTCTATAAACCAATTTATAAAAACACAGATCAAAAAATTGCACCTTTATATCTGAAATGGTTCCCTGTGTAAATTAAACTGACAATTTAATTTTTCTTGCTCTTGGTTGGAAGAATATCAACTCAATAAGAGTAACACTGGTCAGCCCATGATAAAAGTGTGGATGTTAAAAAATTTAATGAAAAACAAAATTTGAAAATAAATCATCATTAGTTAAGAGGTTTGTTTTCAAGATCTTGCATAGCATGCAAATAAAGATGAAAACATAAAGGAAGCTGGATGGTAAAATGATAGGGGACTTTGGCCTTGGCCCTCCATTCTTTTCTCCTTGTCCCTTTCTCGTTATTCCATGACAGCAAATGCCATAGACAACTCACCATCCTGGTTTTCCAGTTCTTCTCTTTTCCAGATGCCAAGCAGTAGGATGAATGAAAAGTGTTCTGCTTTTTTTGAAAAGGACTACAGAACTTCTGGCTGCTCAAGGTGATGCCAAAAGGCCCCTTTCTCATATAAATATGTATCAGTTCAGTTCAGTCACTAAATCATGTCCGACTCTTTGCGACCCCATGAACCACAGCACCCCAAGCCTCCCTGTCCATCACCAACTCCTGGGGTTTACTCAAACTCATGTTCATTGAGTTGGTGATGCCATCCAACCATCTCATCCTCCGTCGTCCCCTTCTCCTCCTGTCTTCAATCTTTCCCAGCATCAGGGTCTTTTCCAATGAGTCAGCTCTTTGCATCAGGTGGCCAAAGTACTGGAGTTTCAGCTTCAACATCAGTCCTTCCAATGAACACCCAGGACTGATATCCTTGCAGTCCAAGGGACTTTCAAGAGTCTTCTCCAACATCACAGTTCAAAAGCATCAATTCTCTGGTGCTCAGCTTTCTTTGTAGTCTAACTCTCACAACCATACATGACCACTGGAAAAACATAGCCTTGACTAGACAGATCTTTGTTGACAAAGTAATGTCTCTGCTTTTGAATATGCTGTCTAGGTCGGTCGTAACTTTCAATAAATATGTATAAATGCTTAGAAACCGTGCATTTTAAAAACCATTTTTAATTCATAGCATTAACTCATAAAAAGAGAAATGGAGGAAGAATTGAAAATTATAAAGTTGACATGACTTAGCAACTAAGCAACAACAACAAAGTAGGTAACCGCAATAAAGATAGGCAGAATAAACATCCCTGTTAACTGACAGGGATTGTGAGACTGAATATTTAAAAATCTAACTATATGCTGTTCGCAACAGAATCAACTGAAACACAATGACCTAATCAAAATTAAACATAGAAAAAGAAAGAGTAACCAAAAGAGAGGTAGTCATGATACATACTAATATAAAATAGTCTTATACGGAAAAAACATTGTTAAGGATAAGAGGATCTTTAGACTCAACCAGACACAGCAACAAAGCTTCAAACTATACAAAGCTAATTAAGCTGAGAGAAATTCAAGGAGAAATTTATAAAATCACAATCTTAGTGGGAGATTTTAATATATTGCTCTCAAAAACTGATAGTGCAATCAGATTAAAAACTAGTAATAATACAGTAAAGAGCAAAAGTAATATATTTTCTCTACTGAATGCATATGTAGAATGCTATCCTCAGGATAATGAGGACACATACTCCTTGTAAGTCAAAAGAACACAGGTTTTAAAATTTGACCAAGTAATAAACCAATATTTTCTCTCAAAAAATACCAAAGAATCAGTATTACATAATCCATGTTTAACAACCACTTTCTAACAAAATTAGAACTCTATAACTAATAGTTTTAGAAACTTAAAGCTGTAATGATTAAGTAGTCAAAGAAGAAATCATAATGAAAATTCTAACATGTTTAGATTTCATGGCCATTAAGACACTATTTCAAAATTTGTGGAAAGTAGCTAAACCAGAGCTTAGCAAGAGATGTATGGCCTTAAATGTAAATATTATAAGAAAGGCTGAGTATTGGTGGACTAAACAGTCACCTGAAGAAGATAGAATAAATAAATAAAACACAATAAATCTGCATATGGAAAAGAATAAAACCATTTATGTAAATTCAAAATCACAAGAACTATATGATACTGATTTTGGATAAACACACTTACAGAATAATGTTATAACAATCAGAGCATGATGACAACTGCAAGGGGAGAAGGGATGGATTATGGAGAGGTGCAAAACAGGTTTCAACTATACTGGTAATGTTTAACTTCTTTTTTATGACAGTATATATATATATATATATAT
>SJYT01068857.1:71319-87470 GCA_006410635.1 Cephalophus harveyi
AACAAAATTCTAGCAATCAGAATCCAACAACACATTAAAAAGATCATACACCATGACCAAGTGGGCTTTATCCCAGGGATGCAAGGATTCTTCAATATCCGCAAATCAATCAGTGTAATACACCACATTAACAAATTGAAAAATAAAAGCCATATGATTATCTCAATAGATGCAGAGAAAGCCTTTGACAAAATTCAACATCCATTTATGATAAAAACTCTCCAGAAAGCAGGAATAGAAGGAATATACCTCAACATAATAAAAGCTACATATGTTTAACTTCTTTTAAACTAAGGTCTGGAAACAAATATTTGAAATTGGTAACATTTATGAGATCTGGGTGGAGGATTGTTGGTGTTTATTATCTTATGTCAGCTTCCAAATATTTGAATTATTTGTTTAAAAATGAGGGGGTGAAGAAAAAAATAAAAACATTAAGAAAAAGAAATGAGATTTTCTACTTTTGCAGAAAGTGTAACCAGCTTCAGCTTTATGCCACTCATCTGTAAAAGGAATAATAGTAATTCCTACCTTCCAGACTCAGTGAGAACTGCATACCCTACACGTTGCTCAGAGCTTGGGACACTGCTCTAGCAAGCTAAATGCCATTATTATTTCATCCTGAAGTCAAGGAGCATCTCCTCTCTTCTTCACATCAATCTAAGGAGACCTGGATGAGAAATCTCACTTGATTCTCCTTCATTTAAGTCCCTAAAGCAAGAATATTCACTGCGACTGTTGACTGTTAGAAAGAGGAATGTTATACATTTGTAATCAGTAAAATGATACTACTGTTATAAAACTCTGTAGGACATCATTGAAGCTTTTTCTTACTACCACCAGTTAAGGGTTGCCTTGTCTCCCTACCTCCCAAATCACTTCTCCACTGACGCACTCCGTTTGAATTCCAAGTCGGTGAGACGGCCGCCATCAGTGGCAGCATTGCCACTACAGTGCTCTTCAACGTCTGTGGCATGGAGTTTTCATCTTTACAAGTCTGATAGATATCCATTTGCTTACATTGTGTTTGATTTATGTAACAGTCCTGCAAGCATATTGTCATCTACTTTACTGCTAAGGAACTAAAGGCTAGGTAGGTCCAGTGTACCTTCCAGGCATAATGATATATACATCAAAGGGCTCTTTTGAGGATTAAAAAAGGTCATGTGATGTAACTGGTGCACAGGAAATATTCCTCATGTATTAATTCTCTCCTCTTTTCTCCTAGATGTTCAATTAATGTTTGCTGATATGTTGTTTAATTTATGTCTGTTTATTATATTAATATTAAGTGAAAACATATGGGCCTTTTTTGATATATGTTTTCCATTTTTACCAAAAACCCATGTTTTATTAATTTAACCACTGGNTCATTGGAAAAGACTCTGATGCTGGGAGGGATTGGGGGCAGGAGGAGAAGGGGACGACCGAGGATGAGATGGCTGGATGGCATCACTGACTCGATGGATGTGAGTCTGAGTGATCTCCGAGAGATGGTGATGAACAGGGAGGCCTGGCGTGCTGCGATTCATGGGGTCGCAAAGAGTCGGACACGACTGAGCGACTGAACTGACTAACTGACTGATATGTTGTTTAATTTATGTCTGTTTATTATATTAATATTAAGTGAAAACATATGGGCCTTTTTTGATATATGTTTTCCATTTTTACCAAAAACCCATGTTTTATTAATTTAACACTGGTTTCTTTTGCAATACATAAAGTTCAAAAATTCCGCTCTTTATTTGTGGCTAAAATGATATTCAAATGATTCCATCTAAAATTACTCAACTATAAAGGATGAATTCACACTTATATCTTTCATAAAAAGAGTAATTCTAATTGCTGGTTTCAGTGTAGGTATGGAGGCATTTGATGAGCTCCTGTCGATTAATATTCCCTGGAGTCAGTTCTCTGGTGTTCTCAGGATTTGGACTTAAGCCTCCTGCTTCTGGTTTTCAGTCTTATTTTTACAGTAGTCTCAAGACTTCTCCTTCTATGCAGCACTGTTGATAAAACATCTAGGTTAAAGATGAAAAGTTTCTCCAGAATGAGGGACACCCAGAGAGGTTCACAGAGTTATATGGAGAAGAGAAGAGGGAGGAGGGAGTTAGAGGTGAGGTGACCCGAATGAGATGAGGTGGAATCAAAAGAGGAGAGAGCAAGCTAGCCAGTAATCACTTCCTTATGTGTGCTCCACAGTTTGGAATGCTCAGAGATGTTCACGGAGTTATACAGGGAAAAGAAGAGGGAGGAAGGAGACAGAGGTGGCCAGGAGGATAAAAGGGGGGAATCAAAAGGAGAGAGAGAGATCCAGCCAGTAATCAGTTCCCTAAGTGTTCTCCACCATCTGGAACACACAGAGATTCACAGAGTTGGGTAGAGAAGAGAACAGGGAGGGAGGAGACAGAGGTGACCTGGTGGAGAAAAAGGAGAGTCCAAAGGGGGAGAGAGCAGTCAAGCCAGTAATCTCGCTCCCAAGTAAAAATGGGTACTGAATATTGGGTTCTTAAAGGTAGAAAATTGATAACAAATACCAAAAAGCAAAGATTAAAAAGCTTGGGGCTGGTGCACTGGGAGAACCCAGAGGGATGGTATGCGGAGGGAGGTGGGAGGGGGGTTCAGGATGGGGAACACGTGTACACCCGTGGCGGATTCATGTTGATGTATGGCAAAACCAATACAATATTGTAATTAGCCTCCAATTAAATAAATAAATTTAAAAAAGAGAGTAATTATAGTATGAATCACTTCATAAAATCTTCCATTGTTCTAAAGTGCTGCCTGTAACAACTGAATATGGGATGGCTAAGTGGATATATGGTCTATGCTGATGAGAACAAAAATATAGCCTTTGAATCAGTTCCTGACATGTTTTCCTATACACATTAATCAAAGCCATAACTTGGAATACTTTCAATTACAGTTTAAATATATTTCTTTTAAAAGATGCCATTATTACAGAGAAAGAACAATAATTCAAGCATTAGTGGTCATTGTTCTTAGCTTTCTATGCATGATGATCTTCTGAGAATGACCGGAAACTGCAGGATTTTTTGATTATGTTAAAAAACAGAAATATTTCTTGAGAACTTAGTTATAAGAGTAAAATGTAAGAGTAAGAACTAGATTTGATTTGTTTTCCTTGCTTTAACTTTTTTCTATATTTCAATTTACTTTGTAGTAAATTATGTTGCTCTCAACAGCTATTTCCTGATTTTACTATTTTTTTCTTCTTCAGGGATATTATACAGGGCTTCCCTGGTAGCTATTACAAGTCTTTGTAAATATGGTATTACTAGCTTAAGGATATTGGCAGAAAGCTAAAAAACACAGAAAAAGATGGAGATCTTTCCATTCCCATATGCTGTGCATGTTACTTTAATTCTGTGTCACATTTTTGAAGCATCTATTTAGTGCCCTTCTCTACAGCAATAAGGAGAGAATCAGCCTTATAGATTCAGCCTTATATATGCTCATGGATGTGGGCTATCCTGGGGTGATGGTACGTGAGTTGGGCTCATTGGAGCCAACTACTGTTCTTTCATTATCAGGCTTCTCTGCTTTAGGGATGACCCCAGCCAACCCCAACTGTGCAAAGAATACAGACATCAAGCCTTGAGAGACAAAGTCAATCCTAAGATTAAACCCTCTGCTAGAATATCCACCTTTGCTTTGGCAGTTAGCATCTAATAATCATAGTTATTATAACCAATGATCTAGTTGGGGGGGCAGATACTATCTAAATTATTTCAAATTATCCTCTAACAATTCAAGATAAGCTGTTACCATGGTAAGGAAGAGGAAATGGAGATTTAAAGGTTAAATAAATTTGTCCAACATAATACAGCTACTAAGTAGCATAGAAGGATTTGAACCCTCAATACTCTAACAAGGAGGGTATACGTATTCTACTCTCCATGCTGCCTCTCATTTGCCTACAGATTCTGAGTTATTTGTGGGTTAAGGAAGGAGGGTTTCATGGGCTAAAAAGTCCATGAAATCTGGGTAACATGGTACAGGCTGGAGGTGTTGAAGTCAAACAAGAACATGGACTGGGCATCAGTTCATTAGCAATGATTTATCCAACATGAGGATGGCATTAGCAGGATCACAAACAAGTAACCTTATAATAGTCAACTTAATTTAATACTTATCATTTCTGGCACATACCCAGTAGAAACTCTCCATCCCTAGAGCTTGATTTTGAGGATGTTCACAGAGTTGGTGGTGCCTAAAAATGAACTAAATTAAATCCTTATCTCCCAAGACCATTGAAAAAACTCAGTTAATCATAAAGGTCCAAGCAGATGTTCATAATATATTTCCTTGTTTCTTGGTCTGCAGACTTCTGTTTTTAGGCACACTTACTGGAATGGAATTCATTCTAAGCTCAGTAGACCTCAGCTTTCACAAAAGGCAGCATTAAGCATGATGCAGAGAAGTGTGTCAGCAAAGAACACAGCATCCTTGGAAACCCCAGCACTTCCTCTTTGGTATATTTAGCATAGAGAGGTAGAAGCTGGCTTGTCAGCTACATGGCAAATAAACTTTGCTTAGTAACTCCCAAATTCTGGTTTTCCAGGCTCTGTATAGCGGGAATCTCCCTGACTCTACTTTCCTGTGTCTCCATTCTATTCATCCCACTTCCCTATAAGTTAAAAGGACAGCCTACCCAGTATCTTTAGAAGAAGTCAATCCCATGCTTAAAACCTTCAATGGCTCCTACTGCCTAGAACACCAACTCCAAAGCTGAGCTTTGTGTCCAATGCCTTTATACAAACTGAACCTGATTTCCCACCACTCCTCACTCACCTATTGCTCTAGATTTACAAAAGCGTCCTCCACTCCTCAAAACCATGGACTTTTCTGAGCTCTAATTTTGTCTTTTCTTCTCCTATCTCCCACCCATTCAAGGCTTGACTCAAATCTCTGTCCATGTGAAGCTACCAGTTCCTGACTGTGATCTCTTTGATGGAAGGATCTGTGTCCTGTCCTTTTTATTTATTGACCATGAAGTGGGTGTTCAACATTGATTACTGAAGGGGGAGATCTCCTTGTGAGCCAAGTTATGCAACACCGTGATGACGCTATTTTAATGATGTAGCCTCCATTTTTGAAACAGCCCTGCCCTGGGCTTATATGGATCCCATTCTTGAGTGGGAAGAAATCCACTGGGGTGCTAAGGATACCATTATTAAGTTTTTCCATAGCTGTTCTTCTCCAGGATAAATAGCAGCAACTTTTAAAGCTTCCATTTCCTTTACCAACACCACATTTCTTAGCTTTCTAAGGCATGCAGGCCAAATCAAATTAGATGTGGGAGAAGAAGCTGAGTATGCTCCAGAGGGGCCCCCTGAGACCCTTCCTCTCACAGCATTCATCTGCCACCCCTCCAGATTCTGTCAGACTGAGGAATTAGTCATGATGCTGAATGCCACTGGGCCAAGGTCTTATCTATTTTCACAAAGAAATGATATATTTTAGCTAACTGATAAAATAATAACAGCAATATTAATGTAGTCTAAGGCTTGAAAAGGACTACAGAGTCTCCCCTATCACATCCAAACTAAAAGGTAGGACACCTTCTAAGTGATTCATTTTTAATAAATCTTACTTTATCTCATGACACATTTGGAAGATCAATCTACACAGTTATGTCTCTTTACACACACCAGTGGAAATGTCTATGTTATCTGAATGAGATATAAAGATGCAAAGTGTTTTACTGAGACTTATCAATGTGTTCAAACCTTAAGAAAAGTTCTCAGCAATTCCCAGCTGCAAAAATATGTATCCCCCACAAGTGTTAAGGTAAAGCCAGACATTACTGCCACTAGAGGAAATAACCAGCTGAATAAAAATGAGAGTACCATCCTCCGAAGATCATGAGAATGAGCCATAAATGTCCCCTTACTATAAATCTACTTTTAGATTTTACAAAAAAAGAGAAAAAGCAAGCAAATCACAGTTTTTACTTCTTCCATTGTTCTGTATTTGCATCACTAAATATAATCATAAAATATCAAGACCAAAATTTGTTCAGAAAAAAAAGGCAAACAACCATCGATACATTAAAATTCAAATTAATAAAGTGTAATGTTGGGGAAAACATTTTTCTAAGTTAATTTTTTTTCCAAGTTAATGGAGAGTTCCAGAAGCAGACATATTATTTCCTAAAGGGGTTGAGGTATAATAGGAAATCTTTCCCAGGGCTGTTAAGTTTCCTAAATAATTGTGTTCACAAAATAATTGCAGAGTAACAGCATCTAAAATGGGAGGAGGGAATTTTGTGGAATGTTTTAAGATAAAAATTCCTCCTAGAAAAAATAGATCCTAACAAATTCTAATGTACTTGGAGCCACAGAAAAACCTGGCAGAGAGAGCCTTTAGCATATCTCAAACATTTCCAATAATACTACATTCATCTTAATAAAATAGGCTCAGATAGTACAGAAATAAAGTTATGTATTGGGTTAAATTTGCACTTGGGTGGGTACAAATGCTCTTTAAGACATAATAAAAGAATAATCTCTCCCATGCCAATTCAGGAACCATTACATGGTTATATCTTGTCAACATTCTGGCAAACACAAGAGCCCAAAGACAGCCCACAAAATCTAGAATGAAAATAAATCCACGGCCATTTATACTCAGTTCCATGAACTGTACCTCAGCAAGCACTTCTGCCAACGCTGGTAATGGCCCAGAGCGATGTTTCCAAAGCACACTTGAGTCATGGAAGACTCCCAACAAACATGTTTTAATGAATAATGAAATTACCAAGAGGGAGTTTCCCAAACTTATTTGACCATAAGAGAAGATTCTTTCCAATGGGCTCTTCTTTCTAGATGTGGGCTAGTCCTGAGCTGGCTTCAGGCTTTCTCTGTCACTGGCTCTACCCTTCAGGTGTCCCTCTCTTGGAAGTTTTTCATATCCCTAACTCAGATATTCTGGATTGAACTTCCTGAGGCTTTTTCAAGGGAGGCTTGACCAAGGCCTGGGAGAAGAAAACCCCTTTCCTGGATGGGTCCCCACCTCTAAGAGGCAACCCGCTGCATTAGAAATGATTCCATAAAGCTCTAACTACACCAAAGCCTTGGCATGCATTTGGCTGTGTATACTTCTGGGCCTGGAAGGCTTGGTGACTCACGTGGGATTCTTCCTACTTCATACCTCTGCTCTGTAGTTCCTGTTAGCTGACTATTAATTGTGATGGCAATACCAAGAATTTTTTTTTTTTTTAATTTTGAGGGTTTTTTCCTTAATAAAGTAACACAACTTTACTACTAAAAAATCTAATGGTATATATGTATAGGAGGTAAAAAGAGCCCCTCTTGCAATTCTGCAAATCCTCCCTTCTCCCCACAGTCCCATGACTGTTAACTGTCAACAGTTTTCTCCTCATTTTTAATGATGCACAGCACTGGAAGCTCTATAATCTGCTGGGAATCCTTCATTGTACCCCCTTTGCTTCAAGAATTTCTATTTATCTTTATAAAAGAAAGCTCAAATATCACCTTTGTGAAGGTGCCTTGACCCAGACAAGCCATGCTGGTTCCTTTCTTTACCAGCTGCCTGAAGTAATTTGCACATATTTCTATTAAAGGGTTTATAACAATTTCATTGCAATTTTTAAACTAAATGTCTCTCTTACTTCAAAGACTTCAAGGATTGTGTCTCATTCTTCTTTGTTGCAAGTATCTGGCACACTGACATTCAATCAGTATAGTAAATATTTGTTGACTCAATGAAATATGAATAAAATATTTTCTAACACACAGACTTCAAACTCTATAAAAATTACAGTCAAGATACTCACATTAAAATTTCTCTAAAAAGATGTTTATATCTTTTTAGAGAAAAGATATAAACATATATATCCAACATTTCAACAACCAGGTAGTACTGTAATTTTTTCCCTTTGTTTAGGCCTGAAAATTAAAAATTCTAACTTAATGGAAAAATGGTAAAGTTGGAAGAATTTGGGGATGGATGGTGGTCTATTATTCAAGTGCCAAATGAACATTTTGAAGCATAACTTCTTTGGCGATAGGCTTTGTCCACTGACACCAGAACATTCCAGGAAATGACATTTCAAATAAACATTGAGTTTCAAGTTCAGTAAACCACAAACACAAAAAAGTGTTCAATAGCATTTCACAGCAAATAGCCTTCTGTTGACAGTTACTCAGAAATGACTGATTACATTTGCAAAGTACAAATATCACTTCTGTTAGATTAATTGAATCTGGTTTTAGCTGATGGCTTGGGCAAAAGAGTGAATCTATAAAAGAAGTGAGAGAAGAGAATAAAGAAGAGATATGAAGAATGAATCTTAGAACAATATGCCTAAATATCAGAAAGTCCCACTAGACCAACACTTCAAATTAACAAGCCCCACTGAGGGACTTTGACATGCATTCTGCATGACATATGGTCCAAGGGACAGCAGCCAAAAGAAGTCTCACTTTTCTTGGAAAAACAGATTGCTATAGAACTTTCATATTTCACCAACTAAATAGCCTGGACTCAATGTAATTAAGTAAAATAATTATGAACCCATTTCTTGGCCTCTAGCCCAAAGTGCTAGCTCTTGTTCAAGTAAATCAGTAATTTTCATCTAGAAGGCATCAGTCACATGTTAGACCTGGCTCTTCATATTAAAACACATAAGTAATCTACAAACAGAAATCCACAGTCTAATTTTAATTTTAAAATTAAAGAGTAAGACTCAGTAGGTGCAATTGCAGAATATGAGATGTAGTGTGGATTCTGGGCATTAAACTTAAGCAGAAAGTGGAAACAGGAGATGACCAGGAGAAATTTAGACTCTTGAAAATTTACTATGAAAGTGGAAAACAGTGCAGGGGTCAATGGATTTCCATAATACAATGGATGGTGACTTAAACAGTAAACAAAAAGGATATTTAGGGATATCATAGCATCTGATCCTAGAGTTACAATTAACATATTAAGTTAGGAGGCAGAGCAATCACTGAGCAGATGAGAGGTTAAAGACAAAAAAAAAATCCCTTAAGTAAAAAATATAATACTGTTATATCATGCTTATTAAATAATAAAACTTAATTTATTGAGTTTGGGGGATGGGTTAGGCTCTGTTTTAAGTATATTATATAAATAGATTATTTAATTTTCAGAGCAACCTTCTGAGATAGGAACTATTATTATTTCCATTTCACAGATAAGAAAATAAGCACAGAAAGGGAAAGTAAACTTACGGATGGCCACATGTTAGTGAGTTGCTGAGACGGGATTTGAACCCAGGCAGTCTGGCTCCATAGTGTTGTTTTAACAGTATACCATGCTGTCTCTTAACACCTACTCAAAAGAAATGTTATTCTTTAGAGTTTTATTCATATGTTTATATAGGTTTTCAGATATCTATAGAAGAGTTAAATCCTGAATTGAAGGAGACTTACTACTACTTTCAAAAGCAAATGAAGTCAGTGTAGTTTCAAAGTTGGAGAAAGATAACTCAATTCACCATTGCATGCATTTATTCATGCAACTGAATTCAACTCAATTAACAGTGATTTAGGGTCCCATGATGAAAGAAGTAAGATTCAAGCCTAGAAAAGACACTAATAGGAGATGGCAAGAGTGAACATTGACATTTTAGTAATCAGTGAACTAAAATGGATAGGAACAGGCAAATTTAATTCAGATGACCATTATGTCTACTACTATGGGCAAGAATCCCTTAGAAGAAATGGAATAGCCCTCATACTCAACAGAAGAGTCTGAAATGCAGTACTTGGGTGCAATCTCAAAAACAATAGTATGATCTCAGTTCACTTCCAAGGCAAGCTATTTAACATCACAGTAATCCAAGTCTATGCCCCCATCACTGATTCCAAAGAAGCTGAAGTTGAACAGCTCTTTGAAGGCCTACAAGACCTTCTACAACTAACACCAAAAAAAGATGTCCTTTTCATCATAACGGATGGCAATGCAAAAGTAGGAAGTCATGAGATATCTGGAGTACCAAGCAAGTTTGGTTTTGGAGTACAAAATGAAGTAGGACAAAGGCTAACAGAGTTTTTCCAAAAGAACACACTGTTGTAGCAAACACCCTCTTCCAATTACACAAGGGATGACTCTACACAGGAACATTATAAGATGGTCAACACCAAAATCAGATTGTTTATATTCTTTGCAGCTGAAGATGGAGAAGCTCTATACAGTCAGCAAAAACAAAACCTGGAGCTGACTATGGCTCAGAGCATGAGCTCCTTATTGCAAAATTCAGACTTAAACTGAAGAAAGTAGGGAAAACCACTAGGCCATTCAGGTATGACCAAAATCAAATCCCTTATAATTATACAGTGGAAGTGACAGATTCAAAGGATTAGATCTGATGGAGTGCCTGAAGAACCATGGAGGTTCTTAACATTGTACAGGAGCAGTGACGAAAATCATTTCAAAGAAAGAGAAAAGCAAGAAGGCAAAATTGTTGTTTGAGGTGGCCTTACAAATAGCTGAGAAAAGAAGGGAAGCAAAAGGCAAAGGAGAAAGGGAAGGATATATCCAACTGAATTCAGAGTTCCAAAGAATAGCAAGGAGAGAGAAGAAAGCCTTTTTAAGTGAACAATGCAAAGAGATAGAGGAAAACAGGAGAATGGGAAAGACTAGAGATTTCTTCAAGAAAATTAGACATACCAAGGGAACATTTCATACAAAGATGGGCACAATAAAGGAGAGGAATGGTATGGACCTAACAGAAGCAGAAGAGATTAAGAAGAGGTGGCAAGAATATACAGAAGAATTATACAAAAAAGGTCTTAATGACCCAGATAATCATGATGGTGTGGTCACCCACCTAGAGTCAGACATCCTGATATGTGAGGTCAAGTGGGCATTTGAAAGTATTACTACAAACAAAGCTAGTGGAGGTGATGAAATTCCAGCTGGGCTATTTCAAATCCTAATAGATAGCTGGGTGCTTCCCTGGTGGCTCAGAGGTTAAAGCGTCTGCCTCCAATGCGGGAGACCCGGGTTCGATCCCTGGGTCAGGAAAATCCCTTGGAGAAGGAAATGGCAATCCACTCCAGTATTCTTGCCTGGAGAATCCCATGGACAAAGAAGCCTAGTAGGTTACAGTCCACGGGGTCGCAAAGAGTCGGACACGACTGAGCGACTTCACCTCACCTCACCTCACCTCAAAAGATAGCTGCTCTGAAAGGGCTTCACTCATTATGCCAGGAAATTTGGAAAACTCAGCAGTGATCATAGGAAGAGGTCAGTTTCATTCCAATCCCAAAGAAGTGCAATGCCAAAGAATGTCCAAACTACCATAAAATTGTGCTAAAATACCTTCAAGCTAGGCTTCAACAGTATGTGAACTGAGAACTTCCAGATGTACAAGCTGGATTTAGAAAAGGCAGAGGAACCAGAGATCAAATTGCAAACATCCACTGGATCACAGAAAAAGCAAGAGAATTCCAGGAAAACATCTAATTCTGCTTCATTGACTATGCTAAAGCCTTTGACTGTGTGGCTCACAACAAATTGTGCAAAATTCTTAAACAGAAGAGAACACCAGACCACCTTATCTGCCTCCTGAGGAATCTGTACACAGGTCAAGAAGCAACTGTTAGAATTCACCATGAAACAATGGACTGGTTTAAAATTAGGAAAGGGGTACATCAAGGCTATATACTGTCACCTTGCTTATTTAGTTTATATGCAGAGTACATCATGCAAAATGCTGGGCTGGATGAATCACAAGCTGGAATCAAGAATGCAGGGAGAAATACCAAAATCTCAGATACGCAGATAGTAACAGTCTAATGGCAGAAAGTGAAGAGGAAGTGACAAGCCTCTTGATGAAGGTGAAAGAGGAGAGTGAAAAACCTGGCTTAAAATTCAAAAAAAATTAATATCATAGCATCTGGTCCCATCACTTCATGGCAAATAGATGGGGAAAAATGGAAACAGTTGCAGCCTTTATTTTCTTGGGCTCCAAAATCATTGTAGATGGTGATTGTGGCCATGAAATTAAAAGATGCTTGCTCCTTGGAAGAAAAGCTATGACAAACCTAGACAGCATATTAAAAAGCAGAGACAACACTTTGCTGATGAAGGACCACAGCATTTCCAGTAGTCATGTACGGATGTAAGAGTTGGACCATAAAGAAGGCTGAGCACTGAAGAATTGATGCTTTTCAAATGTGGTGCTGGAGAAGATTCTTGAGAGTCCCTTGGACAGCAAGATTAAACCAGTCAATCCTTTTGGAAATCAACCCTGAATATTCAGTGTGAGGACAGATGCTGAAGCTCCAGTACTTTGGCCACCTGATGGGAAAAGTTGATTCACTTGAAAAGATCCTGATGTTGGGAAAGATTGAGGGAGAGACAGAGGATAAGGTGGGGTTGGATGGCATCACTGACTCAGTGGACATGAATCTGAGCAAACTCTGGGAGATTGTGAAGGACAAGGAAAGACTGGTGTGCTGCAGTCCGTGGAGTCACAAAGAGTAGGACATGACTGAGTGAGTGCACAGCAACAAGAGCAGGTAAAATACTCTGGAAGCTAACAGTTGACGAGAGATGAAGAAAACAAATCCAGAGAGTTCAAATGACCTGCCCCAGGCCAAGAAAGCAGTTTGTGGCACAAAGTGACCTAAAAATCTAATTGAGATGGGTCTAGTTCTCTTTTTATGCTACCATTGTGCCTCCAGTCAAGCTGGTTGGAACACACTGAATTAAAATTAACTTCCAAAATAAATATCCGTGCTCCATGGAGAGGAAAAATTTTGATAGTTGCCTGCCTCATCTCTCGAACCCACTTCATTCTGGAATGAAATTAAGGGCAGATAGCCAAGGGTATATTTTTTTTTTTAAGGAAGAAGAGGAAAGAATTCACACGTGGAGTTTCCCAGATCTTCTCTGAAGGAATGCGTGATTCTGTTTTTATTTGCTGGACAATTTATCTTTCAAATATTACCCAATTCTAAAAGCAGACTTGATATTTTATCTTTATAACTATGTGTGTAGGTACAAATGAATGTCTTCAATTATATTCTAAGGGTCTTAAGAACAGAGAGTATGTAGTATGCTCAGCTTTCACAAAATGATTTCACATAGCAGGTGCTCAGTATGGTAATGATGTTTAAAGTATAAACAATATAAAGTCACTAATTTTTTCATTTTTTAAAAAATGACCTTGTATTCAGGTGTCCTATAGTTCTTTAATTAGCCTATTTTACTGGAGCAATTTTACATGCCACCCTCTCCCCCCACTTTGGCAATGTCTGGAGACATTTTTCACTGTCGCAACTTGGGGGCAGGGGGAGTTGTACTACTGGCATCTAGTAGGGATGAGGCTAAACCTCCTAAAATGCACAGGACAGACCTCACAGCAGAGCAAACTACTGAATTTAGAATGCATAAAAAACAAGGTCCTAAGGTATAGCACAGAGAACTGTACTTGACAAATAATTAAACCTGTGATTAAATCATATTGGAAAAGAATACAAAAGAAGAATGCATATATATGTATAACCGAGTCACTTTGTGGTACACCAGAGATGGGCACAACATTGTAAATAAACTATATTTCAATTAAAAAAAAAAGCAATTATCTGGCCCCAAATAGCAATAATGCCAGGGTTGCGAGACACTGGTTTATTTAGAAGTAAGGAAATTGCACAATCACCTTTCCATTTTTCCATTTTTAAAACACAAGTAAGACATAAATCAAAATTATACACTAAAGATTTGCCCCAATCAAGACAATTTCAGTAGTCTATTGTTAAGATGAACAATTGTATACCTTTGGCCAATTCATGCTGATGTATGGGAAAAAAATCACAATATTATAAGATAATTATCCTCCAATTAAAATAAATTAGTCAAAAAAAAAAAAAAAAAAAAAACAGGGCTCCAGTCCCCCCCAAAAAAGATAAAAAATCATTTAAAGAGCTGATTTAGGGTTCAGTTCAGTCACTCAGTTGTGCCCGACTCTTTGTGACCCCATGAATTGCAGCACACCAGGCCTCCCTGTCCATCACCAACTCCCAGAGTTCACTCAAACTCATGTACATCGAGTTGGTGATGCCATCCAGCCATCTCATCCTCTGTCGTCCCCTTCTCCTCAATCCTCTCCTGCCCCAATCCCTCCCAGCATCAGGGTCTTTTCCAATGAGTCAACTCTTTGCATAAGGTGGCCAAAGTATTGGAGTTTCAGCTTCAGCATCAGTCCTTCCAATGAATACTCAGGACTGATCTCCTTTAGGATGGACTGGTTGGATCTCTTTGGAGTCCAAGGGACTCTCAAGAGTTTTCTCCAACACCACAGTTCAAAAGCATCAATCTTTGGCACTCAGCTTACAGTCCAACTCTCATATCCAAACATGACTACTGGAAAAACCATAGCCTTGACTAGACAGACCTTTGTTGGCAAAGTAATATCTCTGCTTTTCAATATACTATTTAGGTTGGTCATAACTTTCCTTCCAAGGAGTAAGTGTCTTTTAATTTCATGGCTGCAAGCACCATCTGCAGTGATTTTGGAGCCCAGAAAAATAAAGCCAGCCACTGTTTCCACTGTTTCCCCATCTATTTCCCATGAAGTGATGGGACCAGATGCCATGATCTTAGTTTTCTGAATGTTGAGCCTTAACCCAACTTTTTCACTCTCCTTTTTCACTTTCCAGGGTTCATTAAAAGTCAGAGGCAAAGCTTAGATATAAACACATGGGTATTTAAGTAAGCAATGGAATGCTTTCACCAAAGGGAGTGCTCTGATCTCTATGACATTTAAAACTCCACATTCACGATGGAAACATTCTGCTGATGAGGCATTTTCCAAACCACCACTGGCCTGATTCAGATTTGGAACTCTCATTTCATTGTTTGATTATTTCTAACCTCACTCAAAATCCACCTCTTGACCAGCCCACAAAGAGGAAATGTATGTTTTTTGTTTGCAAACAGGGTCATCAAAATAAACTGTTTTCACAATTAGTGAAATTGCTTTGGATGCCTATCCATTTTCCCCCACGTCTAGGTTAACTTGCAAGATCCACTTTTTCATGCTGGATTCCTCACTGTGGTGAAAAGAATCATTCCTCCGGGCCTACTTTGCCCTCCTTGACTCCGTATATGGAAAGATGAGTGCAGCAAAGCTATCCGAGCAGCTTGGTGATGTCTTTAAACAGGAAAAGGAAGTGGGGGAGCTACTGATTCTTCTTTCCACTTGCTCAGAGCTTCCTTACATAGTCTCTAGCTGACGCGGTTGCATTTACTGCAGTTTTATTAGCTTGTTCATTTTCCCCAGTGGCTGATTACATTTGATACTTTGGCTGTCTGGTGGACACTTGAATAAAAATTTCGTTCTTTATGGGGACAAATTAGTTCTTTTCTGGGAATCAACTGACAAAAAACATACAGACCTCAGGAGAATCTTTGAACATTCCACAGCAACTAATCTGCTGAGCATTTTGTGTGTTGAGTTAAACATCACCACTGACAACCTCACACATTGGTTAACTACTTTCTAAATATTTACCAAGATCTTTAATAAGCGAGAGGGCTTCCCATGATATAAAGGCTCCACCACCATCATCCATGGCACCCTGCCCGACATCCCAGCTGTCCAGATGTCCACTGACCAGTACAACCTAGAACAAATAATAAAAAGAGAAAAAAATAAAAACCAAGCAGAAATGACATCAAAGAAGAAGCATTCACAGGCATTCCAAATACACAAAAGAAGTTTTATATTTTCTTTTCTATTTTTACTTTTTAAAAGAACTGTGTCATTGCTAATGGAAAACTTGGTATAGAGGCATTACATAAGGGGTATAAGGTCATCTTAATAGGAATAAAATTTCTCATCTTGTACCTCTATTAATATAATTTTGAATACTAAAGAAGAATTATTTATTATTGATGGATGTTTGACAACTTTATTATATGGCTTGAAACCTAAATGACAGGCAGATAGAGCTCAAAACTTCAACCATATTCTCAGTTGTCCCAAATTCTAGCAGACAAATAATAAACATGTGTTGAATTGAATTTAAATGAAAAAGCGAGAACAATTAATTTGTTTTTAATTATTGTGTTTGTGCATTATAAATCACTCTAGTGTTGAATAAATATGCTGGTACTACAAACTAGAG
>SJYT01068859.1:21250-107404 GCA_006410635.1 Cephalophus harveyi
GCACCGCCCTGACCCCAGCACCGCCCTGACCCTCGAGCACCACCCAGACCCCAGCACCACCCAGACCCCAGCACCACCCAGACCCCAGCACCGCCCTGACCCCAGCATCGCCCAGACTCCAGCATCGCCCTGACCCCGAGCACCGCCCTGACCCCAGCACCACCCTGACCCCAGCACCACCCTGACCCCGAGCACCGCCCTGACCCCAGCATCACCCTGACCCCAAGCACTGCCCTGACCCCAGCACCGCCCTGACCCCAGCACCGCCCTGACCCCAGCAACACTTCAGCCATACCATCACCTCTCCCCTCTGCAGTGTCTGCTCCTTCCTGCCTGCGCCTCTCGGGTTTCCAGGAAACCACTCTCTCCTGATTCACTGCCTGCCTCTCCACCGCTTCCTCTCCATCTCCTTTGTGGGTTTCCCTCTGCTTTCCTGTCTCATGAATATTGATGTTCCCCAGGGCTCCATCTTCATCCTGTCTCTTATACACATCTGGGCCCCGGGCTCACACCAGCCGCTTATTCCCACCACTCCCCCACAGGCCTGCTCCCGGGGTCAGCCCTGGGGGCCGGGGCGCCAAGCCTCCATCAGTGCTGACGGCGCCCCCTCTGAGCGCAGGGCCTCCTCGCTGCGTCCCCGCGCTTGCGCGGGCCTGCACCCGGCGTCAGTGGATGGAGCCCGCGCTGGTGGAGCTCCCCCGATCCACCAAGAGCGGGGGTCTTGCCAGAACCCCTCTTGCCCCGACTCCTAGGGGGCATGTGGAGGAGGGAATCACCCCCAAACCCACCCGCCAGAAACTCAGGCCGTCTGAATATCCCTGTGACGCTCACAGGGCGTGGCTGTGGGCAGAGGCCCGGCCTGGACACTGGGGGCAGGACGGTGCTTTTGGAGCAGGGCCCTGCCTCCTACTCCTGGGCTCAGGGCCCCGAGTCTTGGGGAGCAGCCGTTCTTCCTGCGCCACTGGGGTCCCCGCGGCGGGGTCTCCGAGTCAGACCCGCACAACCTGATCCCTGTCTCTTATACACATCTCCTCCTCCTATCCCCTCCCCCATCCTCCTCACCCCTCCTTCATCCCCATCCACGAGGTGCAGCTCCTGACTGGGTGGCACCAGGTGGGCTTATCATCAGAAGCCAAGCTCAGATTTTGCAGCGGCGCCTTCCACCCTCCACAGAGTCCCACCTCCCCGGTTCAGTAAGCGCCCCCAACTGTCTAAAGGCCAGAGACAGCCATGAGGGCGTCTGAGATGCCTTCCTTGTCCTCGCTTCACACCCACCAGGCCCTGCATTCTGTGGTCACGCTCCTTCCCTGGCCCCTACTTCAGCCTCCATCTCAGCACAGATCAGCTCTGACTTAACTGCCCTGAGGACGCCCCAGCTTCTCCCCCCAGGGCCCTCGCCCCAGCTTCTCCCCCGGGCCCTCGCCCCAGCTTCTCCCCCCGGGCCCTCGCCCCAGCTTCTCCCCCCGGGCCCTCGCCCCAGCTTCTCCCCCGGGCCCTCTGGGCTTCACACATCCCCCCGAGCTGCACAAGCAGCATCTCTAATGGAAATCCATCTCTAACGGAAATCCGGTCACGCCACCTCTCTGGGGACAGGTGTCCCTGTCCCCCACAGCTCCCAGTCGTGGGGCCCGTGGTCCTCCAGGTGCGAGCTGAGAGGATAAGCCTCCTTCCCCTGCCGCTCGGGCCCCAGGGACGCACCCGGCAGCCTGCAGCTCAGGGCTGCTCTCACCCACAGGACCCGGAGCCTCCACCTCAGGCCACTGTCACCCCGACCAGATCCCCCCGGGTGACATCGGCGGTCAAAGACCTCACTCACTGAAGTAATTCACCAGCAGGTTTGGGGTCTGGAGCTCATTCCAGAGGCAGTTTAAGGAACTAAATGAAGCAAGAGAACACAGTGAAGCCCCTTCATAGCTTAAATTTTAGGACCAAGTGAGGCTGTGTGTCCCTGATTGTCATTTCTCATCCCGTGTTCTGACTCACTCCTTCCCTCTGACACAGAACCAGAACACCCGAGTCCACCTCTCCCGGCCCCGATGCTGAGAACCCTGTGTGCGCACGTCTCTGCAGAGCCTTTTTCTGGTGCTCACCTCTGGCGCCCGCTGGGCTCTGCTGGAGGGGAAGATTGAAGACACAGAGGCAGCCTGGGCACCTCTAAAGGCTGAGCTGCAGGGCAAACGCAAGCAAGGGGGGAACTGCATTTCTCCGCCTTCAGCAAGGGGGTCCTGCCTGAGCGTCTGCCCCAGTGTCTTGGCTGACTTCCCACACGGACAGGAAGTGAGCCGGGGCACCTTCCCAGAGGAGCGTCAGACCAGCGGCGGGAGCCCTGGCTCTGGCACCATCCTGGGGTCTGAATCCAGAGTCGCTGCCCTGGCGGCCTTCTGTGTGCCTCTAACAGCTCTGTTTACAACCGAATCAGACCAAGCCCGCATTTTCAGAAGCATCCAAATGCCATCACAGCGAGACGCGGCCAGCACACCAAACGAGGTGGGGGGAGACACGGCCCATTGGAAGACTCTCTCTATTTCACGTGCGTAAAATAATGAGGCTTTCAAAAACTGCTCCAGTTTCCTTGGAAAGTAAGAGTTTGAGGCGACGTCAATAGAGGGATTAACCAGGACCATCAGGTATATTTTGTCGACCGAGGTAAAGAAATAAAGCGGGGAGTCGTGCCGACAGCGAGGCTGCGCCCGGAGGAAGCGAGCATATGGGAGAAACGAGGAGGCGAGGCCAGGGTAGCGAGAAGTGGATTCAGGCCCTCGACTGGTTTCCGGGGCGCGAGGCAGGCAGACAGATGGTGGAACATCAGGACGTGGACTAAGATGGATTTTAGAGGACAGGTGTGCAGGCCGGAGCGGCCTTTTCTGATGCGGAAACACGTTCCCGCTCCGCTGTCTCCCTGCCGCTGGGACCCCGAGGCGCAGCCCCAGCTCCTGTCCACGCGCGCTTTCAGCCAGGCCCGCGTCCTGTCCGCATCGCGGGCTGAGCCTCCACGCGTCCCGGGAGAGCCCCCTGGCTGCCTCCCCGAGGCGCAGCCCCAGCCCCCGTGCACGCGCGCTTTCAGCCAGGCCCGCGTCCTGCCTGCATGGTGGGCTGAACCTCCACCCGTCCCGGGAGAGCCCTCTGGCTGCCTCTTCTGCGGCAGCAGGGCTGCCCCGGCTCCCGCGCGCGTGGAGAAACCCCGCGTGGGGAGGGCGCCCCCTGGCGCGCGGGCTGCACCCGGGAGCTGCGCCCGCGCGTGGCATGCCGGAAGCCACGGGAGGAGGTGTCTGACTGTGCGAACGTGGGGAGCGGAGGAGAGCACCGTGGCAGGGGTGAACGGTGAGTGAAAGGAAACCATGTGCTCCACGTAGCGGGTCAACATCCTTAAATATAAAGAAACCTGGCAAAGAAATAAGGACAAACAGCCAAGGGAGAAAATAGGCGGGCAGTGAAGACATAAATGGCATTAAGTACCTGAAAATGTTCTAATTCATTAGACACACAAGTCTAATGAAGACAAAAGCTATTCCCTGTATCCATCACACTGATAGAAATGATAACAGTGCCCCTGAGCATTTCAGAAGAGGTCAAAATATATGCATAATTCACTCAGACTTCATGAGACTGTAAATCAGGACAGCATTTCTGAGTGATACTTTGGCAATTGCTGACAAGAGCTGTACGAATATCCATACTTTTCACCTGGAAGCAGCGCACTGAAGAACGTGCCCTGCGTGGACGGCAAAAACAAACCCGGAGATGCAGGCGTGCGGGGCTTGCTGTGCAGGCCTCAGGACGCGCGCCGGCGGCAGGCTGGTGGGAGCCGCGCATCCGCCGGGCGATTTTGTCGAGTTTCTTCTATTTACTGCCACCTGGGCTCAGCAGCGGAGCGCGGCGCGGCCTGTGCTTCCGGGCCTTCTCTTTCTGCTGAGGCCACAGAGGGGGAACAAATAAATACATCATTAAACAGCAGGTCGTGGTCGCGGCACGAAGAAAAACGGAGAAAGGAGAAGAGACGGAGAGACGAGCGTGAGCCAAAGCACTGGGGAGCCGCAGGGACGGCAGCACAGAGACCGCTCAGTGACGCTCAGAGAGCGGCCGGGCTGCCGCAAGCCCAGAAGGGCAGTGAGGGGCGCAAGTGTATGACGGCAGCAAGGCTCACGTGGACGCCGGCCCTGAACAGGAGAAGAGACGCGCTTCCCGAAATGCTTCTTTACCTCCGGGGATGGGATGGCTCGTGATTTCTTCAGAGCCACTTCTGGTGACTTCCAGGGTCTCTACTGATCGCGTGCTTTCCCGATGATGGTGCTTCTTTGGAAATATGTGTGTTTCACGTTTCACATGGAATTTTCAACATTTGTATGGACATGGAGAAGATCAGCCTGTAAGAGACCTCAGCCTTCTTCACATTTGCGATAAGCTTCCCTAGAGAAGCTGATCTGTGTGCTTCAGAGCGGGCAGCGTGGAAGCCGGGGGTGGGGGGCCGGGGCTGAGAGGCGCCTTATGCTGCGTCATCACCGTCTGTCAGTCTGTTGGGCGAGACAGAGACCCCGGGAGGGGGGGCCTGCACGGGTGGGGGCAGGGTCCCTCCCGGAGTGGCCACAGGGCGGTGCCCGGGGGACCCTAGGGTCGGTGAGGGGACCCAAATGCTAGGATCGTGCATGACCTCAGGTCCAGTGAGGGCTCCAGGTAGGAACAGCCCCGGACAAAGGGCCCTCCCCCGTGGGTCACCAAGAGTGTCCCCACCGCTGGCTGCACTGGGGTGGGGGGACAGAAGTCGGGAAACATGCTGATGGAGACCAGCCCGGCTTTCAGAGAAGTGCCGGTGTGCAGGGACAGCCTGCCGTGAGGACAGACTCTCCACCCGGCCCTGCCCTCCACTGTCTGACCACATCGGCTCACACAAGCTGTGCACACGCCCGTGGAATCACCTGCCAACACGGTGGAGCACACAGAGGAAAGGGCCCCACGGCCACAGCTACCCCAGGGACCCCAGCTTTTTGTACCTCTGCGAAGAGTAGGTGACAAACCCTGCAGCCCTGGGCCTGGCTGGTGGTGCCGGGTTGACAGCGAGAACGGAGCAGCGACTGGTGTGCAGACACCAGGCGGAGGGCAGTCTCCCTCGCCCTTTCATTTCTGCAGGGCTGAGTGGTGGCCTCGGGGTTCGGTGTGAGAGCCCGAGAAATTGGATCTGGAGCCGGTCTCTGCCTGGGGCACAGGAGGAAGTCTCCAGAACAGGCTCACCTCTGACTCTGCGAATCCGGGACCCCGACTGCAGATGCATCTGGGTGGGGCCGCAGGGAAGACCGCCACCCATGGCTGCTGTTAGCGCTTGGCGGGAGGTGACCCCTGACACTGGCTGTGGGCACTCAGGAGAAGGTGCGACGACCTTGCAGAGCCGGGAGGGAAGTGCTGGATGCCCTGGAGCTGCCTGCAAGGAAGTGGGTGCAGAAGGCTCGCGGGCCCACTGTGGGGTTGGAGGAAGCGTCCAGAAAGTGTGTGGGGGAGGAGCCAGCAGTGCCCCTGAGGAACCTGGTCAGTGGCCCTTCCCCCTGAGCCCTGACTTCACCCCTGTGCCCGGGGAGCCTTCCAGGAGGTGCCCTGAGCTCTGTGACGTGTCATTTCTGCCCTGACCCTGGAGGGGCCCCTCGCCCGGGCTGCCATGTGCAGGCTGCTCGGAGGGCGGCCTGGATCACCCTGCGGCCGGGACTCTGGGTCCACCTGGGCTCTGCGCCCTTCCAGGCCGTGCGTCCTCCCGGGCCGTGCGTCCTCCCGGGCTCTGTGTCCACCCGGGCTCTGCGTCCACCCGGGCCGTGCGTCCACCCGGGTCCTGCGTCCACCCGGACCGTGCGTCCTCCCGGGCTCTGCGTCCACCGGGGCTCTGTGCCCTGACACTCTCCTCCCTGGGATCAGGTGAGTGCTCCCGCAGTCTCCCTGTCCACACTCTCGGCCGTGATGCCCTCCTCCCTGGGATCAGATCAGTGCTCCCCACAGTCTCTGCATCCACGATCCCGCCCCTGACGCCCTCCTTCCTGGGATCAGGTGAGTGCTCCCGCAGTCTCCCTGTCCACGCGCCCTGTCTTGGTGCCCGCTGGCCTCCGTCATGAACACACGAGAAGCAGCCCGAGCTCCATCCTTGGCTGGCTGCACGGCTGAGCTGAGCTGTGCCACTTCTCTGGGGCCTTCGGTGAGCCCTCACAGGGCAGACTCCGTCAACAGTTACTGTACGAGTTACCCTCCATGCTCCCGAGTCTTGGCAGTGGGTGGAATAGAGCTGGGGCCCTGGCCGCCGGCTGAGGGCCCTGGGAAGTTCATGGACAGACAGGAGTGTCTGAACTCCGAAGCATTCACACCCTCCCGTGTTACTCCCACTCCAGACTGTATCTGCGCCATCTCCCTCGTTTCCTTCTCCTTTGCTTCGCTAATTTATCCTCAAATGGCAAGAAGCTCACGGTGTATTTTAGACACAGCAACCCCCCAGGAAGATGTCTGTTATTTTTCTTCTAAGATATAAGCTCCAGACTCTCCCCAGAGCCAGATGTGGGTGTATTTATAGCACAACCTGAAGTCTGAATCTCAGGTGGAGAGCGCTCGATACACAGTCCTGCAGAGGCACCGTGCCCCCTGAGGCGACACCAGCTCCCCACCGAGGGCCCGCCCGGCCAGGGGCCAACCCCGAGGGCCACAGCTGTCCTCTTGCACTTGCGTGGCCTCTACCCCCGCCGACCCTTGGGGTTGACCTCTGAGAGCCTTGGCTGAGACCGGCCGGCTTCGGTGAAGTGCAGGGCATTCGTTGATGCTGATGGAAAGCAGAATGTGAAGATGTGAACTCCATGTTTCTTTTTTTGCTTTTCAAAATAAAAAATATTTTTGGAGTACAGTTGATTTACAATATCGTGTTAGTTTCAGGTGTACAACAAAGTGAATCAGAAAAAAGTGAAAATTATCTATGCTTGATTTTTCAGATTCTTTTTCCAAATAGGCCATTGCAGGGTATTGAGTAGAGCTCCTTGGGTTACACAGTAAGTTCTTACTAGGTATCTATTTTTTGTCTTAATTTGTTATTTTTAATTGAAGGATAATTAAGGCTATGGTTTTTCCAGTGGTCATGTATGGATGTGAGAGTTGGACTGTGAAGAAGGCTGAGCGCCGAAGAATTGATGCTTTTGAAGTGTGGTGTTGGAGAAGACTCTTGAGAGTCCCTTGGACTGCAAGGAGATCCAACCAGTCCATTCTGAAGATCAACCCTGGGGTTTCTTTGGAAGGAATGATGCTGAAGCTGAAACTCCAGTACTTTGGCCACCTCATGCGAAGAGTTGACTCATTGGAAAAGACTCTGATGCTGGGAGGGATTGGGGGCAGGAGGAGAAGGGGACGACCGAGGATGAGATGGCTGGATGGCATCACGGACTCGATGGATGTGAGTCTGAGTGAACTCCAGGAGTTGGTGATGGACAGGGAGGCCTGGAATGCTGCGAATCATGGGGTCGCAAAGAGTCGGACACGATTGAGCGACTGAACTGAATTGAATTACAGTATTGTGTGGGTTGCTGCCATACATCAGCATGAATCAGCCACAGGTCTGTGCGCATCCCCTCCCTGTTGCGCCTCCCTCCCACCTTCCGCCGCAGCCCACCCCTAAGTTGTCCCGGAGCCCCACTTTGAGCTCCCCGAGGCCCACAGTGAACTCCCCCGGCCGCCTGCCTCACATATATCGGTATGTGTGTTTCCAGGCTGCCCCGCCCACCATGTCCGTAAGTCTGTTCTCCAAGTCAGTGTCCCCATTTCTTCTCATCGAAGACTGCCTGGGACCCTGCCTCACCTGGCCATGTCCACACCCTCGGGCACGGGCGCAGTCTGAACCCCGCCGGCGTCTGAGGCCACATCCGCCGCCAGGCAAGGGTCCTCCCTGGACGCAGACGTCCGGTGCCATTCCCAGCCCACGGCAGGCTGTGCCACCCCGCTCTCCGTAACTGTGTGGCCCGTGTTCGGGAGGATAGCCCGGGACAGTGAGAACTGTCAGCTGTGGGGTCAAAGGAGCTCCATTTGGGACCTCCTCGCTGCCAGCGGTCCATCCACCTGGGCCTCAGCCACCTCCCGTGCGGGTGGCAGGGGTCGGAGCCTCGCCCAGTCCTTGCTGAGATGAGCTGGGAGGAGGCAGGAAGCCACTGCTTGCTCCGCCGCAGGAACTCCGTGCACACGGCTCCCCCTCGTTACCGAGAGCGCACACCTGGCCTCCCTGGGTGGATCCCGGTGGGGAGAACCCCTGACTCGGTCCCTCTGCACCTTTCATCCGTGATGCGGCTGGAGCCCCACCAGACCGGCTGGCCCCGCTGCCCCCAGGCCCTGCTGCAGTCTGGGTACCACCATGTCCAGTGAGCAAGAGCCTGGCCCTCCAGTGAATTCAGAGATCCTGCGGCCCTGGCCGGCTCAGCCTCCTGCAGGCGGAGCCGGAAATCTCAAGGAAAGAGACAAAGGAAACCTTCAAAGTAAGACTTGGGAGACCCTGGAGCCTCCTACTGTTCCCCACCCAGTCGTCCTCCAGGGGGTCCGGCTGAGGGCAGCTCGCGGCTCCAGAATGAACACTTTGGCCCTGACAAACCCCGGCTCTCCGCGCCTCTGAATATCTAGAGACGAGCCCCCAGTTCTAGGCCATCTGCAAACGTGACTGGAGCCCCATCTGAGCCCTGTCTGTTCCTGGTTAAGCTTGTCATCTGGAGGGAAGCCACACAGGTGAAGGAGGCCGGAGAATCACCAAGGGCCCCCCCTTGCCCGTATGCGGGTTCTGTCAAGATTTGGGTCCTTCAGTGACGAAGGCCGCCCTTCAGCTCACGTCACAAGGCACAACCCACAAAGCACATCATGTCCACCAAAGCTACGATGTCTGTGTTCCTTTGGTTTCTTGTTCAGCGTCTCCACCCACAGTGTGGTGGAGTCAGCTCCACCAGGCAGGATCTCTGTGATGTCCACTGCTGTGTTGTGAGCACAGAGGTGTGCTTGGCACGGAAAGCGGGGTGTTTGGGCATAGACGCTCGGAGAGGTTGGCCTTGAGGGAGCTGGGGAAGGCAGGGGGGCCAAGGAGAACGGCTCTGAGTCCTCATCCGTCATCCTTTAAAGCAGGGCGGGCGGTGAGAGGAGCAGAGACGGCGCCCCAGGTCAGGCCAAATGAGGAGAAGGGAGACAGGTGGCCTGGCATCACGGGAGCTGGAAGGACAAGCGAGGGGAAGGGAGACTGAGGCAGCCTGGCCTCCCGGGAGCTGGGGGTGGGCGTGTGCAAGCAGGATGCAGGCCAGGACTGCGTGGAGGCGCAGCCCAGCCCCAGGCCAGCGCCAGGCGGGTGGTCAGAGGTGGGTCAGCCTGCGGCTGGCGGAGGCCTTGTTTGCCATCCAGCCCAGACCTTCATCCGACGGAAGAGCAGAACAGAGCCGTGGGGAGGCAAGGGGTGCGGCTGAGCTAACAGAGGAAGCGCGGCTCCACCCCCGGGGCCCCAGACCCCTGGGCTCCGGCGTGGGCCCCAGTGTCTCAGCCACACAGTCAGGCGTCCAGACCCTCCGCGTTCTGGCCCGGCTCCCCGGCTGCCGGCTGGCTCCCCGAGGGGCAGGGCGCAAACGCTGCCCTGGCCCAAGACTCCCAGCACCTCCCTTCCTCACCTCCTGGACGGACGGCACCTTCCCCGGCCACTCGCCTGCGACAGCAGAGATGGACAGAGAGAGTTCGCAGGAGCGTCTTGCGTTGGAGGCGCAGAGCATTTTGCACGGGCTCCCGCGCTCCATCTGCTTCGTCTGTGTTCGCTCCACATTCTCTCGGCAGAAAGCCAGTCGCCAGCTCACCCGTTTTTCACTCCCCACCCCCAGCCCGAGAGGCTTCTGCGGACACGACCCTCTTCTGAACAACCATGCTGGGCAGCCACCCGGGTGTGCACTGCCTGGGCCCAGAGACCCTTCCCCAGCAGAGAGTCTAGGACACTGTTTTAAATAACTGTGCAGATTTAGGAAAAGGACGAGCATCAAGTAAATCTCGTCTGTAATGGCCCATCAGGTAATGTGGATGAAGATTAGCTGCCGGGGCCCACGGATCTCAGGATGTATAAATAACCCTCCTTTTGACAGGCAGCACCGATACGTTTTGTTTAAGTGCTGAGTGTCAGGGAATTCATTTCTGAGGATCCACGAGGAGACACGCACATCAACACGCTGCTCCTCGGCAATAAATCTGGGGGGACGCGCGGAGCAGGCCTTGGGCTCCTCACTGCCTCATCCGCGACCTGGAAGGACCGGGGTGGGAGGCGTCCTCACTGACAACCGATCACGGCAGCTCCCCCGGAGGCAATTTCCTTCCTCTGCCCTGTCTCCCAGACTCGCGGTATAGCGTGGGCTGGGGACACAAGCTGGACCAGGCCCCGACCTTCCCGGTGACCGTGTGGGGAAGATGGATGGAGGGGGCCCGCCACCTGCAGACGTAAACAGTTCACGGCTAAACGCTTCTGGCTCACGTGCCTGAGCCTTTAGCCTGCAGGTCTGGTCCCACCGGACACACCTGCCGGGAAGGCCCCTGTCCCCAGCTCGCCCGAGACCAAAGCCGGCTTCCCAGGCAGAGGCCAGGCCGCAGAGACGCCAGGAGCACGTGGGGGGCAGAACCCACGGGAGGCTCTCAAGGGTTTCTGAACCGACTGAGTGGAAAAAGACTGTGGGACAAAGGTTAGTGAATAAAACAGACACGTGGGGACGTCACGGGGTTAGCCTCCCTCTTGCTGGCAGACGCCCCAGAGGCTGTCCTTACAGACCTGGGGGAGTGTGGGGAGAGGTCCCCAGCAGAGACGCCAGGAGCACGTGGGGGGCAGAACCCACGGGAGGCTCTCAAGGGTTTCTGAACCGACTGAGTGGAAAAAGACTGTGGGACAAAGGTTAGTGAATAAAACAGACACGTGGGGACGTCACGGGGTTAGCCTCCCTCTTGCTGGCAGACGCCCCAGAGGCTGTCCTTACAGACCTGGGGGAGTGTGGGGAGAGGTCCCCGGGCGAGGGGCTGCAGGTGGTCACTGGGAGGCCCTGGGGACCCCTCGTGGCTGTGGGCCACCGCTGGGAAGTGCAGGTGACCGCTGGGAGGCCTGTGAGCCCTCGGGGCTGTGGGTGACCGCCAGGAGCAGGGGGCGGCCTCCAGCTGGCAGCCGGCACATGGCCGGGCCAGAGACCCTTCCTCCACTTGGGGAGGAATTCTGCCCACTCCCCGGGGGGCTTGGAAGTGGACTCTCCCACCGTCGGGCATCTGGTGGGAAGGCAGCCCCTCCAGTCTCCGTGGAGGCTCCGCACGACCCTAGCAGAACCAGCTGAGACTCGCGGGCCTTGGCCCAGGCTCCTGAGCGATGGACGAGGAGCCGTCTCTGTGTGTGGTCAGATGCCACTCGCTGCTGCTAATCATTATGCAGCGAGAGTGCCGGGTTCTCCAGAGAAGCAGAGCAAGGGGAGAGACCGAGAGGGGGACGGGGGCCCTGGAGATGGGGGGCTGGTGCTGTGGGCAGAGGCCCGGCCTGGACACTGGGGGCAGGACGGTGCTTTTGGAGCAGGGCCCTGCCTCCTACTCCTGGGCTCAGGGCCCCGAGTCTTGGGGAGCAGCCGTTCTTCCTGCGCCACTGGGGTCCCCGCGGCGGGGTCTCCGAGTCAGACCCGCACAACCTGATCCCTGCTCCGCAGGTTCCCAGGGACTGACTCAGCTGTGGGCCAGGCCGACACGCCCTTGCTGGGGTCCAGCCCCTTTGACAGGCCCTGGGCGGGGCAGTGTCCTGCAGGCAAGGCTGGGACCCCGCGTAACTGGGCCCGGGTAGCGGAGCTGCAGCCTGGGACCCATGCAGTGGGGTGGGGGCTCCGGTGCGGGGTCTCCGGGCGCAGCCTGCCTTCACATGCGCCTTCGCTCAGCGCCCAGCGGCGTGTGCCTTTCTTGGAGCCAGTGCTCCGTATGTGCTTGGGGATGGGTTGCCATGATGACAGCCAAGGACGCAGCTCTCGGAGAGCGCTGAGCCCTCAGTCTCTGCTCTCAGGTGGGAGGATGGAGCAGGCAGGCCGCTGCCAGGCCCCACCTGAAAGGCCTCCACCAAAAGTGCCTTTCCTTGCCGGTCTGAGCAAACGTGTCCTGGACAGACTCCAACAGCGGCCCCTTGGGTGGACAGGAGCCGCAGAGACCCCGGTGGGAGCATCCAAGGCTCGGAGCCCCCTCTGAGTGCATGCTTAGAGCCTGAAGCCCCGCTGGCTGATTGCTCGGGCTCTGCTGATAAGGTCTGTCATAGCCCGGCTCCCCCAGCACAGGCCCATCCTCTGGGGGGCATGCCAGCCTGCTGGACCGGCCTTCCCTTTCTAACCGGAGCAGGGCCCTTCTACCCCAGGCAAGGACGGAGAGGAGCAGCCCAGAGCCACGGGCCAGGCCTCCTCCTCCTGCACCCCTCGGGTCAGGGCGCTGCTGGAGAACCAGACCAAGGAAGCCATCTGTGTGGGCTGAACACGCGGGAGAGGAGCGGAGCGCACGAGCCCACACACTCCTGCGATGCTGGGCACCGCGCAGTCACGGAACAGCTGTCCTGCTGGGCTTGTCGGAGACGCTGCTGTCAAGGCGGCCATCCTGACACTCCCTTCAGCTCGGCCCCACCGGTGCTGAAGCGGGAACCCTTCACTTGCCTCCCACACGCTGTCCCAGATGGAGAGATGATGTAACAGAAGCAAAGAAGGACCAGGGAGGGAACGAGAGCCCAGAACAGGAGCTGGAAACACAGGCGCGGCGCCCTGGGAAATTCCCGCTGAGGCCTGCTGCACCAGGAAGGTGTCTCCACGGCGACGGGGCTGCCTGGCGTGGCAGGGGCGTGGGCCGGGGGAGCCTGCCCTCCAGAGTCCTCCTCCTCCCGTGGGCTCTGTGCTCCCGGACGCCTTCTCAACGTCCAGACCATCCAGGTGTCCGGACACCGTGGGCTGGCAGAAGTGGACACGGGGCATGGTTTCTGCCTGGACCCGTGCTCATCACTTGCGCGCCCGCATCCACACAGACGCAGCCACCTGCCCTGAGCCCGGCGGGCTGAGCGGAGGGGACCCAGCAGGCACGGTGCCTCGTCTCTCACGGGCTCCCCTCATGAAAAGCAGAGCTGCCTCGCCCGCCTCTGTGGGTCTGGGCTGCCTCTGCAATCCAGTTCACTTCCCCGCCACTGTTCTGCCTAAACTCCCAGGGGTTCCAAAGCAGGAGGAAGTCCTCTTGGTCAGATTCGGCCAACGGTTCAGCTTTTGTGAAACTTTGTGCAAAATGATTGGTTCTGAGAACCATCCGTCACCCAAGCCATCAGCACCGTAGGTGGAGACGCCTCGTCTGCCTGGAATGTCCACTCTCAGGCGGGATGAAGCTGGAGTAAGACGTGAGGGCCTTCTGCCCAGGGTCATGCGGTCCCGGCTGCGGCTGCCTGAAGGACCTTCCAGGGCGGCTCCCTCGTCACGCCGAGGTGCTCATTCAGCCGCTCCACGGTGGCGGGCACTGCTACATACTCTGCAGACACACCAGCTTCTGTCGGAGGCCAGCTCTGCCCGGGGCGCCCCCACAGGGATCTGCCGAGCCCTTGACCCCAGCCCGTGCTTCCAGCCCCACACCCAGGGCAGTGCACGCCTCTGCCGTCGCCCTCTGACTGGGAGACAGGACAGAGCAGGTGTGGCCCCTGGGCGGGCGTCCGTGGCTGGTTCAGCGCCAGGTTTTCGAGTGATCTGCAGATGACAGCGCTCACCGCACGGTTTCCGATTTCTGAATCTCTCTCTTCACTTCCCTGCGCTGCGCTTGGTCACTCAGCCGTGTCTGACTCTGTGTGACCCCATGGACTGCAGCACGCCAGGCTCCTCTGTCCATGGGATTCTCCAGGCAAGGATACTGGAGCGGGTTGCCATACCCTCCTCCAGGGCATCTTCCCAACCCAGGGATCAAACCCAGGTCTCCTGTACTGCAGGTAGATTCTTTACCGTCTGAGCCACCACTCAGAACTAATTAAGAATTTTCTTTCCTTAGATTCAAAGTCTCCTGGGGTTATAGAAGTCCACCTGTACAGGTAAGAAGTTCTGGGCCAGTAACTTTGCATTTTTCTAAACGCACTTTTTTCCAAGTGGTCAAATACCCTTTAAGAGCTTCACTCCCTCCTTCTCATAACATCGCTCTGCCCTGGCCGGAAAGAAAGCGTTTTCCCGCGTGACTAGATGCAGCCCGGTGTCAGCGGCTGGCTCAGGCTTGCCTGAGTACCAAGTGGACCTGCGACCACACTGGCCTTGACGAGGCGGGCAGGGCTGAGCTTTCTTTGTCCTGAAGCCGAGGGGCTGGGCCCACAGCCATGCTGCGGCATCGGCAGTCAAGTCCAAGGGCACACGTCAGGCTGGAAGCACCAACGTGACCAGGTTTCCCTGTCCAAAGGGCCAAGAGCAGCTGGTGGGCATGAGGGATCTGGTGGAGCCCCCCATGGAAACCGTCCAGTGATGGGCTCCCGGGAGGGGGACTGACCCTGGTGAGGGTCCCGCCATCAAGGATGGGGCGTGGGAGAGCCTGTCCAGGGGTCAGGGGCACAGAGTCAGCAGTGGGGGCAAAGAATCAGTTCCGGGACCTGGGGCTGAAAAGCACATTCCAGGTGGGTGAACAGAGATGTAGCTGGGGTCCTGTCACCTCAGATGACAGGCCTGGAGCGGCGGGTTAGTTCCACCCCCTGGGCTGGGGGCTGGTCTCTGGTGCCCTCCTGCCTGCCACGGACAGATGATGACCCTAGGAGGATGAAGAAAATGCACGTGGAACTATCCCAGGGCACTTCAAAGCCATCCCAGAATGCTCCGGACCGGACCAGAGTGCCTTAGAAAGAGAAACTTCTTCCTTCCTTGCCAATCAAGTTAAAAAGAGGTAATAATACAAGTTGCTACTAATGAGAGTATAGCAATAAACATATTCTTGAACACCCCAGTAGAAGTTGAAATTAGAAAGAAAATGATGTTTCTGGCAAACAATAGGTATCAAAGAATCTAGTGTTCCTATCCTTTGGCTCACATTTGACAACTTTTCTTGGAATGCAAAGTCACATGGGCCTTAGGAAGCATCACTACAAACAAAACTAGTGAAGGTGATGGAATTCTAGTTGAGCTATTTCAAATCCTGAAAGATGATGCTGTGAAAGTGCTACACTCAATATGCCAGCAAATTTGGAAAACTCAGCAGTGGCCACAGGACTGGAAAAGGTCAGTTTTCATTTCAATCCCAAAGAAAGGCAATGCCAAAGGATGTTCAAGCTACCACACAATTGCACTCATTTCACACACTAGCAACTGCTTCTGCTAAGTCGCTTCAGTCGTGTCCGACTCTGTGCGACCCCACAGACGGCAGCCCACTGGGCTCTGCCATCCCTGGGATTCTCCAGGCAAGAACACTGGAGTGGGTTGCCATTTCCTTCTCCAATGCATGAAAGCGAAAAGTGAAAGAGAAGTCGCTCAGTCATGTCTGACTCAGTGACCCCATGGACTGCAGCCCACCAGGCTCCTCCGTCCATGGGAGTTTCCAGGCAAGAGTACTGGAGTGGGATGCCATTGCCTTCTCCGCACACTAGCAAAGTAATACTCAAAATTCTCCAACTGAGGCTTCAGCAGTGTGTTAACCAAGAACTTCCAGATGTTCAAGCTGGATTTAGAAAAAATAGAGGCACCAGAGATCAAATTGACTGAAGGTACCCTGTGCCTGGTGCCGTTCTGCAGAGTCCAGACCCCCTGAGCCCGCTGGCATGTTCAGGGTTTGACCCAGACTGCGGGGCAGTAGGCACACACACGCGGGGAATGGGGCGCGCTCGACACACACCTGCACGTTAGCTTCTCCATGGTGCTCACGTGCCCACAGCTTCCTGGACTGCGAGTGGGCTCCTAACTGTTTCCACCAAGCCCTCGGGGCCTCCCTGGTAGCTCAGAAGGTAAGGAATCTGCCTACAATGCAGGAGGATTCCACGGCTGGGTCAGGAGGATCCCCTGGAGAAGGGAATGGCGACCCACTCCAGTGTTCCGGCCTGGAGAATCCCACGGACAGACCATGGCGGTTGCAAAGAAACGCCACTGCGCGGCTCTCAGAAGCCCCCGAGGGGCTCTGTGCACTGGCGCCGGGCGGCTCTGGGTTTGCAGCCAGTGATTCCGGCAGGGGCTCCCACCCAGGGATCAGAGGAGCCTGTACACACCACCCCGGCCCCCAGCCCAGGACGGGGCCGGTCCCTCTGGAGAAGGGCTGACGCAGGCCCACTTTGCACAGAGAGCCACACACAACAGCTGGGGCTGACACTCCTGTGAGGAAAACAGACGCGATCAGGCAAGTCCCCACAGAACGTGCTCGTCTGTGTTATAAACTGGCTGCGGGGCGGCGAGCCCCTCCCTGGGGCCCTCAGCCCGGCCACCCCACCGGGCCCAGTGTCCTCCCAGGGAAGGAAGGCAAGGGAACCCCGTCCAGGCGCTCTCCTCTCCTCGGGGGCGCCTCTCCAGGCCGGGGAGCCGGTCTGACGGGGAGTCGGGGGAGCACGGCCCGTGGATCTTCCTGCACCAGGACCCAGACAAGGGTCCGCGAGCCCTGCAGGAACACTCCGCCCCACCCCACCTTCCCCGCGTTTTGAAAGGACACAGTTAAAGCTATGTGCAGCTGAAGTGATGTTTCTCTTTCCTTTTCCTTTTATTATTGCTTTTAGCTTCTCCTTCTCAAGGCAAAGGCCCATCAGTGAGATGGGAGTGGACCTGTGATGCTGGGAAAGGACGCTGACCACCGGGGAGAGGGGCCCGCGCCAGCCTGTCACTGCCCGCCCGCTGCGGTGCGGGGCCAGGAAGCGGCTCTCAGGAGAGAGGCGGCTCAGACGGGACAGCGGAGGCAGCCACCCTCGGGGAGAGCGGCCCCGGCCCCGCGGGACGGCTGCAGCAGAGACCGCAGAGGCTGGCCGGGTGGGGCGGCGCCCGGCAGGCAGGGCGCGGCGGGCTCGGTCACCGAGGGGGTCCCTTCAAGAAGCCAGCCCGCCCGCCTTTACTGTCGAGAGCCAGGGCCCCACCACACACACACACACACACACACACACACACACAGTGCACAAGCAGGCTTGCACGCTAGAGGAGGTTACCACCCCCTGCCCCGGCACCCTCCCCAGGATGCAACCAGAATGGTCCCAGAGGTCCCTCCAGACGGGGTGAGCGAGAGCGTCCTCTGCTGTCCTCGCTCACGTCCCTCCTCCCACCTTGGAGCGCGTCCCTGGAGCCCTTAGATGTGAAAACAGACAGGTACAGTTACTAGGCTGAGGCCTCTGTCTGCACTGTTAATGCCCCAGGGCTAGGACGGACCGTCCGAGAGTCGCTGGAACCCTCCCGATCCTTCAGACGCCCCAAGAGGCTTCCTGAGTTCTTGATCCTTCTTCTTGGAAATGAAGGTGAACCCAGACTCCAGACACTAGTGGACTCAGGAGCACTCCCCGGGGACAGCAAGGGTCTCCTGGCCAGGGCGCAGCTGGGGGCCCTCTGACCCCAGGGAGCTCCCACCATCTGCCTGCCGGACAGGGGCCACAGGGTCCCCTGGCAGAGAGTGGCCTCAGGGGGTTACGAGCACCCCGGGACCACGGGTCACGGCCTGTGGACACACGGAAGGTGGGGAGCTGTAACCTCTGCCACTGCGCAGACGACTGAATGGGGGCCTCTCAGAGTTTGCCCCAAAGCCCGCCGCCGGGAGGCGCTGGCTCAGGTCCAAGGCGCCTGGCTCCTCTCTCACAGAGTAACATCAAAGGCATCTCACTTCCCGATGTCATCTTTTCAGAGGAACATATTGTAGCTCATTTGGTAAAGAATCTGCCTACAATGCAGGAGACCTGGCTTCGATCCCTGGGTCGGGAAGATCCCCTGGAGAAGGGAATGGCAACCCGCTCCAGTGCTCTTGCCTGGAGAATCCCATGGACTGTAGCCTGCCAGGCTCCTCTGTCCACAGAGTGGCAAGAGTCAGACATGACTTAGCGAGTAAACCACCACCACCACCACCAAATACTGTGAGTATATTAGGGTCGAGGATATAAATGAAAAACCTCTCTGAGATGGTAACCAGGCTCCTTAGAGAAGGTGGGAAAACAGGAAAGAAGGACAGGCCTGGCGATCCGGGTCCCCTCTCTGCCTCTGCCCTGAACCCTCCTAGTGACCACAACCGGCTCCTGTGAGGAGGCAGTGGGCCTGAGCGTCAGAATTAGTCTGAATCTGACCTTCCACCAGAGGCTCCAGACGCGGGGCCTCTGGGCACCAGAGTTAACAAAAGCCCCTCCCCCGGGCGGCTGGGGTAACGCAGGCCCTCACCCTGCGGGGGAGGGGGGAGGGTCTGGCTTGCTCTTAGGCCGCCACAGGGCAAGTGGGTCTGCTGGGTGGTCTCACCTGGAGGCGGGGTCTTGTCCCAACCACCCCGCCCTCCCCAAGAACCCCAGGGCAATAATGACACACCCTGCCTTACAGCCGGGAAACGCAGGCTCCCAGATGCCCTACTTCATGTCACCCCTAACCTCTGCCGCCACCAGGCTGACATCACATCGTCTGTGTGGGGTCCTCTACACACAAGCCACCCCTGGACAGGATCGCGTCCCCAGAGCCAGCAGCCACCCTGCCCGTGGCCTCTGCCCTTGCCGCCAAGCCCCAACCCTGGCTGGGACAGTCCCCACCTCAACCCAGCCTCCGGGGGACAGAGCTCTGGAGGAAGCGACAGAGAGCAGGCTGAGGTGAACCCCCCAACCCCAGGGAAAGGCTGAGGACGGAGGGTGGTCCCACCTGCACGGTGCCCCTCCTCCATCTGCCCAGCCCCGCCTCCCCGGGGAGGGCTTCCGAGCAGTCTTCAGGGCTGGGACCCCCAGCGGCTGGAAGGGACCCCCTCCCAGGCGTCTGGGGAAACACCTTTGACCTGTCGTCGGGGACCAGCTCTGAGACAAGGGTCCCTGCGCTCAGGTCCCAGGGGTGAAAGCTGAGGGTGGTAACGCCCACCTCAGGCATCACTGGAGATCAAGCAGGGTGACACGCGGAGAGATGGGGGCTCGGGGCCACCCTGGCGCCTGCCGAGGGGGCTCAGTGAGGACCGCAGAGCCAGCCAGGCCACGAGACAGCAGGGCCACGGACGCCCCGCCGGGCCTCCGCCCCGCACGTCAGCCCCCACCCAGCCCAGCAGCTAACCCGGCTCCAGCCGCTCCCTCCCGAGGTCCGCAGACCAGCCGCCACCCATCCCAGACGGCGTGCCGAGGCGGTCAAGACAGACGCAGGAGACACAGCGAGCAGCCGGCCAGGATGGTCAGAGGAAGACGAGCCTCCCCCCTCCTCTCTAAAAAGGCAACCACTCTCTCCCTCCTCTGTCTCTTTCTCTCTCTCGCACATACACACACACACACACACAGACACACACAGGCACACACACACACAGGCACACACAGGCACACACACACACAGACACATACAGGCACACACACACACAGGCGCACACACACACAGGCGCACACACACACAGGCGCGCACACACACACACATAGGCACATACACACATACATACACAGGCACACACATGCATACATACACAGGCACACATACAGGCACACACACACACACAGGCACACACACACACAGGCTCACACACACACAGGTGCACACACACACAGACACACACAGGCACACACACACACAGACACACACAGGCACACACACACACAGGCACACACAGGCACACACACAGGTGCACACACACACGCATACACACACAGGCACACATACACACACACAGGTACACACATACACAGGCACACACACATACACACACACAGGCACACATACACACACACAGGCACATACACACACAGGCACACATACACACACAGGTGCACACACACAGATATACACACACAGGCACACACACACACAGGCACACACAGACAGGCGCACACACACACACAGAAGCACACACACACAGGCACACACACACACAGGCACACACACACAGAGGCTCACACACACACAGGTGCACACACACACACACACACACAGGCACACACACACACAGGCACACACACACAGTGTGTGTGTGTTACACAGGCACACACACATACACACACAGACACACACACACATACACGCACAGATACACACAGGCACACAGGCACATACACACGGATACACACAGGTGCGCACACACACAGACTCAAACACACAGATACACACACAGGCACGCACACACAGGTGCACACACAGGCACACACACACATACAGGTGTGCACACACACACACACAGAGGCACACACACACATGCAGGCACACACACATACACACACAGGCACACACAGGTGCAAACACACACAGGCGCGCACACACACAGGTGCACACACATACATACACACAGGCACACAGGCACACACACACAGATACACACACAGGCGCACACACAGAAACACACACACAGGTGCACACACACACAGGCACACACACACACAGGCACACACACACAGATATACACACACAGGTGCACACACACAGCACACACACACACATATGTGCACAGATACACACATACACACAGGCGCACACACACACAGAGATATACACACACGTTCAGTAGCAGGCACGTGACCCCCGGCTACTGGCGTCTCAGTGGGGTTCTGAGGTCCACCAGTTTGAGGAGCAGGGCTGGTTTGGCCACCGACTCCGCCCGTATTGCCTCCCTGTTCCTCTGCCCGCAGGATCTTCCTCCTTCAGCGTATGTATCGCTGCCCTGAGACCAGCCCTGACCTGGGGTGCGTGGAGGCGGGAGGCCCACCGCCTGCAGTGATCACCCAGGACCAGCCCTGACCTGGGGTGGGTGGAGGCGGGAGGCCCACCGCCTGCAGTGATCACCCAGGACCAGCCCTGACCTGGGGCGTGAGGAGGCGGCATCCTCACCGCTGTGGGGGCGGCTCCGCCTCTCCCGTGTGGCCGGCGCTCCTGCTCCCTTGCACAGTTAAGAAGCCTGAGGGTTGCAGCGGCCACACGTCCATCGCGGAGGAGCAGATCCCAGCCTGGCTCTGCCCACAGCACGGCCCCCTCCCCCAGCTGGGACCCCGGTCTCTGAGCAAACGGAAGCGCGGAGATGGAGGCGGGAAGCAGGAGCATAGACAGAGCCGTGGGCGCCGCATCCCGCGCCACGCTCTCTCTCTGGGCCTGAGCCTCCTCCAGGGGCAGCCGGCCTGCGTGCTCCCCCTCTTCCTTCGCCGCGAGACACCCTCCTCCCCCCGCTCCTCACCAGCTCATCCCCAGGGGCAGAGAAGTGAGAAGCCCACGGTCCCACAGAGAGAAACACCGGACAGGAGCCGGCGTTCCGCCGAGGGCAGGAGGGTTCCGCCGCCGCGGATGCGCCTGCCTCATCATCGTCCTCAGCCCGTGTCGGGGGCGCAGAGCTGGCCTGCGCGGTTCTGGGTCTCAGCGAGTGCGGCGGGGGCTGAGGATGCCCTTCGGGCAAAGTGCTCTGAGAGTCAAGAGGGGCAGGAGAAAGAGGTTCCTGTCTCTGGTGCGGGTTCCTGGGCACCCAGGATGGGCGAGGGCTGGCGCTCGGTCCTGTGGGGCAGACGCAGCCCTCAGGGGATGATGGTGTGAGTGCTGGTGCCGGGCTCACATCAGTGAGGCCAGTGGGCGGTGAGGGCGGCTGCTCAGCCGGGGCCGCGGGCTCAGGGAGCCGAGGACCACCTCCCCGTCTGAGCCCCGGGTGCAGCTCTGTCTGCACTGTGCTCTGAGGTCCTCAAGAATGGGCTTTGGGCAGAGGGTGGGCACCCTCCTGGGGGAGCCCTCAAGGGCCACTGAACAGGAAGCTGCGCTGAACGTCCAGGCTGCGGACCTGAACTCTGATAGGAAGAAGCCATCGCGCCCTGGTGGGCTGGCAGGAGGAGGAGCCGCCGGAGCAGCGGAAGCCAGGCCTTGGGAGGCGCTTGCTGAGCAGCCCAGTTCCCAAGGTCTGGGCGGAGAGCCGGAGGCAGGGCGTGCACTGGGCTGGCGGTGGGCAGCGTGGGGACAGGGCAGGTGCAGAAAAGTCCCCAGGGACACCCACGTCCTGGTCCCCCACACCCGTGAGCCCAAACCTTGTGTGGCCAAGGCTCTGGGCTGGTGGGAGTGCGTTGAGGCTCTTGAGGTGGGAGGAGAGTCTGGGTTCCCTAGGGTTGCCACCGGGCCCTCCTGACAGGGAGGCACGTGGATCAGAGTCTGGGAAGGAGGGGGAAGGATGGAGGCGGAGACGGGAGGCAGAGGGTGAGGGGGGATCTCTGGAGACATGTCGGGCTTGGACGATGGAGGCAGGGGCCACGAGCCAAGGGATGCAGGCCCTCTGGAGGCTGGAAAAGCAGGAGACGGGCCCTCCCCCACGCCCCCCAGAGGACACAGCCCTGCCGACGCTCGCTTCAGGACTGGCCTCCAGAGGCTGAGATGAGCTTGTGTTCGCGCGTTACAGCAGCTGCAGGAGTAACTCGGGGGTTATGAGACGGCTGCCTGGGGCTGGGCCCTGAGCTGGGAGCACACAGGCTGCGGAAACCCAGTGGGGAGGCATCCACACTGCAGCCTCGCTCCCGGCCGTGAGCCCTCGTGGAGAGCCCACCAGTGGACGGGGTCAGAAGCCAGAGGCCAGGAGGGCAGATACTCGCTCCACGGGTGCAGAGCAGGTGGACAAGGGGAGCAGACAGAAGCTGGCCAGCTGCAGGGAGAACAGGCTCCCGTGAGTAGCGGGCAGGGTGGGGGCGCACGTGGTCCGGGGGCAGTGCCCAGGGCTCATCTGTGCTGCCCCTCACACGCGAGGTTACAGGCTTAGCCCTTCCCCCCTCAGCAGCGGGACCACCGTGCAGCCTGCCCCAACTCTGGGGGCTGCAAGGAGACCCAGGGGTTCCCGGACCACTGGTGCCATGACCTCCACCTCTCTGTGTCTGGCTGGCAGCCATTCTCGCCAGGGAGCGACAGGGAGCAGACTTTTCTGTCCTTCCCACAGTAACTAGACTCTCAGGCGGCTCCGGGGATCGAGGGTGTTATCTGCAAAGCCGTCAGCTGTTAGATTTGAGAGCTGAGGGTGGCCAGGGCGTGTCTGCAGACAGCGAAGCCAAGGGCTCGCTCTGCAGCCTGACGAGAGGACCACAGAGCACATCGGTGCCTCAGCCGCGCCCGATCCCCAGAGAGGGGTGACCACCAGCTCAGCAGCACGAGGGCAGGAGGGAGAAGGGCTCGTTCGGCCCCGTTCCTGTGAGGCAAGGCGCCCCTCGCGAGTGTGTCTCCCCCCGGGCCAGACCCTGGGCCCTTCTCTGCGCCGCCCTCAGCGCCCACCCTCCCTGCAAGAGAAAAAACAGATAGGTGGGCCCTCTCAAGGCTGAAGGCTCGGACACAGACGAGATTAAATGAGAAGGCAGGCGTGCACGCGTGCACACACGTGTGCACACGCAGGCACACAGAGCCCTGGGCCTCGTGTCTTCCTCCAGCTGCTTCCTCCTCCCAACCCTTCCGCCGCGGGCACACCTATCAATTACTTATGCTCACAGATGTGCTCTTGGTAATCTCGCCCTTTCCTTGTCAGGCAGAGAGAAGGGCTGAGAGAGCCCAGGCAGCTTGGCAGGACGCGGGATGGGCTCTGAGGGCAGCCTCATTTGCATCAGGCAGAGTGCATTCCCGTGTCACTGCCCAAGATGAAAGCGTGCCCCTCTCTGCCTCTGCGTCCCCCGGTCAGACATCTGAGCAGGCAGGCAGCGGCTCTTACTGGGAGGAAGAGAGCTGCAAGGGCGGCCTCCTCCCCCTCCCGCTCCTCTCTCCCCCCACCCCTTCTTGCCCGGAGATTCTTTGCATGATTGAAACCGAGGGGACAGAACTGCCCAGAAGCGAGTGGCACAGATGTTCCCATCGCAGGCGCCTCGGAGAACTCCAGAGGGCCCTCACCGAGCAGCGCCTGTGAATATATTTCATGCCTGGCTCGCCAAGAATTAGCATTGGAAGTCATCGCTGTGAAGGCAGGGGGCTGGATGGGTTTCAAGCCAGCCCAGAAAGCAGCCGCTCCGTCGCTGGCTGTCAGCCGCTGTCACATCACCGCAGACATCTCTCACAAGGCCCGTGGAAGCCGGCGTGTCACTTCTGACATCGCGCCTTGTCCCCTTTCCCTGCCTGGCTGACAGTACGCCCCGCGCCTGCCTGTTGCTCTGTGCTGAGCAGACCCAGGGGCCCAGGCCCACAGCCCCGGGGCTTCGCTGGAAGCTGTCAGCTCAGCTCTGGGTCTGGGCAATTGATTTGGCTGCCAGCCGCCCCGGGCGTCCAGGAGAGGGATGGCTGGGGACACCCGTGGACATCTGACGCGCCTGTCAAAGGACGGTCTCGCGGAATCCGGAAGAGAGCAGGTCCCGCCAGCCTGAGATGATGTCCTACGGGAGCCTCACCCCCCCTACCCTGGAGGCGCAGGTGCCCCCGGGGCGCCCGGAGCCCGGTTGCCATGGCTGCTGCCTCCCGCAGCACCGCCACTCACCCTTGCTAGGTGTTTCAGATTCTAACGTATTTACCGCTTTTGAACATGCGGAGGAAACGTCAGCACAGAGGGAGGTAGCACTGACAGAATCAGAACCAGATCAAGCGCCGAGCCTGCTTCTGGCACGCTGTGTGGCCTCAGGCTCATCGCTGGGTGCCCCAGGCCCCGTTCCTCCGTCGGCAGGGTTAAGGCGGGGCCTCCCCCCGCCCGACAGGCAGTGTCGGTGCTCTGGGCACCGTGCGGGGTCCTGCCTTTCAGGAGCAGCCTGCCAGCCCCCCGCAGCACTCCGGGGAGTTCCCAGGATGCCCCCTGTGGGGTCCAGCGTGGGGAGGGCGTGGCTCATGGGCCGCTGGGCCGCGCTCTCTCCACTGTGCCGCGCTCTCTCGGCTGCGCCACGCTCTCTCTACTGTGCCCTTTGAGCCCAGGGGTCCCCGGAGCAGCGGCGTGGGGTGTCCACTTGCAGGTTCAGCTTATGAAGCTCACGGAGAAGCAGTCGGTGCGCGCAGCTCTGAGCTGGAGCCCCCCGTCCCACCCGCTCTCTGCCCACAGGGCTGACTGCAGAGACTGCAGTCATGAGGCCCCATGTTCCCTGCCTTCTCCTTGGGTCTGGCAGGAGACACGGGGGGAGGAGTGGGAAGAAGACCTCCCCTGGAGGCGTCGCTGCGGGGTCTCTGTGTCACCGTCCCCACCCCGGGGGCAGCCCGCCCCGCATGACCCTCGGGTGTGACGCCGGCTCCTTCCCGCGGCCCCTCCGGGCCTGGCCGTGGTGACCGAGTGCCATGACCAGCTCTGGGGTTGGCAAAACACGGTCATCCACCGTCCCCGCACTTTCTGAAGGGGCCCTTGTTTAAACGTTCCTGCAGCTCATGTCGTCTCTGTGTCCGGGGCCCCACGGGACACAAGGAGGCAGCTGAGTCCCTGGGATCAACCGAGGGACAATTCCCAGCCCTCCGAGCACGTCCGGGCCTCCCGGGGGGCAACAGAGGGGTCACTGGGTGTCAACAGAGGCGCAGAGCCCAGGAGACAGGGCAAGGCCGTGAGCCTCCGCCCACCCCTCCGCTCAGCACAGCTCGGGAGCTCCGGCCCCCATCCATCTCTGCACCTCCTCACGGCCACCCCTGCACCCCGGGGCTGCTTGGGGGTGCCCTGGGCCCCCTGAGCCCGGCTCCCGGGCGGGGCAGGCCAGCCTGCACACAGAGGCCCGCTCGCGTCTGGAGGCCTCTGTGACTCCGTTCCAGGGCGCTGCTCACAGCACCGTCGTTTCAGGCCAGGAGCGGAGCTGAGAGACGGGCTTGCCGGGATCTCCTCTCCCAGCTGCGGGTGTTTATGAAGAATCTGAGAGCACGCGGAGGCCGGCGGGGGAAAGATTCCCATCCTGTAATTTCGGTTGCTGGAGGGGTCACAAGGGAAGGTTGGGGGTGACCCTGCTCCAGGGCGGATGCGGAGACTTCCCTCCCAGCACACACCACCTGCTTCCCGGGGGAGATGGAAAGAAGGGAGTGTGTGTCCATAAAGTCCAGAAAGAGCCGCCGGTCTTCACAGGGGAATTCCCCAAGTGAACCCCAGCGCAGACGCGGGGCGCACCGTAGGGAGGTTGGGACACAAGGCCTTCTCCCGGCCAAGAGGCCCGCGCCGCTGAGTGACCTCTGCGTTCTCCCTGGGACACACACACACACAGAAGCTTGCATGTGTGACAGACAAAACGGGCCGCACAGCTATCGCGCCCCAGTGCCTTCAAAGTGCCCCCTCCACGGGCTCCTGGCAGACTTCCTAAGCCGGTCTCCGTACCGACAAGAGCTGTGGCCTGGTTCCTGTAAACGGCACGATCCGCCGTCTCCACCACCCTCCTGCCGTCCCTGTGAGCTCTCACGGAGCTCACCTCGCCCCCAGAGGAGGGGTGCACGCTTGGGGGGCCCCTCCCTCCCAGCTTGGCTCCCCTGGGAGGGCGGGGCCCCCCACGGATGGCCCGCAGGGTCAGGCAGGGTCAGCCCCCATTCTGGCCGGGTTCTGGGGCGTCCCCTCTGCAGCACCAGAAACACTTCAGGCCCCGAGCGTCGCCTACTGGGGCCCCCTCCTCCACACGCCCGTGTCCAGCTGCTCAGGAAGCCCGGGGCGTCGGGCCCCACGTCCACCTGAGTGTGGACCCCTGAAACCCGCCCCGAGTGCTCCCTCCTCACCGCGTCTGGGCCCACCCCTGTCTGAACCCCTGGCCTCACATGGGTTGGCTCCCTGGAGCCCCCGCCCATGCCCACCCACCAACCTCCATCCTCCACGGCTGTCTCCCCTTCCAGTCAAGCCCCCAGAGGCCCTGAGTCCCTCTGAACAACAGACAAAGTCTTTGCAATGGACACCATTCCTGAAAGACTTCACTCCATCCGACCACCTGGGTCTGTTCGAGGGACCTGCAGTCTCAACGCTGACCGTTTCAAGGGTTAAGAGACTGGATTTCCCTTGATCAAATAATGAAAAGAACATGCATGCAGGACTCTAAAGTTTGCAAACAATTGTCATGAAATGTATCTTATTTCACACACACACCAAAAAAGTTTAAGAAATAAGGATGGTGTGTACATTTTTTAATTGATTTTTTGTTGAAGTAGTCAATTTATAATGTTGTTTTAATTACTGCTATGCAACAAAGTGGTTCAGTTATACACATACATACGTTCTTCATCAGTTCAGTTCAGTTCAGTTGCTCAGTCATGTCTGACTCTTTGCAACTCCATGAACTGCAGCACGCCAGGCCTCCCTGTCCATCACCAACTCCTGGAGTTTACTCAAACTCTTGTCCATTGAGTTGGTGATGCCATCCAAGTGCCTCATCCTCTGTCATCCCGTTCTCCTCCTGCCTTCAATCTTTCCCAGAATCAGGGTCTTTTCAAATGAGGCAGCTCTTCCCATCAGGTGGCCAAAGTATTGGAGTTTCAGCTTCAGCATCAGTCTTTCCAATGAACACTCGGGACTAATCTCCTTTACGATGGACTGGTTGGATCTCCTTGCAGTCCAAGGGACCCTCAAGAGTCTTCTCCAGCACCACAGTTCAAAACCATCAATTCTTCAGTGTTCAGCCTTCTTATAGTTCAACTCTCACATCCATACATGACCACTGGAAAAACCATAGCTTTGACTAGACGGACCTTTGTTGGCAAAGTAATGTCTCTGCTTTTTCATATGCTGTCTAGGTTGGCCATAACTTTCCTTCCAAGGAGGAAGCGTCTTTTAATTTCATGGCTGCAATCACCATCTGCAGTGATTTTGGAGCCCCAAAAAATAAAGTCAGCCACTGTTTCCATTGTTTTCCCATCTTCACACTCTTCATATTCCTTTCCATTGCTGTTTATCATGGGATATTGAATATAGTTCCCTGTGCTAGACTGTAGGATCTTATTGTTTATGTACATCTTTCTAAATAAGATTATTGAAGCTAAGAGGAGGTAAGTGATTGCCCAATAATGCATGATTAGTAGCTAGTTGATCCAAAACTCCAGTTCACATCCAGTGCTCTGTGAGCGCCATGATGCCAACCAAACATGCCCTGGGAGTAACAAATTAAACTGAGCATCGTGGAGCCCACGTGCAGAGGGTTGGGCTGGACGCCATGCAGAGCACCCACATAAAGCTGATTTTACCTGAAGGAATTTGTCAGTCCTGCCCAAAAGTTAATGGGCAAAACCACGTGGACCCACGACCTCAGTGTGGGTAAGGCTGAACAGAGGCTGCTTATGAAACCTCCGCGTCTCCATGGGGACCCAAGTCCCGTCCTGGCCGCTTCTGGTCAGACACAGGAAGCTCAGCACCAACAAAGCCCCTGTTGCACCACTGCGCTGACCTCAGGGATGTGTCGCAAGGTTTGGGGGACCCTGAAACATCGGGGTTCACACTGGAGTCCCAGCCCAGCGCCCACCCACACACTGAGGCTCCTGTCCCCCGAGAGGCAGGTCTGTTTCCCGCTCCTTGAACCTGCTCTTGGGTGTGTTACCAGGTCTGACCTACCGGACACGGCAGAAGGAACGCCGTGTGGGGTCTGCACTCTAGGACTTCCACTCCTGTTTGTGCCGAGCTGGGTCACCAAGCCACAAAGCCACCCACACCCAAGGGAGACAGACAGGTGGAGGGGAAACGGGCCACCACTCAACACGCACAACCACCGCCGCACACTGGCCAGAGTGAGGCCCGCGTGAGCTCCGCCCCAGCTCACGGCATCCCCAACATGTGGACCCCCACCGTCCTGCCCAGGAGAGACCGTGAGAAACCTAAACTGCTGTTGGAAGCCACAAAAATCGTGGAGCGATTTGTTGAACAATGATAGGTAAGCCCCATTGGGAAAATAAATGGCATGGTCTTCTTAGAGGTGGGGCAGCTACAAACGCTGACTTCCCTTGGCCTGGGACCCTGGGTGACCGTGGAAAGCGCACCCCCACCCTCCCCTGGCCTGCAGGGGCAGGGCGCGGGGAGCGTGAGCAACACGCCGCCCGCCTCACGGACGCCACCCCGCGGCGGAAGCCTGGCTCCTGCAGGCCACACGCAGCGTCAGCGGCTTGTCTCTGATCATCAGGCTTGTGTGAAGACACTCAACAAAAGCTTGTTTTCAGTTATTTAAAGTTTAAAAAAATAATGAAGGATGTTATCTGTTGATCCAAAACTCCTGGTGGAATTTCCAGGGTCAGAGCCTAAGCGGGGAGCCAGGATGGAGCTCATCACCAAGGCTCTGAAACCCGGACCGGGACCCTGCGCTTAGTCACGCTGCTGTCTGGAGCTCAGCCCGAGATGTCGCCTCTCTCCACACTGCTGTCACTCTCTGAGGCAGGGGTCCTTCTGCGTCTTCTTCTTCTTTTTGGATGTGGACCCATTTTAAAGTCTTTAGTGAATTTGTTACAATATTGCTTCTGCTTTATGTTTTGGTTTTTTGACCACAAGTCTGGCAGGATCTTAACTCCTTGGCCAGGGGTCGAATCCCCAACCCCTGCGCTGGAAGGTGAAGCCTGAACCACTGGAGAACCGGGGAGCCTGAGGGGCTTCTTCACTGAACCCCCTCCTGCCCCGCGCGTCTCCCCGGAGCCTCTCTCCTGCACCACCAAACATCTCCTCTATTTTCCCAGAGCAGGTTGCCTCTACCTCCATCGGCACTTACTTAATTTAAAATAAGCATTTCCACTAAAGAAATGTGCGAATATTGCTTATATTTTAAAAGAAAAGAAATCACCCCCCAAAACTATCAACAGCCTGTCATGAGAGAAGAGAGACGGATCCCCCTGAAGACTGAAACTTCCTGAGACGTCAAGGCCATTCTGCGAGGGCACGGCAGTCAGGCAGAGTTCCGTGTCTGCTAACGAGCGCACTGGTGTTTATAGGATGGAATAAACGATATTTATGACATCATCAATGAATGAGTAAATTAGTTTCTCGTATTCTGTGCACAAGAAAATGTGGAATCATTTTAGGACTGTTTTAACTTTCCAGCGGATCTTCCCGACCCAGGAACTGAACCAGGGTCTCCTGCATTGCAGGCAGATTCTTTACCAACTGAGCTATCGGGGAAGCCCAATTTAAAATTCAAAATGCTGTGTGTGTGCGCACACACTTAATTTCCTGCTCAAATTGGTAAACTTCAGTTATCTGCAAAATTTGGTTAGTTGCAGCATCTCATCACTCCATGAAGCTGGACAAATGACACATTCTCTTGGGAATGGGATAAATCGCCGTAAATAAAGCATATTTAGACTCTAATGAAGTGTCAGTTATTTAACCTTTCAGAGTTTCCATGAAGCTGATTATAATTGTGTCTGAAATAAATGCAGTGTAATGACATGAGAACCGGCCTTAGCATCAAAGCAACAGTAATTTCAGGGCATGGCTGTGAAGGGGCTCGGAGGCGGACGCATTGACAGAACTCGGGTTGGGTTTGCCCTTCTATTAACGATCGGGAAGAAAGAGCAAAGATGCAGTTAGTGAAAAGCACAGAGTCCAAGGTCATCCAAGAAGCTGACATGTTCACATGATGAGCGCGTCCATGTGCAGAGGGCCCCCGCTCTCCCAGCGTGTTCTCCTGTCTCCCCTCCACAGCAAAGACAGACCGGCGTCATCACCCCGGAAGGACCCCCGGAGCAGGGATGGCAGAGACCGGCCAGCACGTGGACCTTTGACCGTGGAGTCTTTCCTTTCCCAGAGAGATCAAGCATGAGAGTATGCGCTGCCCAGACGACAAGCTGGGTGACTGCCGACGGGCACGGCCCCAGGTCGCCTTACAGATGGACTTCGCTGTCCATCTCACAACAGCTCCAGGGCTGGGTGTTACTGCCATGCTTCAAGATGGGGAAAGAGGGGCTTGGAGAAGCTAAACAACTTTCTCAAGAAGAGAGCAGACACCTTGGTGTAATTAACTCAGCCCGTATTTCGCAGAGTGGCACTTAGATGGGTCAGAGGCCAAAGGAGGGAGCCTGTCTCTGTCACGTGCCCTCAGGAGACGCGTGTCCAGGCTGCAGGACACGCCCTGGGCTCGGCAGGCTCACACCGTGACCTCCTGGCCACGCCCTGGGACAGCAAGGTGGTGCACCGGGGCTCCCGCCCGTCTCTGAAGATGCTGGGGACGGGGTGCCAGATGCGGACGTCGTTACAGTGGTCAAAGCAGCGCACGCTGCAGGGTGGGCTCCAGAGGGGGAGCTCGGGCCGGCAGGAGGTGGTGCCCATGCGGGTTGGGGCAGATGGAGGGCAGCTTCCGTCCTTCCCGTGTGTCCCCCGCACATCTCGTGGTCCTGCAAAGAGCCCGCATCCAAAGTCCAAAGACTTGGGCGTGAGTCCTGGTTCTACCAGATGACAGCTTCATGACTACGGTCGGCTTGATCTCTCTGAGCCTCGGTTTCCTTATTCCTAAAGGACCCAGGCAGTATTCCTCTGTGTTCTAATGCCTACATTTACTGGAGAATCGGATGAGGGAGTCTCCGGGAATATACTTCGTGAGGCACAAATTGCTTTGCCAAGTAAGGGTTGTATGCATGCGTGCTCAGCAGCTCAGACGTATCTGACTCTCTGTGATCCCCATGGACTATAGCCCATCAGGCTCTCTGTCCATGGGATTCTCCAGGAAGAATACTGGAGTGGGTTCCCCTGCCCTCCTCCAGGGGATCTTCCCAACCCAGGATGAAACCCGTGTCTCCTGTATCTCCTGCACTGGCAGGCAGATTCTTTATCACTGCTCCACTTGAGAAAGCCCAAGTGCTTTTTATAATCGTACAAATAAATGCAACCAAAACAGCCGCTCAGGGGGTGGATGAAACTCTGTCACCTCAGCACCGGGGGAAGGGGGTGAGCTGACTCCACAGTGTCTCCCTGACCATCCGCCCCCCACACACACGCACACCATGGGCCTATTAAATGCGGGCACAATTAACCTGGATTTCAGCAGCCATTCCCTCTGTGAAACACAGAGGCATTATCACGATGTCGTGTGAAGTCTGCTGATTCGAGGTTACAAAGCCCGTCATCAGCTTATGCCTCCCTGTGTCGCTACCTGAGAGTACGTGGCAGAGTCCGTCAGGTGTGCACACAGCGTGCCCAGCACGGCACACCGCGACGAGGCAGCCAGCCCCGTCCCTTCATCACGGTGACAGCAAGAAGCTGATTGCCAGAGTCCATTTATTGAGGGCGTTTGGCAAATAAGGTGGCGGTTTAGTCACCAAGTCATATCTGACTCTTGCAATGCCATGACTGCAGCCCGCCAGGCCGCTCTGTCCATGTGAACCCCCAGAAAACCCACCCTCCTCCACAGACCCCCTGGAACAACTCCGGACTGCACACGCCAGGACGCCCTTCATGGGTCCACCCAGACCCTGAAAACCACCCACTGTGACTCGGCCAGGTCCAGCCTCCTTGCCCACCTCCTCCAAGGCCTCTGGAGTCACAGGGCAAGCCCAGCGGGGAGACAAGAGCCCCCGGGTGTGCAGGGCCGGGGGTCAGAGGCCAGCTGTGACCGCAGCCGGCCTGTCCAGGGCTTCAGAAATGCACATGGTAATGTCTTCACTGACGGCTGGTCTGCAATACCCACCCCAACAAAGAAGCAAGTCCCTGGTCTTTGGAAGTCCACCCTCCTGGAGGCACAGCTTAAAATAAGTTAAAACTCTCACAGTGACTTTAGAATCATACAGAAGGGCAGGCTGGTTCTGTGGGAAGTCATAAGCCCCTCAGCTTTATCTTTTTTTTCTGGTTTTATTGAGCTGTAATTGACATACAGCCCTATTGAAGTCTAAAGTATGCAGCTTGATGATTGAATGTACAAGCCTCATGAAATGAGTGTTGAGTGTTTGGCCTTCCCTTGTGGTTCAGCTGATAAAGAATCCGCCCGCAATGAGGGAGACTTGGGTGCGATCCCTGGGTTGGGAAGATCCCCTGGAGAAGGGAAAGGCTACCCACTTCAGTATTCTGGCCTGGAAAATTCCATGACTGTATAGTCTATGGGGTCGTAAAGGGTCGGACACGACTGAGTGACTTTCATTTTCACTTTTCACGTTCATGTTGAGTGAACATCCATCCTCTCACAGACACAACATTAAAGAAGTAGAAACGTGTGTGTGTGTGTGTATACATTTCCTCGTGATGAGAACTCAGGATGTGCTCTATAAAGAAGCTTCATGTATAGCATGATGGTGGTGGTTTAGTCACTAAGTCTTGTCTGACTCTTGCGACCCCGTGGACTGTAGCTCAACAGGCTCCTCTGTCCACAGAGATTTCCCAGGCAAGAATACTGCAGTGTATTCCATCATATATGGAATACTCCCCCATCATATATGGCACACAGCAATGCTAATTTATTTATCGCACTGTACGTCGTATCCCTGGTACTTATTCATCTCATAGCTGGAGGTCTGCACCTGCCGGCTGCCCTCATCCAGGTGTGGCTCTGCTCCCCACACTGTGCGCTTCACCCCTGTCACTCCCTTGCTTTGCAACTGGAAGTCTGTGCCTCCCCAGCTCCGCCACCTGTTCCACGCATCCTCTCACCCCTCCCCTCCCACCACCACCTGTTTGTTCTCTGCATCTGTAGCTTGTCTTTGTTTAATTATGCTTGTCCATTTCTTTTGTTTTTTAGATTCCACATGTAAGTGAAAACATATGGTATTTGTCTTTCTCTGGCTGACTTATTTCACTTATAATATCTTCTGAAAGTGAAAGTCACTCAGTCATGTCCAACTCTGCAACCCCATGGAATGTAGTCTGCCAGGTTCCTCTATCCATGGAATTCTCCAGGCAAGAATGGTGGAGCGGGTAGCCTATCCCTTCTCCAGGGTATCTTCCAAACCCAGGGATCAAACCCAAGTCTCCTGCATTGCAGGCAGATTCTTTACCATCTGAGCCACCAGGGAAGCTCAAGAATACTAAAGTGGGCAGTCTATCCCTTCTGCAGAGGATCTTCTCAACCCAGGAATCAAATCAGGGTTTCCTGCATTGCAGGAGGATCATTTACCACCTGAGCTACCTGGGAAGCCCATAATATCTCCTGTGCTCAGCTGCTACATCAAGTCCAACTGTTTGCAACCCCATGGACTGTAGCCCACCAGCTTCAGACTCTGTCCGTGGGATTTCCTAGGCAAGAATACTGGAGTGGGTTGTATTTCCTTCCCCAATAATATCTTCTAAGTCCATCCGTTTGTCACAAATGGCAAGATTTCAAAGTTTTATGGTTGAGTAATATTCCATTGTGTGTTGTGTATGTATGTATATATATGTCACATATATATATATATGTGACTTTCCAGATACTTTAGTGGTAAAGAATCTGCCTGCCAATGCCCGAGACACAGGAGATGCTCTTTCGGTCCCTGGGTCAGGAAGATCCCCCAAAGGAGGAACAGCAACCCACTCCAGTATTCTTGCCTGGACAATCCCATGGACAGAGGAGCCTGGTGAGCTACAGTCCATGGGGCTGCAAAGAGCTGGGCAGGACGAAGCACATGCGTGTGTGCACACACACACACACACACAGAGCGTTTTCCAGCTGTCTGTGCATGGACACTGACGTTGCTTTATATCCTTGGCGGCTGTAGGCCACACTGTGATGAATATCGGGATGCGTGCATCCTTTCCAATAAGTGTTTTTCCCTTCTTTGGATAAATACCCAGAAGGGGACTTGCTGGATCACAGAGAATTCTATTTTTAAGTCTCTGGGGCGCTTCCATGCCGTCTCCATGGCGACTGCACCATAGTGGCGATGCTGATGGCGACAGCGGGCAGGAGTTCCCCTTTCCCCGCGGCCTCGCCGAGAAGTCCCGCTTGTTGTCTCTTTGGTGACGGCCATTCTGACGGATATAAGGTGGTATCTCCTTGGATTTGCATTTCCTTGACAGCTGGTGACGCTGAGCACCTTTTCATGTGCCTATTGGCCATCTGTATGTCTTCTTTAAAAAAAAAAAAAAAAGTCTATTCAGGTCTTCTGCCCACTCTTTGATTGCATTGTTTCTTTTTATGATGTTGAGTGGTATTTCCTCGTATATTTTGAATATTACCACGTACTCGATTGTTTGCAAATATTTGCTCCCATTCCGTAGGCTGCTTTTTCATTTTGCTGAATCACAGTCTCCCTCACTGTGCTAAAGGCTTTTACTTTGGTGTTGTCCTATTTGTTTATTTTTGTTTTTGTTTCCCTTGCCTGAGGAGATATACCCCAAAATACTGGTAAGACTGATGCCAAAGATAACGCTGCCTACCTTTTCTTGGAGAATGTTTATGGCTTCCGGCATTATATTTAGATTGCTGATCCATTTTGAGTTTATGAGAAAGTGGTCCAGTCTCATTCTTCTACACGGAGCTGTCCAGTTTCCCAACACTATTTACTGAAGAAACCGTTTTCTGGTAGCCTTTACTCCTTCATCATAGCTTCATCAGCTCTTAAAGCTGTGGGTTTATCTCTGGGCTTTCTCTCCTGTTCCGTTGATCTGTGGGTCTCTTTGGGGCATGCCGGTGCCGTGAAGCTTTAATCACTGTAGTTTTACAATATCATTTCAAGTCTGTGGTACCTCCCGTTTTGTTCTTTATCAAGAATTCTTTGGCTGTCTGGGGCCTTCCGTCTGTTTGAAACTGGAACTTGCTCTGGGTCTGTGAAGCTTGGCGTTGACATGCTAGTGGGCATTGTGATGCTTCTGTAGACTGTCTCGGGTAGTATGACGGTCTAACCACACTAGTTCCTCCAGCCCGTGAGCTGGCTCGGCTTTCCATCTGCTCGTGCCACCTCAGCTCCTTTCATCAGTGTTGTATCGTTTTCTGACCGCAAGGATTTTTATCTCCTTGGGAAGGTTTATTCTTAGGCACTGTATTCCTTTTGATACAATTGTAAATGGGGTTGTTTCTTTAATCTCTCTATCTGATAGCTCATTGTTATTGTATAGAAATGCAACAGATTTCTGTGTATTAATTTTGTATCCTACATCTTTGCTGAATTAATTGATGAGCTAATGTGGAGGACCAGGTCCTGGCATGGCTGGCTGCAAGGTCAGGGTGTCCAATAGCTGATGTCAGCCCTGTGGTGGGCGGGGCCCAATGCTGCCTAATGGGGACCGAGCTTCAGTTTTGCAAGATGAAAAAGTTCTGGAGATTAGTTACACACAATGCCTTTATACTACTGAGCTGTACACTTAGAAATGCTTAAGATGGTAAATTGTATATTTGTGAAGAAGAGACTCTCCTCTGTACAGCTGGGAAAATAATTCCTTGCTATGCTATCATTTTGAAAAATGCCTAGAACATAATAGGTCCTGAAGAATTGATTGTCATTGTGATTTACAATAATCAGAGAGCAAGCCCATTGGTGGGGCCCTGAGTTGGGGTGGGGGGAGGTGGTGCTAAGGGGACAGTTGTGGACTGAGTGCTAAGTATCTGCCAGGAGGAGGCTGCCAGGAAGTAGCCTGATCTGACCTGGGAGATGGGCTCAGGGAAACTACTGGCTGGAGAGACAAAGTCACTGCTGAAATTTGGGGAACCAGGACATAGCTCATCACTGGGCTTTTTTTTGGGGGGGTCAATAAGTGAAGATGGCAGGGAATGTCTAGAGACGTGCACCTTCCCAGCACCCGGGAACAGGGGGCCCTGCAGAGAGGGGACGGGAGGAGGCTCAGAGCAGGGACCAGGACAGACGGGCTCTACAACGCAAGGGTATTTGAAGTCCCAGGGGCCTCAAAACATACAGGACCCTTTATCCCTCATATTTATAGCCCACTTTAGAAATAAAACAGGAAAACAGCAGGTCCCCAGTCAACAGACATCAAATCAAGACAAAATTCTGCCACAATGGGCAATAATTAGCACCAGAAGCTTAATGAGAAAAATGTCCAGGGGAGTCACTAAGAAACCTGGAGAAAACAGACTTTTAGCCACAAAGTCGAGAACAAGCTGAGACATCACACCTGACTTTGCTGTCGGCCATGGGAGGTCATTACCCGCCTGCGGGGACATCTACAGCGGGGCAGCGGGAAAAGTCGGAAGGGAGGGAACTCTCTGGCGATTACAGAGCCGTCACACTGCTCTGGGCTCACATTTGTGCAGCGATAATGGGAGAGAGAGCAAGAGAGAGAGAATGAGACAGATGGACAGAGAGACACGTAAGAAACAGAGAGCGCGAGAGAGACAGGCAGACAGACAGACAGAGGGACAGGCGTGCTCAGCCTGGGCGCCGGGACCTGACCACCCTCCAGGACTCGGGTCGCCGCTGGCCCACAGGTCCCTCCACGTTAGCGTCAGACGAGGGCACTGTCGGGGGTACTGAGCAAGTCTGACCCATGAGGGAAGATCTAGACCAAAGCCAGGGGTGGCAGCGGCCGGGGTTAGGGCCACTAACCCGGGGGCTAGGTCTCCAGACCAGGAGACTCTTGGCACCAGAGCTCTCGGTTTATCTCCAGGCAGGAGTCTGTGCCGGAAGGAATCTGTCCCAGGTCTTTCCTGCAAACCTTTGGTATTAATTCAGGTCCGTGGGGCAGGCAGTAGAGTCTGGTTCGGTCTCATTTCAGACCCAGAACTGAGTGAAGGTGTGCCAGAGGGTCTGCGGGCTGCTGGGCTGCGTTGCTGTGTTGACATCTGCGCCTGGTTCTGCAGACAGGGACATCGGGGCTCCCTTGCCAGGCAGACCTGGAAATCCCATGAGCGGTCGGCCAAATCCTGATGGTTGGTTGACAAGCAGACTGATCTTGAGGGTCTTTGCGGGGATCTGAGTGCTACACAACAGAACTAGCTGCCCCCAGGATGCAGATGCCTCGTTTCGGTTTTACGAGTAGGTGCCCATGTTGCGGGTGCTTCTCCGCCCCTCCCCCGCTCACATGCGACTCTGACCCTGCACCCAAGCACCTCACGCCTCTCAGCATCATTCCTCATCCCTCCCACCCGAGCAGCCCACCGTTGGCAATGCCAACAAAAAAGTGGACGCTACAATGTGGCAGAGCCTGGATCCTGGGGATTTCCAACTCCTGCGCCCGCTTCTGAGCAGCGCATGGGACCGTGGCCTCTGCACAGTGGAGGGAACCCAAGGACACCGAGGGACCCAGGCCCGTCATCCCTGACAGGGAGGCTGCCGCTCGAAGGGCAGGGAGACAGACCAGGCACAATTGTCAGGAGCAGCTAATGGTGATCTGCTCCAATTTTGCCAGCAACGGTGACTCTGCGGTGCACCGCTGGCTCCAGCCATGAATATTAAACAAGAAAATGTGTCATCAGAACAAGCCCCCACAGCATAGGAATTAATATTAATGGGGCGAACACTGGGCCTCCTTTTGAACCCTTGGAATGGGTGGTAAAGGGAGTGATTATTGAAGAGCTCAGCCAGGCTCAGAGCTGACCTTGACCTGGGCAGGGCTCAGCAGGAGCTGCGGGAGGCGTGATTATCCATTCAGTGGGGGTCTCCCTCCAGCCGCACTGGGAGTCCAGGAGCGCCAACATCGGGCATTTTAAAGCTGATCAGCACAGAGGCCGACAGCCTGGGGTGGGAGCGTGGAGGCACCTGGGGAAAGAGCAGGGAGCCGCAGGACAGGGTGGTGAAGATGTTCTGGCCCCAAAGCCGGATGAGGCCCCGCGGGAGGGTTATTCCAAGCCCTCCCTCTGATGAAGAGGATCCCCGCACTTCTTAACAGCAAGCCCAGATCTTTACAAACATCTAACAGAGTTCCTGGCACAAAATGGGTGCCAAGATGAGACACTTCTGGGCCTCTCAACTCTTCTGCAAAATGAAGGCAGGAGTGGACGAGCCCTGAGCTCACCTCCTGCAGGAATGTCCAGGTGGCCCCCTGGCGTCGCTGGGGCGGGACGTTCCCTGTCCTGCACATGGCCCTTCAGACTCCTCTCTCTTCAAACTTGGTGATGGGATTCACGAGCAAGGAGAAATTGGCAGATCTGATTTTGTCACACAGTAGGTGCTCAGCAAATGAACATGTGGTCACTCGGCTGTTTGTTCATTCAATGAATATTTACCAAATACTTAGATGCTGAGATCTACTGATCTAGAAGATCAGCTGGAGGAGACTCCTGAGAGTCCCTTGGGCTTCAAGGTCAAACCAGTCCATCCTAAAGGAAATCAGTCCTGAATATTCTTTGGAAGGACTGATGCTGAAGCTGAAGCTCCAATACTTTGGCCACCTGATGCGAAGAGCCAACTCATTGGAAAAGACCCTGATGCTGGGAAAGATTCAAGGCAGGAGGGGAAGGGGACCACAGAGGATGAGATGGTTGGATGGCATCACTGACTCGATGGACATGAGTCTGAGCAAATTCTGGGAGATGGTGACGGTGGATAAATAAGTGGATAGGTGGGTGGGTGGATGGGTGATTGGTTGGGGAAGAACGCATGAGTGGATGGTTATTGAACAGAAGGATGGATGGATGGATGGATGGTGGTGTACTTTGAATGGATTGATAAGGATTCATTTTGGTGGGTTCTAGGACCTTAGTTGTAGACTCTACCCAGAGCACCCTAAGAGCTCAAGGATCTAAAACCCAGAGAGAGTGATAAAATGTAGCTAATGAACACCCGAGCAGCTAAAGAGACAAGGGGTCAGACGGTGCCTCGAGACACACTGGTGACGTCACACGTGAGTCACGGAATGGGACCTCCTGCGCGGCTGTGGCTCTCTGAGTGCTCAGAACTCGCCCTTCTGGAGCCCAGCTTAATCATATCACTGCCCTGCGTGAAATCCTTCCCTGGCTTCCCTTTGCCCTTAAGATAAAGTACAGGCGTCTTCCCGGGACCTGCACTTCTCATGACTGTGCCTCAATTTCTTCTCCATGTGGATGGAATAGCTGCTGCTGCTGCAGCCCAGAATTCTGCTCCAATGTTCAGCAGACACAGTAGCAGCCTCCTCTCGTTTCTTGCTGCGTCTGAGTCAGCCGGGCAGGTCTAACGAGGGCCCGGCTGGGCTGACCCCGGCTGGGCCCACACGAATCTGTGCCTGTTGGTGCGTCAGCCGGGGGCTGGCTGCTCCAGGATGCCGCTGGCTTGTGTAGCTGGACCTCCGCCTGAGCTCGATCCCCGGACCGTGGCGGGATTAAGACCAGAGAAACAACTGCAGCTTCTTGAATCGCGGTCACTTTCACCACGTTCTCTTGGTCAAGCAAGGCCAGCTCAGATGCAGGGCTGGGGATGGGGTAGACCCCAGCCCTGGAGGGGAGAGGTCAGGCAGAGAGCGAGCGAGCAGGTCGTGCCTGCAGGGAAGGCCGGGGCTGGGGGCGCGCCCACCATCAGCCTGCACACTGTGCTCAGCGCCTGCCCCCGACCCTGCCGCCTTCCTCTCTGTCTCTCCTGCCTCCTGAGAAGCAGTGCTGTGTGAGCTGGGATCACCTCTCCTACGCCCCTGAATCCCGTCCCGCCTCACAGGGCAAACTGGCGTCCCACCTGCGGGCGGGAATGGACCCTCGCTTCCTCAGGGAAGCTCCCACGGCCGCCCCTGGCTGGATGAATCCTGGCTCTTTTCCCTTAGAGGGCAGGATGCATACTTCCTTCCAGAACTTTGCAGAATTCTACTCACATACTTCCTAGCATCACAGCGTGTTTTGTGTCTGTCCACTAGAAGGCAAGCTGTGGGTCTCGGCCCCAGCTAGTAAGAAAGACAATGCTGCTGCTGCTGCTGCTAAGTCGCTTCAGTCGTGTCCGACTCTGTGCGACCCCACAGATGGCAGCCCACTGGGCTCCGCCATCCCTGGGATTCTCCAGGCAAGAACACTGGAGAGGGTTGCCATAAGAAAGACAATATCTGGTGTATAAGAGTTCAGTAAGTATCTTTACTACAAGTAAAATGAAAATGAAACATTTCAGCATGAACTCTTTTTTAAAGGAATTTTTTCAAACCCAGTTCTGCTGGCCTGTTCCTGATCTCATATCCCCAGTGCACGAAAAGCCTCAGGCGAGGACCAGTACAGACGGTGGTAGGATCCTAACTTAGAACCCGGGCAACCCTGGGCTTCAGCTCAGGCCAGGCCCTAACGGTGAGGACCAGAGGGGCTGGTCTCGCTTGCTGAGCCTGTTTCTCCCCTGAAGGGGAATAGAAAGGTGTCTCTCAGGGTTTGATGATGGCTAACTCTTCAAGGTGTTAACAAGTCCATCCCACGGCAGGTAATCAGTCAGAGTCAGTTCCTGTCTCCCCAGCTCATCTCTAGTTTCTTAACCGTATGGGGGGGGCGGGGGCGGGGACAGCACACGGGAAATGCTCAATCTATGGTCAGAGAATTAAGCTGATGGCCCTCCTCTGTGAACTGAAGCGGAAGAGTCAGGAGCACCCGTTTAGAAGGAACGGAGGTCAGCTCCACTTCGGAGACACCGCCACTGGGAACGCGGGCCTGGGACCAGAGAACAGGTCAGGGCCCTGGGGGCAGCCTTGGAGGAGTCCACCCAGCGTGACCAGCCGGCCAGGAAGACGCAGAGGGAAGACCGACACGGAACTTTCTCATCCAGCTTTCCTTGGGAAAGAAAGGGAGACAAGCAGGACTGGGCATTCGTGTGGATGGCCCTTGCCTCCTTCCGGCCAGCGCCTCCTCGGAAACGCAGCTCGTCGGAGGCTCTGTCTGCTGTCCTGGGGGCGGGCTGACGGCCTCCGGCTGGTGAAGGAGTCCTGGGTTTATAGACCTGGGGCTGCAGGGGGCTTCCTCGGTGTCCTCAGCTCTGGGTGGAGGGGGAGGACGCAGACAGCGTGGACGGGAAGACAGCGGGGGTGCCGATGGAGCTACAACAGGCCTCGGGGCCCCCAAACGTGGCCCGGTGTCCAGGCAGGTCAAGCTGCTGGGCGCCGGTGCTGAGAGCCAGACCAAGCAGAGGCCAGCGCTCCTGCCTTCCGGGCCTGTGCTGAGACGCTCGTGGGACCCCGGGTCTCAGCTCTCTGTCGTTTTCCTCTCCTGCCCCGCTTGGGTTTTCAGGGACCCTGGGGGAGGGAACGTTTCCATCACACTGTGTCCAGGGTACAGTGCCAGCCTGCCTCGTCACTGCGGGGTTGAGCGGGCCACCTATCTCAGGCATGTGTCAGGCGTCCCTGTGTGATGTGGTCGCATCGCTCCCTCCCCGTCCTGTCCTTTACGGAAGGAAGGCAGGGCACAGCTCACTCTTCAGGAGCTGGGATGACGTTCCACACGCTTCGGGCCAGAATATCTACATGAATTGGGATTCCTCCACACGAGAGATTTGCCTATTCTCATTCATTTACGTATTTATTCAGTAAATTTATTTGTATCCCTATGAGCTCATCCATCCTAAAGGAAATCAGTCCTGGGTGTTCATTGGAAGGACTGATGTTAAAGCTGAAACTCCAATACTTTGGCCACCTGATGCGAAGAGCTGACTCATTGGAAAAGACCCTGGTGCTGGGAAGAATTGAATGTGGGACGAGAAGAGGACGACAGAGGATGAGATGGTTGGATGGATGGCGTCACCAACTCAGCAGACATGAGTTTGGGTGGACTCCGGGAGTTGGTGAGGGACAGGGAGGCCTGGTGTGCTGCAGTCCATGGGGTCGCAAAGAGTCGGACATGGCTGAGTCCTGAGCTCTTCGGGTCTGCATTTCATCCTCTGGGTTACAGTCCCACAGGACTTGGTTCTGGTGCTCAACTGCGCCAGCCTTGGCCCCTGGGAAGCTCCTGCAGTCGGCTCCTGAGCTCCTCGGTCTCACCCCGATCACTGCCGGGCCCTGCTTTTATTTCTGTGTGAGCTTCCTAGCTTTCTGGCTCACCTGGTATATTTCCTGCCCCAGTCCTGGGATGAGCCGTTTCTCCAAGGCGCTGAACTCCCTCTTAAAGCACACATTTCCTTGACGCTGTCTTGGGGAAATGCACTGGGACCGTGAATGATGTGACTGGTAACCTAGGGGGGCCCTGGTTTTGGGGGGCCGGCCACAGGACCTGAGACCCCAGGAGCGGGCCCGGCCTCGGGGCCCTTGGCCGTGTGAGGCCTCCACGCCACCAGCTCACTCACGGCTGTGCCAGGGAGGTTCTGACCCAGCTCCCAAGAGACAGGGAGCTCACCTCTCAGACAGATCGGCGGACCCCTGCCTCTGGTCGTCCCGCCCCCAGACCCTCAGGGCGAGTGGCTGGGCCCTCACCTGTGCCCGCACCCCGAGGCAATCAGCCCAGACCCGCACCCAGGCGCAGAGTTCTCGCCTCCCTGACGCCACGAGCCTGGCGGCTCCCTGTCCTGAAGCTCAGGGCGGCTCGGGACGCTGCCTGCTGGAGGCGCGGCTGGCTTGGGCCCCGTGGTTCTTTACTAGTGAGTGAGTTTGTGTGTATGTGAATGTGTGTGTGTGTGTGAGTGTGTGTGAATGTGTATGCGAGAGAAAGTGTGTGTGTGAATGTGTGTGAAAGTATATGTGTGTGTGTGTGAGTGTGTGTGTGTGAGTGAATGTGTGTGAGTGTGAGTGTGTGAGTGTGTGCGTGAATATATATCTGTGAGAGTATATGTGAGTGTTGTGTGTGTGTATGAGAGAGTGTGAATGTGTGTGTGTGTGTGAATATGTGTGTGTGTCTGAGTGTGTGTTTGTGTGAGTGACTGTGTGTGAGTGTGTGTGTAAGAGTGTGTATGTATGAGTGTATGTATGTATATGTATGTATATGTGTGTGAGAATGTGTCAGTGTGTGAATGTGTGAGTGTGAGAGTCAGTGTGAGTGTGTCAGTGTGTCACTGTGTGTGTGAGTCTGTGTGTACATGTGTGTGTGAATGAGTGTGTGTGTGTGAGTGCATGTGTGTGAGTGCGTGTGTGTATGTGGTCAGAGTGAGTGTATGAGTGTGTGTGAGTATGTGAGTGTATGAGTGAGTGTGTGAGTCAGTGTAAGTGTGTGTAAGTGTGTGTGTGAGTGTGTATGTGCATGCACGTGTGTGTGTGTCAGAGTGTGAGTGTGTGAGTCAGTGAGTGTGTGTGTGAATGAGTGAGTGTGTGTGTGTGTCAGAGTGTGTATGTGAATGAGTGAATGTGAGTGTATGAGTGAGTGTGTGTCAGTGTGAGTGTATGAGAGTGAGTGTGAGAGTGCATGAGTGTGTGTGTGTGTGTGCATGCATGTGTGTGTGTGTCAGAGTGAGTGTGTGTGTGAATGAGTGAGTGTGTGTGAGAGAGTGAGTGTGTGTGTGTGAATGAGTGAGTGTGTGAGTGTATGAGTGAGTATGTGAGAGTGAGTGTGTGAGTGTATGAGTGTGTGTGAGTGTGTGAGAGTGAGTGAGTGTGTGAGAGTGAGTGAGTGTGTGTGTGTGTGTGCGCGCGAGTGATGGGCACTGTCCAGGGCGGACACTGGCAGGCTCTCCTGGGGGAGCGGAGCTGCCCGCCCTGAGCTGAGATGCTCTGGTGCTCAGCGGAAAGCTTGCCTCCCTCGACACGGAAGAGCAGGAACACAGAGCACCTGCGGAGCGCCCCGCACCCGACTCTTCTTGGGCGTCTCGGGGAACTGGCGTGCGAGCCCGCAGCCGCCTCCGTGAGGCCCGGTTCCTGTTCCGCCCTGCGAGGGGCTCGGGTCTCCAGGGGGCAGCGCGACGGTGGTGACAGCCGCCGGGGCCCGTGCGGGGGGCGCACGCGGGGAGCGAGGGCCGCCCCGACGGAGCAGAGACACGCGGCTGCCGAGGCAAGGCGGCCCCATCCCTCCTGTCACCCAGACGGTGTCGCCATAGAAACAGGGCCACCTCTGGATCGCTCTGACACAGTGCGCCGGTGTACGCAGCAAGAGCTCCCGCAGCAGGGCAGGGCTGCAGGGAGCGGCGGGCGCCCTTCCCGGGAGCGCTGCGCCCTGAGGGCCGGGGCGGGGGCGCGGGGGCCCTCCAGCAGCGGCCGCACAGGACCACCCGCAGGGCACAGCCTGGCGTCGAGCCCCCCTGCCAAAGACAGCGGGGCGTGGGTGCGGGTGGGCCAGGGGGCCGGGGGACCTCTGGTGGGGGCCAATGGGGGCCGGGGGACCCCTGGGCTGGGGGCCGGGGGACCCTGTCTCTCTCAGCCCCGCAGAGTGGGGGGCTGCGGCTGCCGCTTGAACACGGTGAGGTGGCCCTCAGCATCTGGAAACGAGGGCAGGATAAGGCGTTCACAAATAAAACTACAGAGAGTAGTTCCCCCTTCCCCTTGCGAAGACCCCGAGGAAGCGACACGCACGCCATCCAGAGAGTCCAGGCTGCAAAGGCTGCGGACGCAGGGTTCCCGCCATGTGACTTCTAGAAAAGGCAAACTGGAGACAGGAGGTGGCGGGGCGGGGCGGGGAGCGGTCTGCGCGGAGGGCGTCGCGGGAGGAGACTCCTCCGTATGAGGCGGGCGCGTGTCGGAACCTCCGGACGTGCAGCCCGAAGGTACAAACCCCTGTGGACGCAGTTAACCACGCCGTCTCAGGACCGCTCAGGAACCAGAACCAACCTGCGCCAGGCGGGATAAGAGGCGGGTCCGCCGGGGCCGCGTGGGGATTCTGCTCTTCAGGCCCAACTGCTCCGTATACTCGAAACTGCTCTAAAAATAGGGTCTGTTAATTAAGAGATTACACGGAGCAGAATTTAATTTTGCTGACAGCCTTGGTGCTTCTTGGGGAAACCGCCGCCTCTTCCGTCCCTCTGACCGCCGCCCCGGCGTGGGGAGGAGCAGCGGCCCGGGACTTGGCGTTTCAGGCTTCTCTCCACTCGGCTGCGCCGCTCCAGGCTTCGCTTCCTGCTTTTCCGCCAGCACCTTGACTGTGAAACAGTTGTCTTCAGACAAAGGTGCGTCGCCTTTGTGATGCACGACTGCAGCATGTCTGGCTAACTCCCCTAATTTCCCTGTTACCCGCAGGAAGCTGGTTCAGAGAACGTGGCATAGATGAGACCCTGACCCGGGTTCCCACCACTCGAAGCTGAGGTCCGCTCAGTGGATTCCCTCCCGCCAGCCATCCACAGCTCGCCCGTCCACGCCCATGTCCAGGGTCCCCGGGGCGGGACTGGCTCTGTGGGGTTCCCGGGCACCCCGCTTGTGGGGGGATCATTCTCGTCACAGCCGCTCCGCCGCCGGGCGTCCGCATGACCTCTCGCCCCACTCGGCCGCCCTGTCCCGGGAGCTGGCCCCGGCCTGCTGCCCCTCTCCCCAGAAGGGCCCGCCTTCCACACCGTCGAGGCTTCAGGGCTGGCTCCTCCTGCGGCCGTGGGCTGCCACCTCTTGAGGCCAGCAGACCTCAGTGGGGGTCCTCCACTGGCACGGGTTCGCCCTGCCGCAGCCCCCGAGTGCCTGCGCGGGAGAGACGCCTAGCCAGGTGCCTGGGCGCGGGGCTGAGCCGGAGTCCTCCCGACTCCACGCTGCGCAGCCAGAGGTGCCCTCCGAGGCTGGCGGCCGTCCTGGGGCCCCCGGCAGCTCCCCACGGCCCAGCCTGCCGAGACCCCCACCCCGACAAGGCGGGAGACACACCAGAGGGAGTGGGCCCACGTCCAGCCACGCCGCCAGCGGCGCGAAATCGGGCTGCCGATTATTCAGGGCTGCAGGGCAAATTCCTCTAGATTTTTCAGTGCCATTTAACCTTGACTTTATTACATCTCAGGATGCTGGGGGTCAGGAACCCCGGGCCGATCACTGGAGAGGACATACTGGCAGACACTGCAGATCCCCAGAGCCCTGGGTTCCCGCCATGTGACTTCTAGAAAAGGCAAACTGGAGACAGGAGGTGGCGGGGCGGGGCGGGGAGCGGTCTGCGCGGAGGGCGTCGCGGGAGGAGACTCCTCCGTATGAGGCGGGCGCGTGTCGGAACCTCCGGACGTGCAGCCCGAAGGTACAAACCCCTGTGGACGCAGTTAACCACGCCGTCTCAGGACCGCTCAGGAACCAGAACCAACCTGCGCCAGGCGGGATAAGAGGCGGGGCCGCCGGGGCCGCGTGGGGATTCTGCTCTTCAGGCCCAACTGCTCCGTATACTCGAAACTGCTCTAAAAATAGGGTCTGTTAATTAAGAGATTACACGGAGCAGAATTTAATTTTGCTGACAGCCTTGGTGCTTCTTGGGGAAACCGCCGCCTCTTCCGTCCCTCTGACCGCCGCCCCGGCGTGGGGAGGAGCAGCGGCCCGGGACTTGGCGTTTCAGGCTTCTCTCCACTCGGCTGCGCCGCTCCAGGCTTCGCTTCCTGCTTTTCCGCCAGCACCTTGACTGTGAAACAGTTGTCTTCAGACAAAGGTGCGTCGCCTTTGTGATGCACGACTGCAGCATGTCTGGCTAACTCCCCTAATTTCCCTGTTACCCGCAGGAAGCTGGTTCAGAGAACGTGGCATAGATGAGACCCTGACCCGGGTTCCCACCACTCGAAGCTGAGGTCCGCTCAGTGGATTCCCTCCCGCCAGCCATCCACAGCTCGCCCGTCCACGCCCATGTCCAGGGTCCCAGGGGCGGGACTGGCTCTGTGGGGTTCCCGGGCACCCCGCTTGTGGGGGGATCATTCTCGTCACAGCCGCTCCGCCGCCGGGCGTCCGCATGACCTCTCGCCCCACTCGGCCGCCCTGTCCCGGGAGCTGGCCCCGGCCTGCTGCCCCTCTCCCCAGAAGGGCCCGCCTTCCACACCGTCGAGGCTTCAGGGCTGGCTCCTCCTGCGGCCGTGGGCTGCCACCTCTTGAGGCCAGCAGACCTCAGTGGGGGTCCTCCACTGGCACGGGTTCGCCCTGCCGCAGCCCCCGAGTGCCTGCGCGGGAGAGACGCCTAGCCAGGTGCCTGGGCGCGGGGCTGAGCCGGAGTCCTCCCGACTCCACGCTGCGCAGCCAGAGGTGCCCTCCGAGGCTGGCGGCCGTCCTGGGGCCCCCGGCAGCTCCCCACGGCCCAGCCTGCCGAGACCCCCACCCCGACAAGGCGGGAGACACACCAGAGGGAGTGGGCCCACGTCCAGCCACGCCGCCAGCGGCGCGAAATCGGGCTGCCGATTATTCAGGGCTGCAGGGCAAATTCCTCTAGATTTTTCAGTGCCATTTAACCTTGACTTTATTACATCTCAGGATGCTGGGGGTCAGGAACCCCGGGCCGATCACTGGAGAGGACATACTGGCAGACACTGCAGATCCCCAGAGCCCTTCCCGCCGGAAACGACCCCTCCCCTCTCCCGGTTCCCCTCCCCCCAGGCCGGTGACGCCTGCGCCTGCGCTGTGCAGGGGACGCTCTTCCCCAGGAACAAGCCCTCGTGGCTAATGCTGCTGACAGGAGAGCCAGGTTTAGGACTGCCGGCTCCCAAATGGAGAGCAAGCCTCAGGAGCTGCATTTCAGTTTCCACCCAGAAGCCAGCTAGGAACCTGCAGAAGCCGGGGGATGTGGCCAAGAGGGGTTGAGCTGCAGGCCAGGTGGGAGGGAGGGGGCCGGCGGGGCTCCTTCCAGACCTGGAGTGTCCATGCGGGGAGAGCAGGCTGGGTGCCCTCGGCCACACTCAGCCTCTGCCGGCTCTACACTTGGGCGGCGTGAGCAGGTCTGGTTTGCACTGAGGCCAGCGGCCTGGGCGCCAGGGCCTGCTCCCTGGGTGCTCCCTGCCAGGGCTCTGCTCTGGGATGCCGGTCCCCCCACCTCCTGGGCCCCCCATCCCCAGGGCCTTGGGGTGCCTCCCTGGGCAGGGCTTCATTAATCCAGTGAGTCACGGTGACTCCTGGACACTGTGGGCCTCCTACAGGGCCACCTGGGAGACACCCAGGACACAGGCCCCCATCCCGTGCCTGAGAGCACTTCCAGGAAGGTGCAGGGGGTCGCCTCCAGGACGAGGGAAGGCCCTCTGACGAGGGAGCCAGAGGCCCTGGGGGAGCCTCCCCCTGCCCTCGCCTCCGCTGCCAAGATGCCGATAACTGGGGAGATGATGCATTAGCCTGTTTCTCAGTGAGGGAGGGTCATCGATCAGATCCGCCCTCCCCCGGCAGGGCGAGCCGGCCGCCAGGAGCACGTGGCTCCGCCAGGGCTGGTCAGCTGTGCTTCTGGGCAAACCTGGCCCCTCGTTGAGGCCAGACTCACAAAGAGGGTGGGTCCCCAGGGCACCCAGCCCTCTACCCCATGAGTGCTTCAGTTTTGGGAAAGGACTCAGCATGTTCTCTAAGACAAGCCCCAGGCGGAGACCTCGGTTTCGTGTGAAAGGAATCCCAGACAGGAGGGAGCCAGGTGGGATCCGTACCGAGGTGTCTGGCCCACCGCCCTGCCAGTCCTGTCCCTGAAATCAGAACTATCAATCTTGAGAAAGTCAGATTAGCCGTGGCTGGCGTTACCCGCACAGTCAAGCGTAGGCGAATGCCTTTCCATCACACTTTCCAGAAGCATAAAAGGGAGGAGGAGGAGGAGACCCCAAAGGAGATGCGCATGGGGCTGTGGGGCCGCCTCCCTGGGGGCACAGAGAAGGGGCGTCTTCTGGCGGGTGGAGATGATGGCCCTCCTAAGGACCTCTGCGCGCTGGGGCTCCCTGTGGCCCCGGGATGGCAGGGGCCAGGGGCACACATGCTGGTCAGTACAAGGGGGGCACAGACAGAGGGTGTCTCAGAGAGGTACCACAGGCCTGTCCCCGCAGGGCACATCTCTGACGGGGCCAGAGTCTCGGGGTGCTGTGGTCACCCCTCCTGCCCATGCAAGCCCCCCTCAACCAGGAACAGCCTCCTGCTCTGACCTGAATCCTGCAGAAAGCTCTGAAACCACTCTCACGAGCATCTGGACCCAGAGGCAGGTCAAGAGCCCGCTCCTCTTCTCTTGTGGTCTGCCTGCTGCGTGCCTCTGTGCCCTGAGTCAGCATTTATTGGGCACCCAGGGCACGCCAGTCCCAGGACTGGCCCCTCTGACACAGTCCTAACGCTGCTCCCAAGCTGCATTTGTGTACTGTCATTTCTCACTTTACAGATAAGGAAACTGAGGCCTCAGACGGTGGGCCGTGCACCAGCGCCTGCACTGGGCTGTGCAGGGCGCCTCTCCCAGCATCCAGCCCGGGGTCCTGCGCAAGCAGCTGAAATGAACTTTGTGTTCGGGGTGTTCTGCCTGCACAGAGCAAAGGTCATGGGGGAGGACGAGCCTTCCCGGGAGAGGTCCGACCCGGGACAGGCACCCAGGGACCCAGGTAGGTCTGTCTGGGACCCAAAGCCGTGAGGTCCAGGGCCCCAGGCACCTGATCAATGCTGGGAACCTGCATCAGAAAGGGACCACCCAACACATGCTGGGATGATTCAAGCTCATCAGAAGGCAGGACACACCACGCGGGTGGCGGGGAGGGTGGTGCTTCTTCAGAGGAGGATACCCCCTGTCTTTTCAGAAAACGCACCTTCAGCAAGGCCTGTGCTGCCGTGACAGACCGGGTGGGGGCCCTGAGGCCTCCAGCCACCTTCACTCTGAGCTGAGTGAGCCGGGGCCCCCAGCTGGAGACCTCAATGAATCTCCAGGTCCTTCCCTGGCCTGACAGCCTCCTCCACCGCCTCCAGCCTGGGAGCAGACAGGAATGAGGTGTCAGCCCGTCTCTGCCTGTTGAAAGAATCTCTCACATGGAAGGGCTCAAAATAGTCTCAGGAACCCACTTCTATAGAAAGGGAGAAACTGAGACCAGGAAGGAAGAGGAGGTGGGGAGGGGGAGAGAAGGGGGAGGGGCAGAGGGAGGGGGAGGGATCTCCTGAGTCCGACTTTGAGCACATTTTGGAAATAAGCACCAGGAAAGGTATGAAACTTCCCCAGACATCAGGGACTTGCTGGAAACAAGCAACTGAAGCCCCTCCGTCAGCTGTCAGAGCCCAGGAGAAGCGCAGGTCCCGGCGGGCCCTGTCATCGCCTCACCTGGGGCTGGGCTCCCTCCAGAGACCCCGCTCGGCTGGATGGCGGGGACCTGGGGGCTCTTGGATGGTTCTGAGCAGCTGAGGTCGGGAACCACTGTCCACCACGACCCTGCCCGGGCCCCAGGGCCATCTGGGCCCTGACAGCGGCCAGCGTCCCTCCCGCAGGGCCCCCTCCCCACGCCCTTGTCTGTGCAGAGACGTCTTTGCCCCCACCACATAGAGTGGGGAGGACTTGGCCCAGCAGAGAGGGGACTTCAGCCTTGGGCAGGGCGGTGCCCACGCAGCTGGTGGGCGGGCAGGGTCAGTGATGGCAGTTGGCAGCATCTCCAGACTGGCCTCTGGTTCTCCCTGGGGCAGCCAGCCTCTCCCAGCAATTTGACAGGGAATCATGTCTTCCGGGCTTGGCTTCCAGCCACATCCAGAACTCTGGGAATTCAGGGTTCTAATTAGTGGCTCTCATTAATCAGGGCCCAACTAGGCGGAACTGGAGGCCCAGGATGGCAGGGAGCAGAGTGTGGGCCACCCTGACTCCAGGGACCGCCCGCCTCCTGTGAGCACAGCACCGCCGCCCTGACGCGGTCAGAAGAGGCTGGAGAGGCCAGCTCTGACCTGGAGAGAAACCGCAGAAACGGGAGACGGGCAGGCTGCAGAGCATAACCACATTCTTCTTGCTTTGCTGCCCAAAGCCTCTCGGCAGCGCCCCCACAGCCCAGGGACAAAGCCCGCACCTGCAGCTTAACGTGGGAGCGGCCACCTAACCCAGCGACCCCACTCTGGCGGCGTCACCACTTTCCTCCAGCACAGACTCACACTGCCCGGCTCCAGACACACACTGCCCTTCGTCCGCGCTCACTCTGCCCAGGCGGTGCACAGACTCTGCAGACTCAACTGTGTCTCCTGGGATCTGACTTGAGCTGAGCCCTGAGGGCCCCAAGAGAATCTGCTGAGGCTTCTCACACATGCACACACATAGGCACACACATGGGCACACATGCACACGTATGCACATGTGAGCACACAGAGACACACATACATGTGTGCACATGCAAATGCACACACTAAACATCTGGGCACACGTGGGCACATAGGTACACATGCAACCACACACACACATGCACCTGAACTGCACACGTGCATATATGCATGTGTGCACACATGCATACACGTGGGCACACGTGCACACATGTAAGCACACAGAGACACACGCATACTTGCATGCACACACAGGCACACACGTGCACATGTAGGCACATGGGCACACATGTACACAAGTCCACACAGACAGATGCATACATGCGTGCACACACAGCATACATGGGCACACTCATGCACATAAGCACAGATGTGTGCACACATGTGCACAAGCCCAGACACATGCATGCAGACACATGAGCACACACGCACACGAGCCCTCACGCATGAGTGCACATGTGCACAGAAGTGCACACACGTGTGCCCACGCACCTGTGCTGTGATGCCTCTGGGCTCACGTCTTGCTCACCCGAAGTGCCCACCGCCCCCAGCGCGTGCCTCCCCAGGTTCTGCTGGACCCCTCGGCCTTGGTCCCTACCCCGCACCAAGCACCTCCTCCCAGCGCCCATGGACCACACATCCCAGAAGCATGAGCCCATGTTCTTCCATTGCTGCTGTTTTTCAAACAACCCTCCCTCCTTCAGAGTCTGAGTTCCCTGGAGGCAGGAGTGTGTTTGACCAGGCCCCCCTTGCCAGTGTCCAGCGCAAGCTCCCATATAAAAACAGATATAAATAAAGGTGGATTTATAAGGCCCTTATTTTCAAAGAACCGTAATTCAAGCGTTTCCCTGTAATCCCAGGCTTTGTCTTCTTTTCTGGTATTAGAGAAAAGAAAACACTTTGAAGTAGACCCGTGCTCGTCTTGACGTCTCTGTGAGTCTGCACAGGTGCCTTTGATGGGAGCTGGAGGCCCGGCCAGGTGACTGTCTCAAGTGCCGTCCCTGGAAGGCCCACCGAGAGCTCCGCGCCGCGGGGCTGGGCCTCGTGGATGGCCGCTTCCTGTGGGCCTGAACCCCCTCTGAGCACTGCTGCCCCCAGCCTCCGATGCGGTGGAGTGCGGGCTTCCCTCCCTGCAGGCGAAACTTGGGACTCGGGGTAAATCCACGCTGACATGATGCGTCCTTTTCTCCCGCAAGTAGAGGGCAGCCTCAGATGCAGGTTGACAGAAGTGTCTTCTTTCTCCAGACAGTGGGCGTTTGGGACGTCTTTCTCAGGATGTGCTTACCCCCCAACAAGCAGGGTCTGCACTGAGTACGAAGCAGCACATGACTCCTTGTAGAACTGCTGTGAGTGAGGCCTCGTGGGGCAACAGGGACTTTGGGGTCAGGGGTCGGCTCTTCATTTCATCATGTAGACTCCGGGAGACTCCGTCTCTTTGAATCTCACTTGGTCTGTAAACTGTGTCTAAAGACACATCTGTTTATTTCATAGACTTTATGAAATACTTTGTATTCTATTTATTTATTAGGATAAACTTATTTTTCTCTTCATTTCGTGGACTTGCTTCATATACAGGGTAGTACAAATGTTACTGACGTGCCCTCTGCAGCAGAGTCCCCTCTAACCGACGTGCCCACAAGCACAGACATGCACGTGTCTCCTTCCGTCTATTCCAAGGGAAGCTGTGCATGGCTGGGGCCAGCGGAAAAGGACAGAACGGAACCTGGGTCTGGAGGGAGCCTCGGGCCAGCCTGAGCAGGTGTGAGAGCAAAGCCGGCCGCCCCCAGACAGCTCCCCTGACCCCGCCAAGGCCAGGAGGGCTCTCGTGAGCAGCCACTCTGGCCGGCGCCCTCCCGGGGCTCGAGGTCAGAATCTCATCAGCGGTGCTGGCGACCCGTCAGCTCAGTCGTCCGTGGGGCAGGAAATTCCTGAGGTCCTTCTCCCAAGCTCCCAGCACCGAGGACATACGCCCCTGGGTCTCCCGAGATGGGGCGTCTTTTACTCCAACAAGCTCCTCTCCACCACACCTGGGTTTATGCTAACGAGACTCCCAGGTGGGGCCTGCGTGCATGCTGAGTCACTCCAGTCGCGCCCGACTCTTTGTGACCCCATGTGAGCACGCCAGGCTCCTTTGTACATAGGATTCTCCAGGGAGGAACATTGGAGTGGGTTGCCATGCCCTCCTCCAGCGGATCTTCCTGACTCAGGGATCGAACCCCCATCTCTTACTTCTCCTGCACTGGCAGGCAGGTTCTTTACTGTTAATGCCACCTGGGGACCTGGACCACTGCATGTCAGGCTGGGCTTGGGACTGGACCCGGGGAAGCCAAGCTTCTGAGGAGCAGGCTGGACCTTCCCACCCACCCCGACCCTCCAGGTGGTGACAGGCAATCGAGTTCAACCAGTGACGACCAGTGATCTGTGCAATCACGCCTGCGTGGTGCCGCCTTGGGGAAAGTCCTGGAAGCCTCTGGGCTGGTGGGTACCTCACGGGCTGGGAGGATGGAGTCCCCGAGAGGGCCTGGGAGCTCAGCCCCTCACACTGGACCTGGCCCGTGTGGCCTCCACGGCCCCTTCTCTGCATCCTCCGTAATTAACCGGCCATCACAAGGACAGATGCCTCCTGGTTCCTGGTTCTGCAAGTCGTTCTAGCAAATCACCCAGCCTGGGGGCGGGGCGCAAGTACTCCTGAATTTAGAGCTGATTGCTCAAATGTGTGGTGACCCCAGGGTCTGGAGCGGGGAGTTGTGTGGGTCTGAGCCACACCCCGCCGTGTGGCAGGTACGTCAGCACTGAACTGACCCCCAGCTGAAGTTGCAGACTTGTTGGAGAAACACACGTGCACGCTCGGGCTGGAGCCGGGCCCTCCTGCTCCCCACGCGCCGTCAGCACCCACGGTCACCGCGTCTGCCTCCAGCAGTCTGTCTGTGCACAGGGCCCCGGCCCCCAGCTGCCCATTCACACAGAGATTCAATGCTCCCCACCACCAGCGGGACAAAGGCCAGGTCTGCGGAGGTCCCCAGAGTCTCTGAGGAGAGACCCCTGTCTTGCTAAGGGGCACAAGCGGGCACTAGGTGGGTGCTGCCACAAAGGCGGGGCACCCCCTCCCTCCCCAGGTGTTGCCCTGACTGACCGTGGATGCTTAGGGAGCCAGTCAGCGGGGTTTCAGGTCAGATCAGCTTGTGAGCAAACTGAGGGGCTGAGCCTCAGCATCCTGGGAGAGGGTGAGCCTGGGCATCCCGGGAGGTCTGCACTAGGACCAAACGGCAGAGAGCAGGTGAATTCTCTCTTCCTGCTCAAGGAGGACGTCATCTTCTCTGGCCCTCGGGCACCACTGCCTTGGGTCTCTGCTTTCAGACTCAGACCAGGACTCACGCCGTCAGCGCCACAGGCTCTGGCGCCCTTGATTCAGGCTGAACTGTCCTGTCTCCAGCTGTGGACAGCAGACGGGTCGTGGGACCTTGGGCCTCTGTAATCTCATGGGACAACTCCTAAAACGCAGTGCTTTCTCCCATCGTGTCTATCTATTCATCATTTATCTACCTATTGTTATCTGTTTGTCTGTCCGTCTACCTACGATCTATCTATTACCTATCCATCTGTCTCCCTGTTCTCTATGTGTCTGTCTGTCCAGCTGTCTACCTATACACCTCCTGTTGCCTCTGCTTCTCTGGGGAGCCCTGGCTACGCACGTCCACACCGCAGAAGGCCCCAGCCAGGTCCCGGCTGTTGCAGGGTCAGGGTTGCCAGAAACAATCCACCCGCGGTGGCCAGGGGTTCATCCTGGTCTGGCCCCATGTATTCTATTTATTTATTAGGATAAACTTATTTTTCTCTTCATTTCGTGGACTTGCTTCATATACAGGGTAGTACAAATGTTACTGACGTGCCCTCTGCAGCAGAGTCCCCTCTAACCGACGTGCCCACAAGCACAGACATGCACGTGTCTCCTTCCGTCTATTCCAAGGGAAGCTGTGCATGGCTGGGGCCAGCGGAAAAGGACAGAACGGAACCTGGGTCTGGAGGGAGCCTCGGGCCAGCCTGAGCAGGTGTGAGAGCAAAGCCGGCCGCCCCCAGACAGCTCCCCTGACCCCGCCAAGGCCAGGAGGGCTCTCGTGAGCAGCCACTCTGGCCGGCGCCCTCCCGGGGCTCGAGGTCAGAATCTCATCAGCGGTGCTGGCGACCCGTCAGCTCAGTCGTCCGTGGGGCAGGAAATTCCTGAGGTCCTTCTCCCAAGCTCCCAGCACCGAGGACATACGCCCTTGGGTCTCCCGAGATGGGGCGTCTTTTACTCCAACAAGCTCCTCTCCACCACACCTGGGTTTATGCTAACGAGACTCCCAGGTGGGGCCTGCGTGCATGCTGAGTCACTCCAGTCGCGCCCGACTCTTTGTGACCCCATGTGAGCACGCCAGGCTCCTTTGTACATAGGATTCTCCAGGGAGGAACATTGGAGTGGGTTGCCATGCCCTCCTCCAGCGGATCTTCCTGACTCAAGGATCGAACCCCCATCTCTTACTTCTCCTGCACTGGCAGGCAGGTTCTTTACTGTTAATGCCACCTGGGGACCTGGACCACTGCATGTCAGGCTGGGCTTGGGACTGGACCCGGGGAAGCCAAGCTTCTGAGGAGCAGGCTGGACCTTCCCACCCACCCCGACCCTCCAGGTGGTGACAGGCAGTCGAGTTCAACCAGTGACGACCAGTGATCTGTGCAATCACGCCTGCGTGGTGCCGCCTTGGGGAAAGTCCTGGAAGCCTCTGGGCTGGTGGGTACCTCACGGGCTGGGAGGATGGAGTCCCCGAGAGGGCCTGGGAGCTCAGCCCCTCACACTGGACCTGGCCCGTGTGGCCTCCACGGCCCCTTCTCTGCATCCTCCGTAATTAACCGGCCATCACAAGGACAGATGCCTCCTGGTTCCTGGTTCTGCAAGTCGTTCTAGCAAATCACCCAGCCTGGGGGCGGGGCGCAAGTACTCCTGAATTTAGAGCTGATTGCTCAAATGTGTGGTGACCCCAGGGTCTGGAGCGGGGAGTTGTGTGGGTCTGAGCCACACCCCGCCGTGTGGCAGGTACGTCAGCACTGAACTGACCCCCAGCTGAAGTTGCAGACTTGTTGGAGAAACACACGTGCACGCTCGGGCTGGAGCCGGGCCCTCCTGCTCCCCACGCGCCGTCAGCACCCACGGTCACCGCGTCTGCCTCCAGCAGTCTGTCTGTGCACAGGGCCCCGGCCCCCAGCTGCCCATTCACACAGAGATTCAATGCTCCCCACCACCAGCGGGACAAAGGCCAGGTCTGCGGAGGTCCCCAGAGTCTCTGAGGAGAGACCCCTGTCTTGCTAAGGGGCACAAGCGGGCACTAGGCGGGTGCTGCCACAAAGGCGGGGCACCCCCTCCCTCCCCAAGTGTTGCCCTGACTGACCGTGGATGCTTAGGGAGCCAGTCAGCGGGGTTTCAGGTCAGATCAGCTTGTGAGCAAACTGAGGGGCTGAGCCTCAGCATCCCGGGAGAGAGTGAGCCTGGGCATCCCGGGAGGTCTGCACTAGGACCAAACGGCAGAGAGCAGGTGAATTCTCTCTTCCTGCTCAAGGAGGACGTCATCTTCTCCGGCCCTCGGGCACCACTGCCTTGGGTCTCTGCTTTCAGACTCAGACCAGGACTCACGCCGTCAGCGCCACAGGCTCTGGCGCCCTTGATTCAGGCTGAACTGTCCTGTCTCCAGCTGTGGACAGCAGACGGGTCGTGGGACCTTGGGCCTCTGTAATCTCATGGGACAACTCCTAAAACGCAGTGCTTTCTCCCATCGTGTCTATCTATTCATCATTTATCTACCTATTGTTATCTGTTTGTCTGTCCGTCTACCTACGATCTATCTATTACCTATCCATCTGTCTCCCTGTTCTCTATGTGTCTGTCTGTCCAGCTGTCTACCTATACACCTCCTGTTGCCTCTGCTTCTCTGGGGAGCCCTGGCTACGCACGTCCACACCGCAGAAGGCCCCAGCCAGGTCCCGGCTGTTGCAGGGTCAGGGTTGCCAGAAACAATCCACCCGCGGTGGCCAGGGGTTCATCCTGGTCTGGCCCCACCTGGGTTCCGCTGCCCTCCCGGCTCCAGGCCCTCGATAGGCCCTGGACCCCGACCTGCTCCATCCAGTGATCCTGACACTCAGGGTCCTTCCCCACCTCTGTGCGTCGTGCCCCTAGCTCTGCACATGAGGCCTCCCGGCCGGGAATTCCCGCTCCCCTGCTTCCACCTCTGATCTTGTTCACTCCCAAAGTTAGGCTTGAACCTCAGAGCTCTGCCCAGGGCCCCGCAGACCCCTACTCTGTGCAGAGGACGCGCTGGACTCTCTGCCCACCGGGCCTGCGGGGTGGCCTATGCACTGCCCTGCGGCCAGTGTGCGGCCCCACACGCCAGGAAACGCCATGCTCCGCACATGGTCAGGACGGGATGAATGAAGCATGGCACAGGGCTCCTTTTGAGCCCCGGGGTGAGATCAGGGCCTTGTGCTCAGGGTTGCAGTTTTCTGCAAAACCCCCTCCTTTTCTTGGTCGCCATGGTTCTCCTGCGCTACAGAAGCTTGTCTTTAAAATCAGCCTGCGTACCGCAGAGCAAACTGCGCCCCAGGGCGCCGGGCGGAGGGAGGGCTGGTTGGTTTTGTGGCAGGTTTTTCTGAGAAGGTTCGAAACCACTGGGTCTAAAACCTGCAAAAGAGGTCGTTTGGGGCATCTGTGTTTTGTTCGGGAAGCGTGGCAGGGGAAAAGACCAGAGGTGTAGGAAATATGGGGAGATGGGCAGCTGTGAAAACTGGGTTATCAGGTCAAGGACCAGGTAGGTGCAAGGGCTTTCTGAGGCAAGGGCACGAGAGGAAGCGTCCGCCCCTGGGGGATGCCTCACTCTGCATGGACAGCGTCTGGCCAGAGGCTCACAGAGCAGGCAGCCATGAACAGAGGGGCCCAAAGAAGCATCTTGGAGCCTGGGCTCTGCTCTGAACACCATGGTGCACCCCCCGGCCCCAGAGTCAGAGGGTCCCGAGAGTCTTGCCTCCCCCTCAGCCCTGTGCTGAGAGCCCACGCTGGGGAGACCTCAGCTCAGAGCCCCAGGTTCAACTCCCAGCAAGGCACCTTCCGACCAGGGGAGCCCCCTCCAGCCGCCCCCGCCCAGGGATGTGACCCCATCACAGGGCTTGCCAGGGGGAAGGGGCTGCGAGACCCTCCCCTTCTGTGACCCGAGGCCTGCGGTAGTCCAGAAAAGCAGAGCCACGCTCCCAGCCCCAGGCTCACTGACCCCCCTTCATCCGCACAGAGCCCACCGCCACATCTCGGTTAGGAAGTCAGCGCCTCTGCTCCAAAGCCTGGGTGCCTCCCGAGGAGAGGGTGCCCCACACTCACACCCCGCCGCAGCTCAGCACCTGGCACGCGGGGCACTCACGCCGTGGGCCTGCCAGAGCTCTGCTGAGCCCAGCTGAGAGTGGGCAAGAAGGAAAGGTCGGCGGGAGCCAGAGCTCCAGCCGAGCCCCAGGACCATAGGCAGACCGTAGGCGGCCCGCAGCCAGCAATGCCGAGACCCAGCCTGCGCCTGGCTCTGCGGGGCCATCACAGGACCCCCGCCAGGCTTCAGGGCCACCCCTCGCCCTGCGGCGCCATCCCGGAGCTTTCAATCCTCCCGGGTGAAAGCTCCCTATCCAGCAGGTGTCTCACTCACCCCTGAGCCTTTCAGGAGGGTGGCTGAGGGTCTGGAAGTGCCCCGCCTGGGATGCAGGCCTAGTCAGGTGCCCAGGACGGGCATTGCCCGCAGCGGCCCTTCCTCACCCACCCCCGGGGAGATTTGAGGAGCCTGGCCTCATCTCCAGCAGCTCGGACTTGCAGCGGCTGCCTCAGCGGGCTCTGTGGCCCGCACGCTCGCCTCCCGCCTCTGCAGGCAGGTGGCCGAGCTAGGGGCTGACCTCAGCGATGTCACTGGGTCACCCAGGCCCAGTCACTCTCTGCACCACGCCCTGCCTTTTGGGCACGCAGCTAATGCCCGAACACCGTTCTCTCGCAAACACACAATCTGCTCCAGTCCCAGCCGCCCCTTAGAGCTCAGCCTTTGCAGGATTCGCTAGGTTCGGCTCTTCAGAGCAGCCGCCTAATTTCCAGCTCTACCCTGTCTTGTAGGGAAAAAATGATCATCTGAAACAATTACACACTTCGCTTGGTTAATAGGAAGCAGATTGGCCATCACCCTCCGGCTGGAAGCGGCTTCACCTCCAGAGCGCTCTGCCCAGCCCGTAGCGGCCTTGGGGTGGGGTTCACAGTCCCCGCGGACCACTCCTCAGACCCAGCCTCCCTCCTCAGCCATCAGAGTCTGTCTCTGAACATGATTTTGGGGCATTCTATGTGGAAAATCATTCACCATGAGCCTTCATCAGAATTAAGTGCAGAAACGGTTCCACAGCCAAATACGTATGAGAGGATTGAATTAAAGATTAAGTGTATGCATTGAGGGCAGTTTGGAGTAGGAAATGGCAGCCCACTCCAGTATTCTTGGGCTTCCCTGGTGGCTCAGATGGTAAAGAATCCATCCGCCTGCAATGCAGAAGACCTGCATGCGATCCTTGGTCAGGAAGATCTCCTGGAAGAAGTCCGGCAGCCCACTCCCGGACTCTTGCCTGGAGAATCCCCATGGACCGAGGCGCCCACAGTCTATGGGGTCACCAAGAGTCAGACACGATTCAACCAACTGAACACCAGAGCCATTCAGTGCCACACTGATGCCAGGCTGACAGGTGAAGGCTCAGTGTTAGGGGCCATCAGAGAGGGGACAGAGGGCAGCGCTCCCCAGAGCCTCCTGCCTCCAGCGGCGCCCTGCCCCTCCTTTACTGGGGACGAGCCGAGCGGGGGGTCTGGAGAGCACCCCTGCAGGGTCGATGCGCTCCCCTCTCCAGCTCACAGTCAAAGGTGACAGATAGCACACCGGGGCAACAAGCCCCTGCCTCCCTGAGCCCCCAAACCCCTAAACCTAGACTGTCCAGCTCTGACCTTGAAGAGCAGGTCTGTGTACAGGTGCTTGGTTCATGAGGTGGGAGCTCCCAGGGGAAATCCGTGTGGAGCGGGTACAGAAGGTGGGAGCGGGAGACAAGGGCAGGGGTCATCAGAGCATGGCTGGAGCAGGCCAGGCGGGAGGGCTTCAGGGGAAGGCACACCCGGGGGAAGGCACGCGGAGGGGAAGGCTCTCCTACGGGAAGGCTCACCTACAGGAAGGCTCTCCTACAGGAAGGCTCGCGGAGGGGAAGGCTCACCTACGGGAAGGCTCTCCTACGGGAAGGCTCTCGTAGGGGAAGGCTCACCTACGGGAAGGCTCTCGTAGCAGAAGGCTCACCTACGGGAAGGCTCTCCTATGGGAAGGCTCTTACGGGAAGGCTCTCCTACGGGAAGGCTCACCTAGGGGAAGGCTCTCCTACGGGAAGGCTCTCGTAGCAGAAGGCTCACCTACGGGAAGGCTCTCCTATGGGAAGGCTCTTACGGGAAGGCTCTCCTACAGGAAGGCTCTCCTATGGGAAGGCTCTCCCACAGGAAGGCTCTCCCACAGGAAGGCTCGCAGAGGGGAAGGCTCTCCTATGGGAAGGCTCTCCTACGTGCATGCCAGTCTCAGGGGCAGGGCTTCCACATTGCCACACCAGCAGGCACTCTGGAGGTGGGGGTCTTCAGGACAAGTACCCCAGTTCTGCATCAGCCCCGGTCTCTGTACCCACAGCACCCCTGCCCCACCTGGGTTGCCCCTCAACCAGCTCCTCCAGAGCTGCCTGCTTGTCCTGAGCTCTCTGCTTTGACAGGACACTGGCTTCCGCCTTCTCCCCCTGGGACTCCCACGCCTGCTGGGAAGTGCTTTGCTCACAGCAGACTCTAGGGTCAGGGAAGGAAGAGGGTGTAATAAGCAGCTAAACGTGTGCAGAAGCCCTGGGGAGTGAAGACACCCCAACAAGCCTAATGAAGCTCTCTCTTCATTTCTGTGGCATCCGAGGAGCAAAGTGCAAGATGCTCACAGCAAGGCTTTACGTCGTCTCTCTGCCCAGCGAGACCTCGGTTCATCACACCTGCATCTCTGAGGCTCTAGAGTCACTGGAAGACGAGATTTGACAGTTTGGTGTGGGGCCCTAATGTTCTTTGGAAGCCAAGAGGGAGGCTCTCCATTTTAGCAATGTTCTCAGAAAGCTGCTGGACAGATCGCTACCAGCGCAGGTCAGGCCGGTCCGGATGCCCGGGAGGGGCCGCCCTCTTGAATCCACGTGGGTGTCCCTGTTGTTAGGGACATAACGCAGTGGAGACCTCCAAACTGAACTCCTGCGTGCAGCTCTTCCACGAAGTGGACTGGGTGTCTTTCCCAGCCGTGCGGAGAGGTGAGTCCTGAGGCCTGGAGGAGGCGCTGGGGCTCCCCTGCCCGCTCGCCAGAGGAAACCAGTATGCCAGCCGTGGCCCTGGTCTCTCTTCCTCCTTGCCACCCTCCGGCTTTGCCAGAGGAGGTGAGCAAACACCCAGAAGCAGATGAAATCAGGCACGCGCCCTGGATTTTGCCACCACCCAGGTCTGGCTGGAGGTGCCCTTTAGATGGAGCGTTTGAAGGACTCGTGTGGGGGCAATCTTGGCCCCAAACCCAGCGTCCGTTCTCATGGTTGCCTCGCATCTTTGACCCCACGCCGGGCACTGGGGATAATTCCAGCCGAAGCAGAAGAGACGCATCGAGGGCCCAGGGCCAGCGGGCTGGCTTTGTCAACAGGGACAAGCCGTCAGCACAGCCTCCGCGTGTGGCTCTGACGGCCAGGACAGCAGAGGCCATGCCAGGGAGCCTCCCACGGCAGGAGGACACTGTGTCCAGGGAATGGCCCAGTGGACCCCAGGTGGAGACCCCCCAGCACGTCTGAGGACCTCTGGAGGCCAGGAAGAGGACTTCAGGTTTTATCCAAGTAAAATTAGACACCTTAAGGGGCTTTGCGGCGAAGGCAATGGCACCCCACTCCAGTCCTCTTGCCTGGAAAATCCCACGGATGGAGGAGCCTGGAAGGCTGCAGTCCATGGGGTCGCTGAGGGTCGGACACGACTGAGCAACTTCAATTTTACTTTTTAGTTTCACTTTTCACTTTCATGCATTGGAGAAGGAAATGGCAACCCACTCCAGTGTTATTGCCTGGAGAATCCCAGGGACGTGGGAGCCTGGTGGGCTGCTGTCTATGGGGTCGCACAGAGTCGGACACGACTGAAGCGACTTAGCAGCAGCAGCAGCAGGGGCTTTGAGCAAAAAGGCGCCAGCAAGCAGTTCATGCTTCTGGAAAGCTCTCCCAGCTCCGGGGAGAGTAGGAGTGGGCGGGACAGAAGGCAAAGGCGGGTGAGGAGGTCGGATGCCATCCCGGGTTGGATGAGCGCGTGGTCAAGGGTGGGTGAGGCTCGGGTGTCGGGGACCTGGGGGCACAGAGTCACGGGAGGAGCAGCTGGATTTGAAAGCCGGAGGGACAGACCTTTCAGTCCACGTGGATTAGAGGATGCTGAGACAGGCTACAGAGACAAGGAACATGTGGGAGAGAAGGTTTTGTTTCCGGGGTGGGGGGGGAGGCGCACAGATCCACTCTGGTTGTACAGGTGGGACTGTAGGGGGCCGTCCACACCAAGGAGGGGCTCCTTCCATGAGCTCCTCATCGCCTCCGGGACTTCACTTTCCCCTCTGCCACACGTGCAGGACAAGGACCCTGAGACACGGCTGAAGATCTGAGGGGGTGTGACTCATGATGACTTACACAAAAGCCCAGCCCTTCACCTCAGTAAAGATAAGAAGAGGGGTGCGGCCTGGACAAGGAGCAAGAACTCACGGGGATGGGGACATGTCAGGAACAGGGAGAACCGCCAGAGCCTGGAGGACTGAGAGTGGACGCAGCGAAGGATCGGGAAAAGATAAGAAGAGGGGTGCGGCCTGGACAAGGAGCAAGAACTCACGGGGACGGGGACGTGTCAGGAACAGGGAGAACCGCCAGAGCCTGGAGGACTGAGAGTGGACGCAGCGAAGGATCGGGAAACGCCGGGCAGGGGCGGGCGGAAAGCGGCCTCAGTGGGAAAAACGCGACTGGCGGGCTCCGCCTCGTTTCATACCAAAGCAAACAGGAACCTGTAACAGCAAAACCAAGCCCTGTGGAGCGCAGGTCGTCGCCACGCGCTTCCTGGCAGGTGAGGGGATGTAGGGCCGGAGCAGTCCAGGTTCGCCTCCAGGGCCCCGTCTGTGTGCGGTCAGGAAGCCGCGTGCCTTGCTTGCACCCCATTTTTCTTTTGTATAAAAAGAAACGGTGTCATGAAGACTAAACAGACACTGCCTCTAAGGTGTCGCCACACGGCGTGTAGCCGGCGGGCTGCACGTGCCCGCGCGACGTCAGTGTTTTCATTACCGTAACTGTGTGTCTTGTAAAACGTTTCGTAATAACCAGCAAAGGCGCTCCTTTCCCCAGACAGCTGTCAGAACGCTGCTCTCCTCAGCTGCCCGATGAGTCGCAGTCAGCTCACTCTCCCATCAGGGCGCCCTGACCCCAAAGGCAGCCTCCTGACCGAGGCCCGTCGGGGGTCTTCACGGCGACACGTCCTGAGCCCTGGCTCAGCCGGTCTTTCCCGGCTCCAGCGTGAGCATCTTGGTTAAGGGGAACAGGAAAGGGTGGGACCTCTCCTGTGGGTGGGACCTGCGGTGGGTCCCGGGCTCTGTGATTTACAGACCAAATGCCGCTGAATCCCAGTGACAGGCCAGCCAGGAACTCAGCCTCCCGGCAGAGGAGGAGGCCCAGATTAAGGAGGGAAGCCCTGGTGGGCAGGGCCGAGGCTCTGCAGGAGGGTCCCCTGCGGGGCCTGCCTGCTCTGACGCGGTCTCCTTCGTTCATGGGCGGGGCCGCCACGGGAGGCACGCCCGGAGCCAGGGCAGCCGCGGTCACTCTCCGGACCTGGACCTGGACAAGTAGGAGATGCAGGTCGCTAAACCAATGCTCCGGCGGTGCTGCGATGCCCAGGGGCTGGGGAGACGGCAGCAACAATTAGGACAGGGGCAGGGGCAGAGAGAGTCCGTTTTTAAGGAGGTTTAAAAAAAAGAGAGAGAGAACCTAGGTTTCCTTTAAAAAGGAAATTGTGTGGCACATGCAAAAAAAAGGCTTTTGAAAACCTGTAACTGCTGTTGTGGATGGCGTTACCTGTCTGGGGGCCCCGGGAGCCTCCACAGAATTGAGCCCGTTCTGAACCCCTGCCCTCCCGGGGGCAGGAACCGAGGACACCACACCCAGCGGCCCCCAGGGTCTGTGCCTGGCCCCCAGGAAGACCCTGAAGTGGAGGACGCCACCCGTGGTGGGCCTGCTGACCTCAGCCTGGCTTCGTGCCCCCCAGCACCTCCCCGGCAGGGCCCCTCCAGTCCTCGGGCCGAGCACACACCCGCGGTGCTGTGTGAACCAGGGACTCCACGTCCTGACACTCGAGAGAGAGAGAGAGAAGGCGGCACCACCAGCCTCTCCGCCACCCCCTGGAGGGACAGTGCCCTCGACAGACTGGACCCCAGCGGGAGGGGCCAGGCGGGGAGCCAGCAGGCAGACGGTCCCACCCCAGCCCCCAGCCGGCCGGCCTCCGGCTGCTTCCCCCGCTCCGCCTGCAGCGGTTCTGCCAGGCAGGTCTGGGTCCTGTTGGGGCGAGTGTTCAGATGCCCCGGCCCCGCGATCTTGCCCGGGGCGCTGAGCCGGCTCCCTGCCGGCCTGCCCCGGCATCATCTGTCCCGCAGCCGTGACCTTATTTAGACGATAGAATCTTATAAGGTAAGGAGCCGCAGGACTGCCTGTCTGAACAGCACAGATAACGCGTTTCCTGTCAACCACACCATGAACCAGTTTTCCACCTCGTTTTTTTTAGATCAGAAGCAGATGAAAAACTGGAAGACCACATAGGTCTCGGTGGCAGGGACGGCTGAGCGCCTGCCTCGCGGGGTGGGGCTGGGGTGGAGTGCGGATGCGCGGGATGGGCTGGCCTGCCGCGGCAAGGTCATAGTCTGAGGGCAAAACAGAGACCTCAGGATAGAACCAGCGGGACCAAGACGCTGAACTTCCCAGCCCGGAGCACGGCTAGGCGCATCCTGATGAGAAGGACTGCGTGTGGTCACAGAGGAGCGGCCCTCAGCTGCGTGGCGGCCGGCCCGAGGCATCGCCCTAAGGCTCACCTCCGTAAGCTCGCACCATCCATCAGCAGCTATCTGCGTGAAGCCAGTTCCTCCTCAGTGACACGTGACCAGGACTGGGTCCCCACCCGGAGAAGGCCCTTCTTCGCGAGCCTCGAGTCTGGACCCTCGGCCAGCAGCCCTGTGGGAGGGGGTGGCAGGAGGGCTCCCATGCAGACTTCCGAGGGACCACGCCCGTCTCCAGCCTCTGCAGGACTTTGCTCTCTCCCTTCCTTCCTCCTCTTGCGTTAGAGGGAATGCCTTCCCGGCTTCTGCAGGCTCTCAGCCCGGGCTCCTCTCCCGCCCAGTGCCGACTCGCCGGGCAGGTGACCCCTGTGGGGACCGTCCCAGGCACTATAAGATGTTTAGCAGCACCTGGGATCTCCCCACACCAATGACAGCGGCAGCCCCCCCGGCCTGACGGCCAACCCCACTCGGATGCTGCCGAGTGCCCCCCGCGGGTGGACTCACCCTGGCTAAGAACCTGACGTGTTCAGAATCTCCCAGCAACTTCTCCAGCTGGCTCACCACTGCGTGTCACGTATCTGGGCCGGTAGGAAGCAGGTGCAGAGTCCCAGCCGGCTGCTAAGGCATGGTTTTCCAGACTCTGCCCCTTGCTCACGCCAGAAGCAGGCGTGTGAGTGGCTTGGCCATGTTTTGCTGGGTTGGGACTTTTCTGCCACCCGTAGGTGTGGCCTGTCCCCCAGGGACGGCCCTCCCGGGGACACTCGGTGCTTCCGTCAATGAAACGCCCTGGAAGGGGGAGGGGCCCCGGCACCCCAGCCTCCTCACTGACCTCCAGGGAAAGTCCTTCCAGACGTCCCGGGCCCTCCCCTCAGGGCCAGACTGCACGACAACCCTGAGCCAGAGACATCCTCTGGCGAAGGGAAGGGCCTGCCCGGCCTGGCCTGGGGGAAGCCCCTTCCCTGGAGGACGGAGCCAGCCCACACGTGCACAGAGCTGCGGCCGCGAGCAAGGGCACGAGGACAGGCACGCGGTGGGCTCAAGCACCGGACGCAGCAGCGGCCTCGGGGGCCAGGCCGGTTCAGCCCGGCAGGCCCCTCCTCACACAGCCTCACCACGCTCCCGGGAGCTGCTCCTTACTCTCCCCAGCCAACGTCCCTGGAGCCTGATCGTCTAGGAGGGGAGGGGGCTCTCCAGGGGGCGAGCAGCTGGCACCAGAGACAGAGCTAAGCGGGAGCCCAGCCCTGACCCCACACTGTCACCCAGGCGGTCATGACCAAGGACACAGGGACCCCACAAACACAGGGTTCCTCCAGGTTCTTCTGTGTCCATGACACTGAATTTACTTAAGACCATTCCAAGAAATTCTCACTCGCAGATTAAACTCCCAAAGATGGTATCACTTTGGACTGGGATTCTTTCTGTCTGAACAGCACAGATAACGCGTTTCCTGTCAACCACACCATGAACCAGTTTTCCACCTCGTTTTTTTTAGATCAGAAGCAGATGAAAAACTGGAAGACCACATAGGTCTCGGTGGCAGGGACGGCTGAGCGCCTGCCTCGCGGGGTGGGGCTGGGGTGGAGTGTGGATGCGCGGGATGGGCTGGCCTGCCGCGGCAAGGTCATAGTCTGAGGGCAAAACAGAGACCTCAGGATAGAACCAGCGGGACCAAGACGCTGAACTTCCCAGCCCGGAGCACGGCTAGGCGCATCCTGATGAGAAGGACTGCGTGTGGTCACAGAGGAGCGGCCCTCAGCTGCGTGGCGGCCGGCCCGAGGCATCGCCCTAAGGCTCACCTCCGTAAGCTCGCACCATCCATCAGCAGCTATCTGCGTGAAGCCAGTTCCTCCTCAGTGACACGTGACCAGGACTGGGTCCCCACCCGGAGAAGGCCCTTCTTCGCGAGCCTCGAGTCTGGACCCTCGGCCAGCAGCCCTGTGGGAGGGGGTGGCAGGAGGGCTCCCATGCAGACTTCCGAGGGACCATGCCCGTCTCCAGCCTCTGCAGGACTTTGCTCTCTCCCTTCCTTCCTCCTCTTGCGTTAGAGGGAATGCCTTCCCGGCTTCTGCAGGCTCTCAGCCCGGGCTCCTCTCCCGCCCAGTGCCGACTCGCCGGGCAGGTGACCCCTGTGGGGACCGTCCCAGGCACTATAAGATGTTTAGCAGCACCTGGGATCTCCCCACACCAATGACAGCGGCAGCCCCCCCGGCCTGACGGCCAACCCCACTCGGATGCTGCCGAGTGCCCCCCGCGGGTGGACTCACCCTGGCTAAGAACCTGACGTGTTCAGAATCTCCCAGCAACTTCTCCAGCTGGCTCACCACTGCGTGTCACGTATCTGGGCCGGTAGGAAGCAGGTGCAGAGTCCCAGCCGGCTGCTAAGGCATGGTTTTCCAGACTCTGCCCCTTGCTCACGCCAGAAGCAGGCGTGTGAGTGGCTTGGCCATGTTTTGCTGGGTTGGGACTTTTCTGCCACCCGTAGGTGTGGCCTGTCCCCCAGGGACGGCCCTCCCGGGGACACTCGGTGCTTCCGTCAATGAAACGCCCTGGAAGGGGGAGGGGCCCCGGCACCCCAGCCTCCTCACTGACCTCCAGGGAAAGTCCTTCCAGACGTCCCGGGCCCTCCCCTCAGGGCCAGACTGCACGACAACCCTGAGCCAGAGACATCCTCTGGCGAAGGGAAGGGCCTGCCCGGCCTGGCCTGGGGGAAGCCCCTTCCCTGGAGGACGGAGCCAGCCCACACGTGCACAGAGCTGCGGCCGCGAGCAAGGGCACGAGGACAGGCACGCGGTGGGCTCAAGCACCGGACGCAGCAGCGGCCTCGGGGGCCAGGCCGGTTCAGCCCGGCAGGCCCCTCCTCACACAGCCTCACCACGCTCCCGGGAGCTGCTCCTTACTCTCCCCAGCCAACGTCCCTGGAGCCTGATCGTCTAGGAGGGGAGGGGGCTCTCCAGGGGGCGAGCAGCTGGCACCAGAGACAGAGCTAAGCGGGAGCCCAGCCCTGACCCCACACTGTCACCCAGGCGGTCATGACCAAGGACACAGGGACCCCACAAACACAGGGTTCCTCCAGGTTCTTCTGTGTCCATGACACTGAATTTACTTAAGACCATTCCAAGAAATTCTCACTCGCAGATTAAACTCCCAAAGATGGTATCACTTTGGACTGGGATTCTTTTTTTTTTTTTTAATGTTAGGAAGATACCAGAACTGGTGAGATAAGGACCAGGGAGACGGCCACAAACACAGGAGAGCCTCAGCCTCAGCCTCCAGGAGACGTGGCTGCTGGAGTCCCAGGGCAGGAGACGCCCTGACTCCAGCTCCCATACAGATGGGTCTAAGCCACCTTCTGAGTTCACTGTGATTAGGAGAGAGGGAAGGCTGTGAGAATCTGTCGACATGCTGCACGTGGACCCTGTTCCCAGGAGACCATCTGCACGCTGGACCCACAGGACACTGGACAGGGGGGGGGGAGGGGGGAGACGAGGGAGGAGCCGGTGGTCTCCGGGGAACAGAAGGCCTCGGACCTGCTGCTCGAGGTGAGTTTGCCCGAGGCGGCTGCTCACCCAGACACACAGCCCTCAGGCAGCAGCGCCCGACCCCGCTCGAGTCTGCCTGGACCGCGTCTTGTTCCCACGCCACCCCCGACCTAGAAGCCCGCCCCACCGGCCGCTTGGTTGTCAAACCACTGTGACATGTCTGAACAGCAAGAGGCCTTCCTGCTCCCCGAACTCTGCTCCTTACTCCTGGCGTGAAGCGACCCCCCGAGGGATAGGGAAAGTCAGAGTCGCTCAATCTTGTCCAGCTCTCTGCGGCCCCAGGGACTCTACAGTCCATGGAATCCTCCAGGCCAGAATACTGGAGTGGGCAGCCTGTCCCTTCTCCAGGGGATCGTCCCAACCCAGGGGTCAAACCCAGGTTTCCCACATGGCAGGCGGATTCTTTACCAGCTGAGCCACCAGGGAAGTCCAAGAATACTGGAGTGGGTAGCCGATCCCTTCTCCAGTGGATCTTCCCGACCCAGGAATGGAACCAGAGTCTGCTTCATTGCAGGCAGACTCTTTACCAGCTGAGCCACCAGGGAAGCCCAATCCCCCAAAGACTGTAATAAAAGTGAAGATGGGTACTGGGCCCAGGGCGCCTGGCTGACCCCTCTTTAGGGTCGTGAATCCCTCTAGGAAGACCCCAAGGGGGGGCTCCGCCGTGGGCTGAGAGGAGGGGAGGAGAGAGCACAGCAGGCCGCGCTGGACTCGAAGAAGCACCGGGCGTGGCACGGAGAGTGGACGCTCGTCCTGGCACTGCCCCCCCCATAACTGACCAGCGGGTCAAATGCCGTCACCTGCCGCCTTCCCCTGGCGTGTTTTGCCACATGATGTGCTGATGGGATTCAAAATAACAGCTGATTGTGAATAAAAACACTCTTATGTTTCCAGATGAAATCATACCGATTGGGACAGTGAGCATCTGATCAGAATTCCCTGCAAATACTCAGATCAAGGGCCGGGGAAGAAGAGAGAGACCCAGCTGACTGCCATTGATCATGGAAAGTCCGTTCCTTGCAGCGTGTGTCTCAGCATCTCCACGCGCCCAGCATCTTAAAGGCCCGAGATGAACTTGGGATGGAGAAGGCGCATCTGCGGTGCAGCTGACAGGGACAGACGGGGATGAGGCCCGCAGGCTCTCAGGGTCCGACGGAGGGCAGATGAGAAGCGGGCCTCGTCACGGGTGGGTGGTGATTCATTTCCAGACGCAGCTTAGCTCAGAGCTCAGAGGTGAACAAAAGGCCAGGCCTGCAGCTGCCCGAGCAGCTCCCCTAGGTCTGTCCCTGCCACGGAGTCCACAGAGGGGCTGCCGAGCGGGGACCTCCGCCCTCCAGCCTCGCGGGGCAGCTCCCGGCAGAGGCAGGACTAAGAGCCACCATCCGGGGCAGAGGCCCCGATTCAGGACTGAACACCATCACCCTGGGGGAGAGGGCCCTGACTCAGGACTGAGAGCCATCACCCTGGGGCAGAGGCCCCGATTTGTTAAATGCTGGAGTGACAGATTTGAATGGAATTGTCCCCAAGGGTGAAGGAAGACCCCGCTGGTGGACAGCTGAGGGCCTCTGCAGCCCCTTCGATAGAGCGTGGGGGAAACATGGGGGACGTTAACCACATGGCCCTGGAGGAGCCTGGGGGCTCTGGGGTCTCCCAGGGACGTCTGGGGGGCGGGAGAGGGAAGCAGGTTGAAGGAGTCAGACAGGGACTCAGGCCTGGGGGCTTTGGGGTCTCCCAGGGACATCTGGGGGGCGGGAGAGGGAAGCAGGTTGAAGGAGTCAGGCAGGGGCTCAGGACCCGGGGCTGCAGGGCTGGAGGCCCCAGAATCCTCCCCAAGGCCTCCTCCTCCAGCCCCGCCCCCGACACACCTCCCAGCTCCATCCTTCCCACCACCCCCACCACACACAGAGGACCACCTTCTCTCCCCGGGTCCTGGGAACAGGCTTCATCAGGACCCCCAGTTCCAGTGCCCCAGCTTCATCCACTTTTACAAATGAAAACAGCTACGCACATCACAAATACAAGTCAGATTACCACTCACTTTCAGTGCTCTAAAATGAAAGGCCAGACCCCCATCCAGGCTCACGAGAAAGTCACTGAGCCCCGTGCGTGTCCCTGGCCCTGACTGTCCAGCTCCACCTCCACGGCCACTCAGACGACAGGACGCCCCGGCCTTCCCCGCCGCGGAGGCAGTCCCTGAGCCGGCCCGCACTCTCTGCATGCGCTCACCCTGCTCCTCAGGGGCCCCGACCGGCACACGGACCCTGGGTCCCCGGGAGCTGCGGCTCGGGCTCCCTGACTCGAGGCTCCGGCCGCTTTGTGGAGCGTGACTGCTGTGAGGGAGGAGGAGAGAGGGCATCGGCCCCCTGCCTGGCTGTGATTATTCACGCCACACGATTATCCCTTCACAGAACCAAAGTCGCTAGACCTACGGCCTCGGGGCTCCAAGGAAGAGAACCGTCTCCTGGAAACGTCGATGGAGGGGCCGTCACGGGACGGTCCACAGCCAGAGTGAGGGGGGAGCGAGGGGCGCCGGGGCCTCACGCCGCACCGAGCCTCCACTGGGCCCTCTGCTGGCGGGAACGGGGCAGCGGAACAGTTCGGTTATCCTGGCAGCCGAGACCTGGCGGCTCTTGTGCCTGGCTGGGTTCTATCACTAACCAGCCGATAACCTTGGGCAGCTTACCCAGTCATGCCAGTGCCTGCATCTTCTCAGGGAATTTTTGAAAGGGTTTAATCAATTATGCATGGTCAGAACTTAGAGAGCCCTCCAAGGGCTCAGTTACTATTTATCTGTGTCAGGACTCGGCCAGCTCTGGCCCTCTTTCTGCTCATATGAATAAAACTTTATTGGAACCCGTACGTGTTTGTGCGTTGTGATTGCCAGTTTTCACCCCGGGGCAGAAGAGCTGAGTAATTCTGAGCAAGGCCACGCACTTTACAAACCTAGGATTTTGTGGTCTGCTTTTAGTGATGAAATCTGCTGATCCCTTGAAACCGTCCGCTTCAGGGTCTGAGTATCTGGACTGGGCCGCACGTGCCTGGATATTCAGTCGCACTTTATTCTAGCTGTCTCTATAGAGGTGTTTTCGGATGAGATTAACGCTGGAACTGATGGACTGACTAAACTGTTCACTCCAGCATGGGTGGGCTTCACTTCACCCGCTCAGGTGAAGGCCCAGATAGAAGCCAAAGATTGACCTCTGCTGAACAAGAGCGAGTTCTCCAGCAGACGCCCTTGGAGTCCACGGGCAGCGTGAGCTCCCCAGGTCTTCAGCCTGCCAGTGCACTGCAAGGTGGCCTCCTCAGCTTCCACGTGTGTGCAAGCCAGTCCCTCAGACTGGTGTTGCGCTGGTTCCGTTTCTCCAGAGGACGCTATTCCCAGCCTGCCATTCCCCAGAATACTGCAGAGGTGTGAACACCGCCCGGGGTTGTCATAAAGGATGTCTCCTTGCTCTCAGGGTGGCTCAAGGAGACACGTGGCTGAGCCAGTGCCATCCTGCAGGACGGGACCCCCCACGGGCTGGGCTCAGGGCACAGACGGGCTCCCGGCGGCCCCCCCAGGACGGCAGGACACCTTCAGGCCCCACCGCCCCCAATCTTTGGGACTATAATCCGGGGCTCCAACAGTCTTAATTAGCCTGTTTAATTATCACATAACACGTATCACTTTTCATAAAAATATTTTAGTTTTTCTCATCTTTTATGATGTTACTCCAATTAATTGTGTTGGAAAAAAATGCTGAACCTGAGCTTCAAAGAAGGTGCTAGTTTTTGAAGTAAATGTGTTTGATAATGGGGTCTTCTCAGATTTCTGCATCTGGAGAGGGGCTGGGACACCATTTTACACATTCATGTGTGTACGACAATATAGATCTACAGTGCACACGCAAGGGCACAGCACCCCACTCCAGGATTCTTGCCTGGAGAATCCCACGGACAGAGGAGCCTGGCGGGCTAGTCCATAGGGTCACGAAGAGTCGGACACGACTGAGCAACTGAGCGCGCGCACACACACACACACGCACACGCACACACACACACACGCGCGCACACACACACACATGCACACACGCACACGCACACATGCGCATACACACACGCGCACACACACACTCACACACGCACACAGATCTACAGCGCACAAGTAAACGAGCAGAGGCAGCGTATCAGCAGCTCACTACTAGCTGACATCTGGAAGCAGCCGCTGACATATATTTCCATCTTTCTGTTCATCCACTTAGCCTCCAGCCACTACTTCTCTTTAGCAAAAATCCTAAGATTGAGATTTCACTGGAGTCTCCTCCCAACATCACTGGGCATCATGGAGTGAAGTTAGAATCTATTTAGTGAAACGAATAAACCGCCAGAAGTATAAAGGCTCGAGCACAGAGGAAGCTCATTTCTCTCCCTGTAACGGGGCGGAGAGGACAGGCTTCAGGATCTCAGGTGGGCCCAGCTGCCATTCGGCAGGTGGCCGCCAAGGCCGTCCCGGCCCGTCTCCCGCTGGCAGGTGGAGGGGCCCTGCGTCGAGCTTTCCCCGGGCAAGAGTGGCCCAGCCCCTCGTGCTCCCGTCCTGCGAGCCAACCCTAAGTCCTGTCACTCCTCCTTGCCGGGGAGGCCGGTAAACCGCATCCCACGTGCGCCCGGGAAGAAGAAAACATGCATCTTGCCAACAGCCGGTGATCTCTGCCGTCGCCGCTCAGCCAAACTGAGGAGACAGGTCCTCCTTGAATCGAATCACAGGGGGAAGTGCATCTTTTCGTGATGGAGAGACGAGCTTACACTCCTCCTTGCCGGGGAGGCCGGTAAACCGCATCCCACGTGCGCCCGGGAAGAAGAAAACATGCATCTTGCCAACAGCCGGTGATCTCTGCCGTCGCCGCTCAGCCAAACTGAGGAGACAGGTCCTCCTTGAATCGAATCACAGGGGGAAGTGCATCTTTTCGTGATGGAGAGACGAGCTTAATGAATATTCAAACAGCCTTAGGAGACAGGTAGATCAATGCCAGTGCTTTGCAGGGGGAAGGGAGTTGTGAGTGCCTGAATCCAGGGCCTTCACGCTGCTTTGAGGCGACGCTGCAGAAAGCAGGCGACCCAAGTTCCTGGACCAAAGCATTCTTTGGCTCATTCACGTGGATGCCGACCTCGCCGCTGCTCTCCATGGCACCACCAGCCCTTCTCACACCAAGGAGGACTCGGGTCAAAGGGTCAAACCGACCCACAAGTGACGGCAGGCCCACGGTCACTGACAGAACGTAGGGGCCCCTTCACGGGCCTGCAAGCTCGCAGGGGTCTCTGACCTGGTGAGGTTGAGACCCGAGATGTGAGAGGCAGTGGAGAGAGGAAGAGGAGCTTGAGCCTGGACCCCGGGTCTGTGCTGCATTTCCTCCATCACTCATTCACTCAACAAACGCTTGCTGGCAGCTGTACACCGCGATGCTTCAAAAATAAGGCGGCCTCTGCTCCGCTGCACTTACGTTCTGGTGAGGAGATGCACGGCAATAAGCAAAACAAAGGGGAAACGGCAGACTACCGCGTCTCAGGGAGACATCGAGCAGGAGCGGACATGAAGCCTGCCCTGGGGTGTCCACAGCCCCCGGGGCCCAGCTCCGCCTCGACAGTCACCACAGCCCCCGGGGCCCATCTCCGCCATGCTTGGTCCAGCAGGTGGGGGCTGCCGCGCTCAGCTCTGGCGGGGCACATGCCCCGATGTGGACCATCGGCACTCAGCTCCCTTCACGCCAGGCCCAGCCCCGACCGCCAGCCAGGCCAGGCGGGTCCTCCCGGGGCCTTGTCTCAGGAAACCAGGAAAGAGCTGGTTTCTCCACCAGCTGCTCATCGGATCCTGAGCGCATGGAGGAAGCCCCCCGCAGCCCTGCCCCAAAACGAGGAGGTCAGCCCCGCCACAGGCCCAGCGAGAGGAGAATGGGTCCCTCCCTGCGGCTGGGGTCAAACCAGTCCTTCTCTGGTTAAAAGAGCCATTGATTCCCCTTTGCCTCAAGTCACTCAGGGTTGGGGTTTCGTAATTTACAAGAACGATGTCTCTAATATCCCAGTAAGGGTGGTGGGGGGTGGGGCTGCGGGCCAGGCAGTGGACGCTGAGAATCCTGTGGTCGGGACAGCCTCTGGGAGGGGCAGCTGCTCTGGGCACACAGATAACAGGATTCGGCCACATGATAAGCTAGAAAAGGCGCATTCCAAGAAGAAGCGCCAGAGGCAACCACGGGAACTCATGGGGTGTTTGGGGCTCAGAACAGGGTCTCCGGCGGCCAGGCAAACAAGCTGGGAGGAGCCAGGTCCCCACGTCTCCTTCTGGGGGTGATGGGCATTCAGTCACCAGGGGGGCTCTGGGCAGAGGAGTGACAGGATCTCATTTATGTCATTAAAGCATCATCTGATGGGCTTTTCTGGTGGCTCAGATGATAAGGAATCTGCCCACAGTGCAGGAGACCCGGGTTTGATCCCTGGGTTGGAAATATCCCCTGGAGAAGGGCATGGCTGCGCACACCAGAATCCTTGCCTGGAGAAGCCCATGGACAGAGGACCCTGGCGGGCTACAGTTCTTGAGGTCGCTAAGAATCCGACAAGACTGAGCGGCTGACGCTTTCACACGGATAAGGAGACACAGAAATGCATCGAAGACCAGGTGGCCGCTGGGGAGGGCTGATCCGACCTGGGTCAGGGAGACGGGAACACGGGTGGGGAGACCCAGGGGTGGGGCAGATGTGTATAAGAGACAGCACTGTCCACAGTGATTTTGGAGCTCAAGAAAAGAAATCTATGCTGGAGAGAAGGGCTTGGGAGGCCGGGGCGGCCGCGTGCATGGAGAGTCTGATTCTCAGGCCAGGCACTTGGGGAAGGATGAGCTCTCCGAGAGTTAGATCACAAGCTCGGTCATGAGAAGAAGGTTACGGCAGTGGACCCAAGAGTGACGGAGGCTGTGCCCGCAGCCGGGGGCTCCGTGGACCCTGATGGGGGCTCAGCGCAGATGGGGCAGCCGGCTCAGAGCCCTGGACACCAGCAGGGCGCCAGAGGCCCACACGGGGCTGGCCCGGACTCACGCGCCGGGGCAGATGCGTGACTTTGCAGCCCCCCACCCCAGGGAGGGGGTTCACGCTGGGAAGAGGGAGTTCAAGGACCTTCAGATGAGCTTGTTCAGGTTCTTCTCAGCTGGAGATAGGAGTTCCATAGGGGTGCTGGGGAGGAGAGGGAGGAAAGGGCAGGAAAGTGCCTCCCACCTCTGCTCCTGGCTCCAGAGCCCCCTGCTTCCCGCAGCCCGGGGTCCCCGCAGCGTCCACAGGCCCATCCAGCCTGGGGGAGCTGCTGGCACAGCGCCGGGCAGAGGCGGCAGCACCGGGTGGGTTCAGCAAAGGATCAGCCCCCAACCCCGGCCCCGGGCCTGGAGGGGCCTGGAGGGGCCTGGAGGGCAGCTTGGTGCAGGCAGGTGAGCGGGGGGTGGCCAGCCCGGGCCCCCAGAAGGCCTGCTGTGTCAGATCAGACCGCTCGGGGAGACTGGGCAGGGAGCAGGGCTCTGACAAGGGTCAAGGGCCGGCCCGAGCTCCCCAGCTCACTGCAGCCCCCGCGGGGCGCCCCCTGGCGCCCACCCCGCTTAGAGGAGGTTTCCTCCGGGGCCCTGGCTTCCTCCTGACGCTCTTGTTAGATGCCATTGTGCTCACTCAAGGATCTCACATCTAATCCCCGAAACAAAAGGATCAATGGGCCCCCACAGCTCTGCAGAAGCATGTAATTAACCACTTCCACAAGCATCTTTCCTTTAAAGATTTCTTAAAACCTTCATGGATTTTTTTAATGTTTCTTTATAATAAAAGATCTATTTTTAACCAAACATAAATACTGGTCATGTTATGGGTTTGGAGAGGGTATTTTTAAACAAGGCATAATGATTTGCCCATAGAAATGCCTCAGCTGAGCACAGGGCCCAGGATGGACCGTGCTGAGATGCACACAGCTCTCAGACAGGGGCCCAGACCCCCAGACAGGAGCCCAGCCCTGTTCAGTTCAGTCGCTCGGTCGTGTCTGACTCAGGGCTCCCCAGAGAGCCAGTGCCAGTCTGTGCTCCATCCCCAGAGGACCCTTCAAGGAGCTGTGATGAGGAGAGACCCTGATAAAGCTTTGTTTTTATAAAAGCCACGTTTGCTCGGGGCAAAACGTTTAGGAAATAGAAGGGGGAAAGCAAAAAGCGTGACGGAAACAAAAATGCTCCAACACCCCAAAACCCAGACATCACCCTGGTCCTTCTAAGCCTCCGCCTCCCTGACTAAAAGGGAACGAAGATGTCACAATACGTCGTAATACGTGGGGCGCCGGCCACACGGGGGGGGGCCACCTCCTCGGAGAGAGGGCCAGCTCCCAGGGGCGCCCTTCTCTGAGGCCGGCTCGCCCACCCCCACAGGAGGCAGACGCGCGTCTCTGCCGGTGACGTGGCCCTGACCCTGCGGGGGGACAGGGAGGGGCTGCCTGGCCTGGTGGCGCCAGGCTGAGGGGCCGGCTCCCCCGCCGCGGCGCAGAGCACCTGGCGGGTCCTGTCCTGGGGCAGCCGGGCAAGCAGGCGGGGCGGGAGCAGGAGGCAGAGGCGGTGCAGCGGGGAGGCCGTGTGAGTGGCCGCTGTCCCCAGGAACCTGTCTGTGAGGGCGCTCACCCGCGGGCAAGGTCCACCCGCGGCCCACGGGGGACCCTCTGCCGTCCCCAGGTCCCTGCGGAGGAGGGACCCCGGCCCAGGTCGCAGAGCTAGGGATGCCTGTGGGATCAGAGTCTGTCCTCGGCTCTGGGCGCCCGCCTGCCAGCAGCAGCAGCTGCAGGGACTGCGATGGTGGAGGCCTGTGTTCCAGAAGCTTCCGGGACATTCCCCTCCCCCTCCCTCTTCCAGGGTTGAGGTGGGCGGTGGACTACCTTCAGAGCTGGGGATGCCTGTGGGATCAGAGTCTGTCCTCGGCTCTGGGCGCCCGCCTGCCAGCAGCAGCAGCTGCAGGGACTGCGATGGTGGAGGCCTGTGTTCCAGAAGCTTCCGGGACATTCCCCTCCCCCTCCCTCTTCCAGGGTTGAGGTGGGCGGTGGACTACCTGCCCAGCCGAGGCACCCGGTGAAGATCAGCGAGCATCCACGCTGTGTGAGCACCACCCTAGACCCAGGAAACCAGAGGTGAGACGGTGCTGCGGGGTCGGGGAGCACGTTTCCGGGGGTGGGCCTGCCGGTAACCGTCAGTGTGGGGGGCTGGCAGACACCCAGGGGACAGGGGCTCAGGTGAGGCGGCTTCCCCAGACATGCATGTGAGCCTGGGACACCCCCAGCTTGGACGGGGGGCCTGAGGCACCCCTCCCTCTCAATTCTGACCCGCCTCCCCCACGTGCAGGGCAGTGAGCGGCCACCAGCCCTGAGGCCCCGAACCGACGGTGGAGGCGTGTTCCTCCAGGGCGGCCGACTCCGAGTCTCACCGCCAGCCCCCCAGCTTCCGCCCCACCCACTGGTCAGCCGCCCGGCCTCCAGCAGGGCCTCTGGAATCCCCGGAGGCCCAGGAGCCCACCGGGACGCTTGGGACGTCTCCTGCATCAACATTCTCAGCAAACAGCCCTTTGGCTTGAGTGCTCTCAGGAAGATGATTAACATAATTGCCTTGACTTCCTCAAAATTTGGTGTTTACAAGGCTATTTTGGCAAGAGCGTCGTGCAGGCTGGTGGGCCCAACGGAAACACTGCTCTCACTCTCAATACCGACTGTGCCGATGAGCAGCGCGGCCGTGCTGGTCTCAGCCACTTCTCGGGGGTGTTTTGAAGGGAAACGCGGGCATGTCCCAGAAGGAAAGGAGCCCCTCAAACTTCGGGCCTGCCGGGGGGGCTGGGTCTGTGTTCACCTTGGCCGCAGTACCACTGCCCAGCGCTGGGGAGGGAATTTACTCTTCAGAAGTCAGTTCACGCTTCACCTCCTCCAGGAAGCCCTCCTTGCCTTCTCGTTCTTGGCCCCTTCTCATTCTTTCTCTGAGCTACCATTATACCCTTCAATATTTCTATTATTTTACTTACTATACCAGGACTCTGCTTATATATCCATTTCTCATACTCAATTATAACATCCTTGGGGCCAGAACCGAATCTCACTCATCTTTGCACCCGCACCTGTACGAGGGTGCCTGGAACCAAGGAGGCACCTGGCCAGCAGCCTCTGAGCTCCAGAACCTGCTGGGGCTCCTGTCCCCACGTGGCCCCTCACCTCGCCTGCAGGCTGGACCTGGGGATGCTTTGCCAATCAAGAGAAGAGGGCAGGAGGTGACTGGCATCTCTCCTGAGATTCGATGACTGTCCTCACTAGCCCATGGAGGCCTCCAGAGGCCCGGCCCAGGGAAGCCGCCACTACCCCGTGAGCCCACAGGCGGGGGCCCCAGGCAGCAGCCAGCCGGGACCAGAGCCCCGTGAGGGGCTTGGACGGGGCTGCCCCCAAGCCCTGCCCAAGACGACCACAGAGACCCAGAGAGGACCTGACCCCCCAAACTGGCGGACACCCATGCTCTTCTGTTCAAGCCACCAAGCTTGGCAGTAGTTTATTACACAGAAGCGGTACCCAACTGTTCATTCAAACCAAACTGCACTGAACAGAACCCCTTCTGCGTGTGAAGGTCTTAAACTCACGGGGCAGACGGAAGGCGACAGGGACGGTGGGCGTCAACCAAGTTTCCGAGACCGTCGAGACCCCGGCCGCAGACGCACTCCTGGAAACCCTGAGGATGCTGTTTCAGGACAAATGAAACCAGTCCTCACTACCTGTGATGGCGAAGAGCGTGACCCGAGACGGAAGCCTTGCTGGGCTCAGACCCGAGTCCTGCTGAGTATGGACGCAGTGACCCAGAAACCTGTCTATTCAACTCGCTTGAGGGGCGTCGGTAAAACCAGCTCACAGGGAGAATCACTCCAGTCAGTGTCTGAGAGACATCTACTCAAAACCACGAACGCACAGCCCTCTGTCGGGAGCTGCGGACGTGAGCACATGCAGACACCACCCCCGGCTCTTGAATCTCACAGGAACGCGCTGGCAAAGCCCCCACGTCGTCTCCGAGATCCAGCAAGAGTCAGCGCTTCCTGCTTCCTCTCAGCTCATTCTTGGCTCGTAAGAGGTTTCGGGGGCAGACTAAACCAGGAGGACCCCGACCCCCCAAACTCGTGGATATGCTTTTCTGTTCAAGCCACTAAGTTCTTTGGTAAAAAATTGGGGTTTCTTAATAAAGCGCGCTTCTGTCTGCCATGTCCTTGATCAGTGTGAGGGTGGGCGGTCTGGACACCTCACTAACCACCTCCCCCTTGGAGGAGAGGCTCACGAGGGGCCTAGGGGCTGGGAAGTGGGGTGCGGATGCTGGACTGAGGGCAGAGCCCCAATCCAGAAGGAGCTTGCCTCTAGGAGGGACGCCAGGATCCAAGCAGTCTGCAAAGTCCTTGAGAAGAAGCCTCGCCCCCCCACGACAACCCCCCCTCCTGCAGCTCCAGCAGCCGACGCCCTTCACCCCGGGTCTCCTCACCTGCCTCTCCTCCCGCCCTGGGGGGGAGAGGATGCCCAGGACCTCCACAGGCTTCCAGTCTCCAGATGAGGCGCCCCCTTCCCAAATGTTTCAAGCCGTTGAAATCTGGGGAGCAGGGCCGTGCGAGGCTTCGCAGCACCCTGCCCTGAGGGAAGCCACTCCTCCCCCACGTGGCGTCGCCTTGGATTTCAACTGTGTTCCGAACATACCTCAGAAGGCTTTGGATCATTTCATCTATAATGAATACTGCGCCAGACGGCGAGAAAATGACCTCTTGCACGTCCAGGCACGACCCAGGCTCGGGCCCAAAGCTTACCCTCTGTCACTTCCTCTCCTGGGCATCGCTGCTCGTCACCTGCTCAGCACGGTGACAAGGACGCCTCCTGGCATCGCAGCACACCAGCCCGCTGTCCTTTAGGTGCAGCTGGAGAGTGGACGCCAGGACTTGGAAGTACAGGAGGGGGCCGCTCTGCCATGCCCCTGGGTTTGCCCAGGGCCCCAGATGGTCTGTGGATGGAGAGACAAGCTGTTGGGAGGTGGTGAGGGAAGTCCAGACCCTGCCTCAGCGTGGGGAGCAGAAGTTTCCAGAACAGGGTCTGAACCTGAGGGAGGGGCTGCAGAGGCCCGAGACCTGGCCGGCTCTGGCCACGTGGGCAGCACTTTGACCTCTGCCTCTGAGTGTCCGTCCGCTGCTGCCCGGGACGGAGTCCACAGGCTTCTGGGCCCACAAAGAGGAAGCCACACGTGGGGAGCGACCCCTTCCCCAAACCCTGCTGTTACCTCGGACTTTTAAAGGGCGAAGAGGCAGGAGAACAGTGGACGAGAGTTTCCGGGAATCTCTGGAGACGCAGCCCAGTGAGGGAGACAGGGAAAGAAGGGATACTCGGCACCCCAGGGCACAGAGGGACACCGAGCGAGCCCAGCCCGCCCGCCCGGAGCCCAGGAACGCCCGGCCTCAGAGGCAGCGGGGGCGATGCTGCGGGAGGCGGCAGGGAGGAAGGCTTCATGCAGAAGGCACCTCGGGGAGCACAGACGGGTCCTGCCCTCCCTGAGCTCTGATCCCAGCTGGGAAATCCAGAGGACAGGTGAGCAGATAAACAGTTATGTAAAGTGGAATGAAAACCACATGGACGCTGCCCACAGGTGAGCGGCAATTTCAAGGCCTCAGGCGAGTGGGGACAGGCTCAGGGAGGCAGTGATGGGCCAGCACCCAGGGCAGCGTCGGGCGTCCATGCAGATCCGTGGTCAAGGGGGCTCCTCCAGCACGGGGACGCTCAGCCAAGAGCAGTGGGAAGGAGGTGCCCAGCGGGGGGACGCCAGGGAGGAGAGGCGTCTGGGAAGCAGGACGTGAAGTGGAGACGAAGCGAGATGAGCTCGGCGGCTCGCGGGGCCTGGGGGTGGGCCTGGCGCCTGGCAGCACCCGGACACGTTTTGCCTGATGAGTGCTTCTCGAGAAGGTCCCACATGGCCACGGTGCCACACGTGCAGGCAGCCTGTGAGGGCTCTGGGAACGGGGTGAGTCGGGTGTCCCCTGGCAGGCCACACTGGCAGAAGCCACAGTCCTCACTGCGACGGCCACTCGGGGCCACAGCGGAGGGGGGACGTGCACACTCAGCCCCGCAGCGGCGCTCCAGGAGGGCCCTCCCAGGGACGACGCGAGAAGGAACCGTGTCTCCCACCCTGGCTTAGGGCACGCTCGGCTCTGCTTCTGTGCCTGCTGAGCTGGTGTGTCTGGGATGGACGGCCAGGCGTTGCTGGAACCAGGCTGCTGCTGAACACGCAGCTCCGAGGAGAAGCTGGCCCAGTCACGGCCCCTGCAGACCCGCTTGGCAAACAGACCTCCTGCCGAACCCAGCAGCTCAGCCGCTCCCAGTGAGGTAAGTGATTTTTGCCTCCATACCATTTGCTTACTTTTTCATTGCGTTTAGAATCTAGATGGAGAAGAAAGGCACTGTCTATTGGACAGCCCCTCAAAAATGTCAACAGAAGTAAAACCACCACAATGTAAGGCATGTCCACCCAAAGGCGCCTGGCGGATGAACCAATGACGCACCAAGGTCCTCACTGCAGTTGTTTTGACCAAGAATTGAAAGGAAGCTGAATGCAGAGCAATTAGAGAGAAGCTGGAAAAAAACATGCTACATCTGTACCAGCAACCGGTATACAGTCATTAAAAATAATTAGCTGCACTGGATAATTTAAGGTGATTTCCACAAGTCGTTTTTGAGCAAGAACACAGGAGGTTGAAACTATGTGTTAGTGATACTATTTTCATCAATAAATCATGGAAATGTGTTGTGTGTATATTATATGGGGGGAAATTATGCGAAAAGACAAATCAGATTATTTAGCACATCTTATGGCTAGGGAAGTAGGCTCACTGACATTCTCATTTGTTTTCTTTTGATAGAGGGAGAGTCAGAAGTCATCATTTACAGTAGATAAATCAAATGAGAGAGACAAAAGTATATGTAAACATATAAAAGTAAATAGAGAAAAATGAGCAAGTACAAATGTGATAAGTGGAAAAAAGAGAGAAAAAATATTTTGAAAATATACTGTAATCATTTCATTGCTTATAGTAGGAAATCAATAGATTCGATTATAGTAGATTTTTGCTTTTTCATACTGTTCATGGAGTTCTTGTGGTAAGAATCCTGGAGTGGTTTGCCATTCCGTCCTCCAGTGCTTTTTAATCATGGTGCTGGAGAAGACAGACTCTTGGACTGCAAGGAGATCAAACCAGTCAATCCTAAAGGAAATCAACCCTGAACATTCATTGGAAGGATTGATGTGAAGCTCCAGTACTTTGGCCACCTGATGTGAAGAGCTGACTCACTAGAAAAGACCCCGATGCTAGGAAAGATTGAGGGCAAAAGAAGAAGGGGGCAACAGAAGATGAGATGGCTAGATAGCATCACTGACAGAAAGGACAAGAGTTTGGGCAAACTCCCGGAGATAGCGAAGGACAGGGAGCCTGGTGTGCTGCAGTCCATGGGGTCACAAAGAGTCAGACACGAGTGAGCAACTGAACAGCAACCCCTGCAGGCAGAAGATGTAAGTGGCATTAAAGAGCAGCTGTTAGAATAGAAACAGACGCCATCAAAATATCCGGATGCAACCCAGCAGCACCTCAGCTGAGAGGTACATGCCCCCTGCAGAGGCTGGTCCCAGGAGGGAAGCCCAGCGCAGAGTCGCCAGCTGGTTGGTCTTCCATCCCTTCAGGTAGAGCACAAGTGTGGGAAAGGCCTCTCCAGGATTGTCCCCCAGCTGGTAGCCAGAGTGGGACAATGTGACTTTCTCAGCTATACATATGGACTCTGTGTGTGCACCCAGTCACTTCAGTCATATCTGACTCTGTGCGACCCCATGAACCAGGCTCCTCTGTCCATGGGATTCTCCAGGCAAGAATACTGGAATGGGTTACCATGCTTTCCTCTGGGGGATCGTTCCATCCCAGGGACTGAACCCATGTAGTCTGTATGCAGGTCAAGATATGGAACAACAGACTGGTTCCAAATCAGGAAAGGAGTTTACATCAAGGCTGTATACTGTTACCCTGCTTACTTAACTTATATGCAGAGTACATCATGTGAAATGCAGGGCTGGATGAAGTGTAAGCTGAAATCAAGATTGCCAGGAGAAATATCAATAACCTCAGATATGCAGATGACACCACCCTTATGGCAGAAAGCAAAGAAGAACTAAAGAGTCTCTTGATGAAATTGAAAGAGGACAGTGAAAAAGTTGGCTTAAAACTCAATATTCAGAAAACTAAGCATCCAGTCCCATCACTTCATGGCAATAAATGGGAAAACAAAGGGAACAGTGACAGACTTTATTTTTGGGGGCCCCAAAATCACTGCAGATGGTGACTGCAGCCATGAAATTAAAAGACGCTTGCTCCTTGGAAGAAAAGCTATGACCAACCTAGACAGCATATTAAAAAGCAGAGATGTTACTTTGCCAACAAATGTCCTTCTAGTCAAAGCTATGGTTTTTCCAGTAGTCATGTATGGATGTGAGAGCTGGACTATAAAGAAAGCTGAGCACCTAAGATTTGATGCTTTTGAACTATGGTGTTGGAGAAGACTTTTGAGAGGCCCTTGGACTGCAAGGAGATCGAACCAATCCATCCTAAAGGAAATCAGTCCTGAATATTCATTGGAAGGACTGATGCTGAAGCTGAAACTCTAGTACTTTGGCCACCTAATGTGAAGAACTGACTCATTGGTAAAGACCCTGATGCTGGGAAAGATTGAAGGTGGGAGGAGAAGGGAATGACAGAGGATGAGATGGTTGGATGGCATCACTAACACAATGGACATGAGTTTGAGTGAACTCCGGGAGTTGGTGATGGACAGGGAGGCCTGGCGTGCTGCAGTCCATGGGGTCGCAGAGTCGGACACAACTGAGCCACTGAACTGAACTGAAGTGATCTTACGTCTCCCACAGCGGCAGGCGGGTTCTTTACCGCTAGCACCACCTGGGAAGCCCATGCATATGGGATTCCTTTTCTTTAAATAAATAATAGTTTAAAAATGATGAACATGAAGAGAATAAGACCATCTCCTGTCCCCTCATCGGTGGTCTTCCCTGAGTGTCGAGGGCCGTGGGGCTCCTTGGAAGGTCTGGGGTCCTCCCACAGTGGGTGACATCCTGCGGGCAGCGGAGGGGCCAGAACTGTCCCGCTCCAGACCGGCTCCCTCAGTGCCCTTGGCTGGGCCACTCTGATGGTTTTGAAGGTGACCTTCTGCATCGTGGGGAAGGTGGACTTGGAACTTGGCAAACGTCGCCAACAATGTAAAATCGTGAGCTGAACGCGTCTCCTACGGTTCAAGGGGGTCTGAAATGATTCCCACAGCTGGCGGCCCCGGCCCCTGCCCCCTCCCCCAGGAGGACCGGGGCGGGGTGGGGTGGGGAGGGGCACGCTCAGGAACAAACACGTGCAGCCCCGAAACTAAGAGTGATGAGCATTAATGTGAAAATCGTGGAGGAATCGTCACTAACCTAAAAGCAGATGGAGCTGTAAGAAAAACCTACCCAGGCTGCAGGCTTCATGTATCATAAACTCAAACTCGGAGCGTTCTTAAGAAACAGAGACAACCCAACGCGCGCAGGACAGAGCCTTCTTCGCCGTGAGGAGGGGTGGACACCGCGCTCGGGCCTAGCCTGAGTGCACGCTTGGTGCATGTGGTCTCCTTGACCTTGGCGGACGGTCACCCTCCACCCCACACACTGAGCTGCCCCTCGGGAGAAGCGCGGCTCCCAAGGCAGCGCGGCCAGGCTCCGCAGGGCGGCCAGG
>SJYT01068859.1:108155-149230 GCA_006410635.1 Cephalophus harveyi
CGGGGTCGTCAGGAGGGCGGGGCCTGATGAAGGCGGGGCCGAGAGGAGGGCGGGACTGGTGAGGGGGCGGGGCCAGCGCAGCCCTCCCCAGTGACTGGGACGAAGATCCCAGGACAGGAGACCCAGCTGCACGCTGTTCAGTTCAGTCCATTTGCTCAGTCGTGTCCAACGCTTTGACTCCATGGACCGCAGCACGCCAGGCCTCCCTGTCCATCACCAACTCCCGGTGTTTACCCAGAGTCCATCGAGTCAGTGATGCCATCCAACCATCTCATCCTCTGTCGTCCCCTTCTCCTCCTGCTTACAATCTTTCCCAGCATCAGCGTCTTTTCCAATGCGTCAGCTCTTCTCATCAGGTGGCCAAAGTACTGGAGTTTCAGCTTCAGCATCAGTCCTTCCAATGAACATTCAGGGTTGATCTCCTTCAGGATGGACTGGTTGGATCTCCTTGCAGTCCAAGGGACTCTCAAGAGTCTTCTCCAACACCACAGCTCAAAAGCATCAGCGCTCAGCTTTCTTTATAGTCCAGCTCTCACATCCATACGTGACTACTGGAAAAACCGTAGCACACTAAAAAGAAACCTGCCACCAGCAAAGGTGTCACCTCACTGCTAATCTGCCACCATCCTCAAGGACGTTTGGCAGAGGTGAGATGGCCGTTGACTCCTGAGCTGGGTGGGGAGGGGTAGAGGACCCCTGTCCCTTCCTGCAGTGTGGCCACAGCTTCTGCATCCCCCGATCACCAGCGTTCTGCTCTGGACTCAATGTCTCACATCCAGGCTTTTCTTTCCCCTCCAGAGGCTACATCCTGCCTGGGGGACAGTCGCCTGCCTTCCAGTGACAAGTTGCTGTGTTACCTCGAGCTCAGGGTTGAGTCTGGCTCCCCTGAGGGCCCCCAGACCTTGGGGTCAGCCATGGCACCCAGGTCCCAGGGGAGACCCCTGTCGTCAGACCCCCGGGCAGGGAGAACACAGGAGAGTGAGTGGTATCTTCAAACACCCAAGTGCCATCACGGGAGAGCACAAGAGTCCTCGGGGCAGGAGTGCGGGTGGAAGGTGCAGGAAGGGTTATCTGGAATCGATGAAGGCTGTGTGAGCGTGGACGCTGCTCAGGCTCGGGCAGGGGGTGGAGCGGGGGCTGCCTGCCAGCTGGGCTCACCCGCACTGAGTGACCCCAGCCGAGAAGCTGGCCCACGGCCCGGCCCCGTGACCTCCGTCTTCCAGTGGCCTCTGAGCAGTGGTCCCCTGCTCTGAAAGGGTTTTTAATGCCTCTGAACAGGACACGTGCACACGCCAACAGACACGCTGTGTGCATGCGTGCGTGCTCCGTCGCTTCAGTTGTGTCCGACTCTGTGCGACCCCACGGACGGTAGCCCGCCAGGTTCCTCTATCCCTGGGGTTCTCCAGGCAAGAATGCTGGAGCGGTTGCCATGCTTGCCTCCAAGAGAAGATACACTGCTGCTGCTGCTAAGTCGCTTCAGTCGTGTCCGACTCTGTGCGACCCCATAGACGGCAGCCCACCGGGCTCCCCCGTCCCTGGGATTCTCCAGGCAAGACCACTGGAGTGGGTTGCCATTTCCTTCTCCAATGCATGAAAGTGAAGATACACTAGCAGGCCCCAAAATGAACTCGGGGTGCAGACCCTCTCAGGATCCCCCCCCCCACTAGACATCCCTTCTCAGTATCAGACATGCTTGGCTCTGCCCTGTGGTCTAATAAGGCTCCAGGGTCCTGGAGGGGCCCTGCAGGGTCCCCCTGGGGTCAGGTCACCCACCAGCCAGAAGCCCTCTGCTCCAGCCCCGAGTCTGTTTCCTAGCTGTGTCTGTGGGCAAGTTCCTCCACCTCTGTTTCTCTTGCCTCTTCTGGGACGTGGGACAGAGGCCACTGCCCCTGAGCTTCCCTGCGAAGCCGTGGTGGGTACATGTCAAGCTCCAGGCTGGAATCAGGGCTGCCAGCCCTGGTTTTGTCCTTCTCACCAGCTGCCTGCAGACAGCAGCGCCCACGCTTCCCAGCAAGCTGGCACATCCTGCCCCCCGCCCGCCCCGTTGCCATGGAGAGAGCTGTCTGGGGAGAACCAGGCTCAGCAGAGCCTCTGAGGCTCTCCTCCCCTAGGAGGCCCCCTGTCAGCTGCGGGCAGCGAAGGCTCATTAGTGCTGGCGCCCACAGGCCCTCTTCCCCCGCAGCCTCCTGGCCCAGCCTGGCCTGGCCCTCCGCCTCCTCCCTCCCCCAGCGCAGCCCTGCCGCAGCGCTGGAGGTCACCCAGACACCATGGTTCCCCTTCTCCATGCAGGTCCCTCCCAGAAGAGCCCCCAGCCTGAATACAGCTAAACCAGCCAGGGCACCTCTAAGGGGGGCCTTCAGTGCCTGGGGCTCAGATCTGTCCTGGCCTGTGCGTGTCAAACTCCCGGCCACACACCTGACATGTGTGTGCTCATAAAACTCCGTCAGCAAGCCGAGGAGATGGACACAGGCAAGGTCATCACCCACGCGAGGAGTAAACTGAGGCCCCAGCAGCCCAGAGACAGGCCTCGGGCACATAACCAGGACCCCAGACCAGTTCCGTCAGCCCAGGCCCTCAATTCCAAGTGCAGCTCTGACTGCAAACTCGAGCTCTCTGTTCTCCATACTGTCTCCCCAGACCCCCGTGTGTGGAGAAAACTGTGAGAACCTGCGATTGACCTCGCAAGGAGGAAGGTCTTTGGAGATGTGATGAAGGACCTTGACGTGGAGAGACTACCCCAGATCATCAGGGTGGGGCCTCAGTCCAGTCACAAGCATGCTTAGAGAAGAGAAGTGCAGATTTGCAGACTCAACAGAGAAGGCGGTGTGAGGACCGAGGCAGAGACGGGTGGATTCGGCCACCAGCCAAGGACCCCTGGGTGTGAGAGGCTGGGGAGGCGAGAAGGCCGCTCCCCGGAGCCCTTGAGGGAGCGCGGGCTGCCGGCACCTTGCCATGCCCCTCTGGCCTCCGCAGCCACCCTGAAGTGCAGCTCTGGGCAGGCGCCCACCCTCTGCACTCAGAACGACACTCCGTTGGTACCACTGTCGGCTCCCTGACGCCCTCTCCTCGCAGTAAGGGCCCCAAACACTCCTCTTCCTTGATACTCTGCTCGCCATGAGAAGGCAAGACCCTCATGGCTAATAAAGCCACGCGGGAGGGTATATGCCCGAGTCGTGGGCCCTGGTCCCTGGGAGACCTCGGGGGGATGACAGGGGATGCAGGGTGAGGCCATCTGCCCGCCTGGTTAGGGGCGGAGGGCTCGACTGCCCACTAGACCCTAGTGGGCAGAGCGCGAGGACCCCAGGAGGGCAAGGCTCTACACGCCCCTCCCAGGTCTGTGCCGGGAGGGGTGGGCACGCGGCCAGAGGCCTCGAGCAGACGGCCCCACTCCCCGTGTCCAGGGCACAGCATTCACTCAGCTTGACAACGCCGGGCCCGCGGCAGGCCTGGTAGATTCGATTTTCTCAACAAAACCATGTGAACAGGGAGGCCCGCCATGCTGGGCCGGTGCCCCTCTGCTCCAGGACAAGCCAGCTGTATTTCGAAGCTCAGGATGGATTCTGTGGGTCGGCCATTTGGACTGGGCACAGCCTCGGCTCCCTGAAGACTTAAACAGCTGTGAGTGGCCGGAATGGCCAGGAGTTGGGATGTTCTAGAAGATTCTTGACTCATATCTGGCACTGGAGCCGGGATGACTCAAGTGGGGGTCTCAGCCAGCCAGCTGACCAGTGCCAACACGTGGCCCTTCTCTGCAGCCCAGGCTCCCACACAGCTTGCTGGGTCTCAGGGGCCGTGTCCACACGAACATCCCCAAACCCAGGCAGAGCACCCAGCTCAGAAGGTCACCTCACTCCCCTTCCTCTATCGTCAGAGCAGACATACACCCACTGGGATGGGAGACCAAAGGTCACGGGGCCCACCCCTGGCAGAGGGATGAAGAGCCGCGGCCGTCCTTTTAAACCAGGATCACAGTGCACAGAGACGGGGGCTCGGGTGCCCGCCTGGGGGCTCGGGGTGGCAGCACACGTGGGCCCTGGGCCTTGGCTTGCACGGCGCAGAAAGGTGGGAAGATGCCGGGAGTGGGAAACGCCGGCTGACTCCAGGGCTCACAGAGACAGGAGCTGCTCCCCTCCCACTGGAAGCTGAGCATCCCACAAGGCAGGGCAGCCTCCCACCAGCAGCTCCGCACTGGGGTCAGAACCCACACTCCACACGCGCTTCCCGGCGTGGGTTAATTTGCTCTGTATGTAAATATGCAGGGGCCAGTGTGGCAGCTGGAGCTTGTTTGCAGTCTCTTGATGTTCTATCAGTTGGAGAGAGAGCTGCCTGTCTGTCACCACACGCCCGCTGGTCTTACTTTGCTGCCCTTGATTTGCACTTAGCTGTTCTGTCCTCAGCATCCAGGGGATAAGAGGAGTAATAAAGACGGCGCTTGACTGGAGCAAGCCCTCCTCTGGCCCCCTGTGCTATGCATGGCATTTCTCTATCCTGGCCAAGCCGCCCAGGCCCCTGTTCTGCTGAGATTCACCTGCACCAGGTAGACAGTGAGGGATTGTTCACAGTGAAACACTGTGCAATCAACTGGAGATAACAGAGCACAGGGGTCAGGCGAGCTGCCCGGAGCATCTTTCATCTTTGACTTATATTGGTAGGGTGTAAAGTGTGGCATCAGCCTGGCCCACTCAGCAGTCAATGACGGCCTTGTTCTGCCTCCCACTTATCTGCCATCACTCTGATGACACAAGTTTCATTTGGGTAGCTGACTTCAAAGGTGCTTTTCAAATTTTTTTAATTTTTCTATTTCAGGGATAATAGCCCAGCTTTTCAAAAGCATTTTGCTGTGCAATCAAATCAAATATTCTTAAATGGATGGGGCCAAGTTAACCCAGCCCAGGCACAGAGGCTCCCAACAGATTGCCAAGAACTTGGTGCCAGTTCTGACAGATGGACAAAGGGAATCTGTGTTTGCTCTCCTCGTCAACTCCTTTCTCCCCTCAAATCCATCTGTGTGCTGAGATTTAGAAAACAAAAGTCACTCTTCACCATTCCCTCCTCTCTGTGCAAACCAAAGCAACTGGGATATTTCCCACCAGAATCTGCAATATACTTACTATTCAGCAATAACTGGGCAATGGAGTCAAATATTAATAACCGAATCACTGAGGTTTTTCTGATGGATTGACTACTAGTTCCATAGAAAAAGCCAAGCTGAGCTCTGGCCCTCATGTCTCATAAACTCCACTTTCATTTGAAGCTGATCTGTAAATGGACCACAGAATCTATCACTCTGCAGTCTGTTCCTTTCGTTTTCTTCTTTTGTCACATTAAGGGCCAAATGCTCCATGGTGGGTTGCCTGAACCTGCCTTTTAGGTAAGGCTGAGTTATCTGACACAAGCTCTAACCTTTACATGGGAGGGGCACATTTCCAGCAAGTGATAATGACACACATGAATTGACATTTGGTATTTTATAGACACTGTGTTAAGTGGTTTTCAGGTGTTATTTAATTCTTATACATCCCTCTGTGATCGGTTCTGTTAACCAAATATTACAGATGATAAGAAAAGTAAGGCTCAAAAAGGCTGGTATTTAACTTCACGTCTGTCTGCTTCCAGAGCAAAGCTCTTATCCATAGTGTTTCATAGTTCTTTGGTCCTGCTGCAGGTACACATCTGAGAAAAGAGAAGTATAGAAAAGAAAGAACATGACCATGATTTAAATCAGGGAATATTTTTCTCTGCGCTTCTGAGCAAATAACTCAGCAAGAGCAAGGAATGAGAAGACCCGTTACTGTTTTGCTTTGAGCCCCCAGGGTCTACTTTTCCTCTGGGGCTAAGAAGAGTCCTCCCTCTGGGAAAGAAGGAGATTTCTTTGCTATTTAGATGCTGGGGATTGGGGAGATGTTAAGCTAAAGTTGTGTCTAAAGAGCTAAGACCAAACTTGACTTTTACAAGCTCCAAATTGTGGGCACTTGACTGTTCATGACACCAAAGAGCACAGGGCAGAGTTAGACATGAACTTTATATGAAATGCTTTAGAAATCTGAATTGAGTTGTTCTCAGGGAAGGTAACTACAAGTTCAGACATAAAAGTCACAGAGATAGTTGCTGAAAGACAGCAAAGGAGTCACAGATATAAAGACAGACTTTTGGACTCAGTGGAATGATTTGAGAGAATAGCTTTGAAACATATGCACTACCACATGTAGAATGGATGACCAGTGTGACTATGGTGCATGAAGCAGGGAACCCAGGGTCTGTGACAACCTGAATGGATGGGAGGGGGGATACGGAGGGGTTCAGGACTGCGGGGGACATGTTGATGTTTGGCAAAAGCCATCACAATATTATCCTCCGATTAAAATAAATACCACCACTATTCAACACAGTTTTGGAAGTTTTGGCCACAGCAATCAGAGCAGAAAAAGAAATAAAAGGAATCCAAATTGGAAAAGAAGAAGTAAAACTCTCACTGTTTGCAGATGACACGATCCTCTACATAGAAAACCCTAAATACTCCACCAGTTACTAGAAAATTACTAGAACTAATCAATGAATATAGTAAAGCTGCAGGATATAAAATCAACATACAAAAAATCCTTTGCATTTCTATACACTAATAATGAGAAGCTAAAGCTGAAACTCCAGTACTTTGGCCACCTCATGCGAAGAGTGAAAAGACTCATTGGAAAAAGACTCTGATGCTGGGAGGGATTGGGGGCAGGAGGAGAAGGGGACGACCGAGGATGAGATGGCTAGATGGCATCACTGACTCGATGGATGTGAGTCTGAGTGAACTCCGAGAGATGGTGATGAACAGGGAGGCCTGGCATGCTGCGATTCATGGGGTCGCAAAGAGTCGGACACGACTGAGCGACTGAACTGAACTGAACTGAATAATGAGAAAATAGAAAGATAAATTAAGGAAATGATTCCATTCACCACTGCAATGAAAAGAATAAAATACTTAGGAATATATCTACCTAAAGAAACAAAAGACCTGCATATAGAAAACTATAAAACACTGGTGAAAGAAATCAAAGAGGACACTAATAGATGGAGAAATATACCATGTTCATGGATCAGAAGAATCAATATAGTGAAAATGAGTATGCTATGCAAAGCAATCTATAGATTCAATGCAATCCCTGTCAAGCTACTAACGGTATTTTTCACAGAGCTAGAACAAATAATTTCACAAATTGTATGGAAATACCAAAAACCTCGAGTAGCCAAAGCAATCTTGAGAAAGAAGAATGGAACTGGAGGAATCAACCTGCCTGACTTCAGGCTCTACTACAAAGCCACAGTCATCAAGACTGTATGGTACTGGCACAAAGACAGAAATATAGATCAATGGAACAAAATAGAAAGCCCAGAGATAAATCCACACACCTACGGACACCTTATCTTTGACAAAGGAGGCAAGAATATACAATGGAGAAAAGACAATCTCTTTAACAAGTGGTGCTGGGAAAACTGGTCAACCACTTGTAAAAGAATGAAACTAGAACACTTTCTAACACCATACACAAAAATAAACTCAAAATGGATTAAAGATCTAAAAATAAGACCAGAAACTATAAAACTCCTAGAGGAGAACATAGGCAAAACACTCTCTGACATAAATCACAGCAGGATCCTCTATGACCCACCTCCCAGAGTAATGGAGATGAAATCAAAAATAAACAAATGGGACCTAATTAAACTTAAAAGCTTCTGCACAACAAAGGAAACTATAAGCAAGGTGAAAAGACAGCCTTCAGAATGGAAGAAAATAAAAGCAAATGAAGCAACTGACAAAGGATTAATCTCAAAAATATGCAAGCAACTCCTGCAGCTCAATTCCAGAAAAATAAATGACCCAATCAAAAAATGGGCCAAAGAACTAAACAGACATTATCCAAAGAAGACATACAGATGTCTAACAAGCACATGAAAAGATGCTCAACATCACTCATTATCAGGGAAATGAAAATCAAAACCACAATGAGGTACCATCTCATGCCTGTCAGAATGGCTGCTATTAAAAAGTCTACAAACAATAAATGCTGGAGAGGGTGTGGAGAAAAGGGAACCCTCTTACACTGTTGGTGGGAATGCAAACTAGTACAGCCACTATGAATAACTGGAGATTCCTTAAAAAACTGGAAATAGAAATGCCATATGACCCAGCAATCCCACTGCTGGGCATACACACCGAGGAAACCAGAATTGAAAGACATGCGTACCCCAATGTTCATTGCAGCACTGTTTATGATAGGCAGGACATGGAAGCGACAAATGGATAAGAAAGCTGTGGTACATATACACAATGGAGTATTACTCAGCCGTTAAAAAGAATACATTTGAATCAATTCTAATGAGGTGGATGAAACTGGAGCCTATTATACAGAGTGAAGTAAGCCAGAAAGAAAAACACCAATACAGTATACTAACGCATATATATGGAATTTAGAAAGATGGTAATGATAACCCTGTATGTGAGACAACAAAAGAGACACAGATGTATAGAACAGATTTTTGGACTCTGTGGGAGAGGGGGAGGGTGGGATGATTTGGGAGAATGGCATTGAAACATGTATAATATCATATGTGGAATGAATCGCCAGTCCAGGTTCAATGCATGATACAGGATGCTTGGTGCTGGTGCACTGGGATGACCCAGAGGAATGGCATGGGGAGGAAGGTGGGAGGGGGGTTCAGGATGGAGAACACATGTACTCCCGTGGAGGATTCATGTTGATGTATGGCAGAACCAATACAATATTGTAAAGTAATTAGCTTCCAATTAAAATAAATAAATTTATATTTTAAAAAAACTTTTTTAAGACAATGGACAAAGCACCATGCCATTGACCTCAGGAGGCAATTTGCAAGTCAACCAAAAGGCATCAAATTATGAAAGGTAGATTCTTTTGGAATTAGAATTTGAGCAAACTTGGAGAGATAGTGAAGGACAGAGGAGCGTAGCATCCCGAAGTCCATGGGGTCACAAAGAGTCAGATGCAACTTAGCAACTGAGCAATAACAGCACCTGGAATATCAGAAGACAGACACTCTGATGGGCATATCACAAACTTGCTTGTGTGAAGAACAGTGTGTACACAGATCCTTTGTGCCTACATAATCTTTAGCCTTCAGATTGGAATGAGCTGGCCTGATTTACATTTGTTTCTCTTTTAAAATTGTTCCTCAGAACCCTATTGAATACCTCCTTGTGTGTGTTAGTCTGTCTGGGCTTCTATAACACATACTGCAGGTTGGGTAGCTTATAAACAATTTTTTTCTCACGGTCCCAGAGGTTGGGAAGTCCAAGATTGGGATGTCAGCATGGTTGGATAAGGGCCTTCTTTCATGTCACAGACATCTCACTGTGTCCTCACATGATGGAAGGGCCAGGGGACCTCTGTATGGTCTGTTTTTATAAGAGCACTAATTCCATTTATGAAAACTTCACTCTCGCAACTTAATCACCTGCCAAAGACCCCATCTACTAACACTGTTATCTTTGAGGGTGAGGATTGCAACATGTGAATTTGGAGAGGGACACAGATGCTGAGACCACAGCAGTATGTAACTTCCATAGCTGCCACTAAACAGGGGCAATGCATGCACACCGACGTCCGTGAGGGTGACAAATGGAACTGCCATCGCAAGCAGGAACATGGGGTCCTCACTGTAGTTTACAAAGCATGATTCCAGGCCCCTCTACTGCACTGTGGGAATTCATAGCATCCATGCTAAATATTAGGACAATTCTTCCATACAACTTTGCAGTGTATATACCCCATCACTCACACATTGCAAAGTGATTACCTCCCTTACACATCATCTTTTGTTTCAGGTGTACCAAAACCCTGCAAATGGCAATGTATTTGCTGTAACTTGAATTTATTTCACAGAATTGAATGAATACTCCTAGGGCAGAAGCCAGGTAGAAATTCTCATAAGTACTGCTGAAGAATTCTTAATAATGAAACTAATCAAAATTCTTTTCTTGTGTGTGTACGTGACATGCGTGACTACCTATATGTGTGGGTAGCTGCATATAAATATTAATACTTTGCCTTCACCACTTACGTTTAGGGTGCTTTATTTACATTATCTCATTTCATCTTCACAGTATGGTGAAAAAGGCAGAGGCTAGTGGTATTATATCCATTTTGCCAAATTTAAAAAAAAAAAGATTCAGAAAGTTTATATCTTATTCAAGGTTACAGCTGGTGAAAGCCAGAGCCTAAATTGAAACTCAAGTGTCTCACACCAAATCCAGGGCTCTCTTGTATATAATATTTAGGGAGCCTAGTGCATTCTTTGGCAATTCACATCCCATGACATTCCTAAAGAGTTTGTTGCTTCTATTGTTACTTTTGGAGTTTCTTCTTGATGTGAAGTATAGACTGGGGGGGCTGCCCTGTTATTTTCTTCTTGAGTATTTCATGGTTTTTTTTTGGGGGGGGAGGGGGAGATACCTACCCAACCATTTATTAATGCTTGAGTGTGGCTCTTGTTCTAAGAAGTGCTTGGTAATGCTGGTGATCCATGGCCATCGCTACCTTTCCTCACTATGCTTACTGTTGGCAATGGCTCTCTGTGGCTCATAGAATGACTTTTGCAAATTGCTTACCTTGCCTATATAAGGCGAGTCTACCATTAATATAAGGGATGAAGGATATGATAGAAAAAATATGCATTTTGGTTGGGACAAACAGGAAGAAGATAGGATCGTGACTATAGGGCCCACACGACCCTGTCCATTGTTGCTGTTGCCATTTACAGTAATGATTTACATGGATTAAGCCTGATGGCTTAGAAGTTGCTGGGTTGGGATAATTTTGCCTTTATGAGTTTCGCCCTGAGGTCAGGAAATAAATGTCACAGGCACCTAGAAAAGCAAGTTGAAAAGGTGAGGGACATGAAGTCATGCCTCGAGGGTGACTGAAGGGTGTCCCAGACAGCATCCTGCACTGTTTGCCCTCGTCTGCAGGGGGATGGGTTCCCTGGAGCCTGTGATGATTAATGGTGCACCAGCTGCTCTTATCTTTATTGCTGTCAGTCACAGTGTCTGCCCTGCCTGTCCCCAGAGATTTGGCTTCCATGTCAGAGTGCAGGGTGCCCATCAATGTCTGCCTTCTCACTGTCTTCGCCTACCGTCTGCACCAGCTCCGTCTTTCTTAGGTTAACATTTCCCTTGATTTCATGAGCTGCTTCAGAGACAACTGATGTCCACCGTCATCACCTGCTAAGCCCAGGAGCAGCATTTAAAATTAGGATGCTGTGCACATCTAAATGGAGCTGGCCTGCTATCCTGCCTGTCCACTCCACATCTGTGGCTGGGTGGCCTAGATTTAAAACGCTATCTGAAAATATACTTTGAGGTAGAGACAGAAAGTAGGACGGTTGTTGTCAGGGTTGGGTGCAGGGGAAAATTGAGAGTTATCGTTGATGGATATAAAGTTTCAGTTTTGCAAGATGAAAAGGGACCTGAAAACAGATGCTAGTGATGGTTGCATAACAATACAATGTACTTAATACCACTGTACATTTTAAAATGTTAAGGTGGTAAACTTTGTGTTATATGTATTTTACCACAATTAAAAATTCCATAGAACTATATGAAGTGAAAGTCACTCAGTCATGTCCGACTCTATACAGTCCATGGATTTCTCCAGGCCAGAATACTGGAGTGGGTAACCGTTCCCTTCTCCAGGGGATCTTCCCAACTCAGGGATCGAACCCAGGTCTCCCACATTGCAGACGGATTCTTTACCAGCTGAGCCACAAGAAAAACCCTATATGAACTACATGAAGAACTATATAGGAAGAACATATAGAAAGAACTATATTAAGGAAAAGATTTTTCAGTAAATGAGATATCTCATTTGATCATCAAAAATATATACAAACATACATAAATACATACATAGTTTGAGCCTCTTCCACGTGTTCAATACCCTGTCCACACAAAGCTCTTCACATTTCACTAATCTTGAAATTGGTAATGAAGGGCACAATTATTCATTTGGCAAAGTGGCAAAGTAACAGTTGAAAATGACCCGTATCATGGGAGTTGGGTTCTGATCCCCAGTTCCATCACCAGCCATGTACACTGCTCTATGTAAAATAGATAGCTATTGGGAAGCTGCTGTATAGCTCAGGGGGCTCAGCTTGGTTCTCTGTGACAACCTAGAGAGGTGGGATGAGGGGAGAGAGGCTCCAGAGGGAGAAGATATATGCATACATATACCCGATTCATGTTGTACGGCAGAAATTAACACAACATTGTAAAGCAATTAAACTCTAATTTTTTAAAAAGTGAGTTTAATGCTAAGAAAGAACTCACTATGCTAATGAGATATACTCAGATACTTTCAAACTGACAGTATACTAATGAAATATACTGATATATTTTCAAACTGACAGTGCAGTTGAAATCCCTCAGAGATTAAGGCTATATACTTTAAGTTCTGTTAAGAGTTAAGTTTTCTTGTGCTCAGTCGTGTCTGACTCTTTCAGGACCCCATAGACTGTGTAGCCCGGGCTTTCCTGGTAGCTCAGCTGGTAAAGAATCCACCTGCAATGCAGGAGACCCTGGTTCTATTCCAGGGTTGGGAAGATCCCCTGGAGAAGGGAATGGCTACCCACTTCAGTATTCTGGACTGGAGAATTCCATGCACAGAGGAACCTGGCAGGCTACAGTCCATGGGGTCACAGAGTCGGCCACGACTGAGCGACTAAGCACAGAACAGACGGTAGCCCACCAGACTCCTCTGTCCATGGATTTTCCAGGCAAGAATATTGGAATGGGTTGCCATTTCCTTCTCCAGGAGATCTTCCTGACCCAAAGATCAAACCCGTGTCTCCTGCACTGGAAGGTGGATTCTTTACTGCTGAGCCACTTGGGAAGCCCCAAAGTCTTCTTCCACAATAAAATAAATTAAAATAAGAACTTATCCTTTCTGGATTTATTTGTCAACTTGCTGATTAAAGAAAAAGAGATCAGAGATTTCTTTCAGCTCTAAGTCTAAAAAATTCAAATATTTCCTGTGAAGGTAAAAATTTGACTCAAATTTTCAAGAGGTTGAAAGTGAATGAAACCTTCTTAAGTGCAGACTTTAGTCAAGGAGAGAGCACAAAGGGAAAGAGGATTTTAAGGCAAAAAGGGAACAGTCGTGACGGGACAGTTTTCAAATGGAGAGTTCTGATTCATTAGTAGGTCATGAAAATAGTTTATCAGCTTCCGATCAGCATTTTATAAAAGGAAATAGAACAGAAAATACTTGAATGAGTTGCATGTAGTCATGGCAAATGTAATGTGAAACTTTTATATGATTTCTATATGTATGGTATTCTCTTCTAGTTTATGAGTCTCGGAAGGAAAAACATATCAGAAATTCTAGAAAGAGTTGGGTTTGAGAGGTCATGACTGTATTCTGAGGCTCCAACACCCGGGCCATATCCCTTGACTGTTGGACTTCCTGTTCTGTTGTGCCATGCCACATCTAACCTGATGGTGTAGCTTCTCATAATTCAAATATCTGAAGGCTTGGAGGGCATGGGTGCAAAGAACTAAACAGTCAAGCTATTGGTGCTGGATTTTCCAGACGTTACAGAGCATTCCTATTAAAAATGTACATGTCCCCAGTGGCTTCATTTGCTATCTCTTCCAACATTCCACTCAGTAAACTAGGCAATTGCCTTTGAGAGACTTTAATTTCCAAATCACGCACAAAATCTTGGCCAAAATGCACTTCATTTGGGGTTGTTCTCATTCTTTGGTGAGAGTCTGTTGTGTAAAGGTTTTTCAGATCCCCAGAGACTCTCACAAACCCCCAATATTTTCTAATAAAGTTACATAACAATGTAATAAGATCATAATAGTGGGACCAATTACCTGTAATAAATGAGAACTTTGTTACCCCAATCCTACATATTAAATGTTAATCAGGATAGGTTAAGTGCTGTAGCAAAACAACCCCCAAAATCTGTGATTTAGCAAAATAAGATATTTTTCTTGATCACATAAAATCCAGGGCAGTGCTCCTGGTTGAATTTTCTCCAGGCAGGCTCTCCAACAAGTGGTGACTCAAAGGTCCAGGCTCCTTCCATCTTGTGATGCCACCAACTTTAACAGTCTCCAAAGTTAAAACAGAAGGAAAGAAAAATGGGGAGGGAGTGTACCAAACTTGGCTGGTAAGTAGCACACATCACTTACACTCACATTGCTTGGGCCAGAATTGGTCACTCATTTGTACAATAGCTCAAGCATGTAGTCCTGGCTGGCAGCCATGTTCCAGCAACAACTCTATATTTAGAAAAGAGACACCAGTCTTTGATGATCTGGTAGTGGCCACAGTCACATTCTGCACTTAACACAGTCAATCAGAGGCCCTCGATAAATATTTGCTGAATTTACAAAGGGATGAATGAATGAATGGTAGAGACTATTTTATTCCATAATTATTTCATTATTTCCATGACCAGAGTTTTATTTCCTATTTTAAACTGTTTTTAAAAATAATACAGAGCAAGCGTTCATTTAGCTATTTAATCATTTTGGTAGCTTTCAAATGTCTCTATACCGTGTCTCAAGATAGCATAGGTGGAATTTTCCTTAGGAACTAATACGGGGGTCTGATAAATGGACTTGAAATCCTTTCCAACTTGGACCTCTATAAGTTACACAAACATAGCTTTGGCTTTGCTCGTAGTCGATGACGTATTCTCTTGTAATAATTTTAGTTCAACTAATTATGGGACTTGGCTGAAACCAAGGCAATGGTTGTAGCCCATATAGAAGAAGTGTCCCTAGAATTATTTGAGGCTAAGAAACCCAATTAAACTGCAAACCATTCAACTTGATTATAGCTTGTCTCATATTATACATTGAAGTTATGGTAACTTTAAAAACCAGGACTGGAAATTTAAAGTCATCAGCAGTTTTTAGTACTACCAGAGAGAAAATAAAATAACGGATCCAATGGTTTCAAGAATTCTATTCACAGGAGAGATGTACTTACTGTGGAATAGAGACATTTATTAAGCCTTTCTGTAACTTGAATGACATGTTTTTTAACTCTGATTTGCTTGTTCTGGACTTCTGCTCAGTCCAGAATCTGATTACTCTGCAAATGCTCTTAATTGATCACCTCTTAATAAATATGTTGAATTGAAAAACACTCTCCATTCCTTGCATAAAACTTAGACTGATGCCCATGGTATCTTTCCAGCACCAGAAGCTTGGAGGCAAGCAGTCAGACTCAATGACAGTTTCATGAGGTTGCTATGGATCCAGTCTTCCTCCAGGTTTCTGCTTTATCCTTGAAAGTGACTGTCATCCTAATTGTCCAACATGGCTCACAGAGTGCCAATCATCTACCACTTTCTTTAAAAGAGACTTCCATGAAGTATTTACTTACAATAAAATGAAATGTTGAATGTAGCATGCTTCTATCATTTCAAAATGATTCTCCATTTTAACCAACTCATTTAAATTAACAACCAACCACCAATCTTAATATTATCTAATAACAGAGCTTCTAATTCAGTTTCCCACGATACTAAATAGGAAAAAGATACTCAGTAGAGAGAATTATACTTTCCTCTTTGGGGAAATGTAGAGTAGGCAGTAGGAATGACAAAGTAGCATTTGATTTACACGTCAATCAGATACACAGTTGGCAGCCTGATTCTATTAGAGGACAGTCTGAGTAGATATGACAAGGAGACCCCCAAACCACAATGGCTTAAATTTGATAGAAATTTATTTTTCTCTTATGTCACAGTCCAGTGGTAATTATAGGGCTCAGGACTGGTAGAACAGCTCTGTTCTCATAAAAGGTGTCATCCCTTTGTGGACAAAGGTGTTTGCTCCAGTGTTCACTTCTCTCTCAGACAGCTGAAAGAATTTTTAAAAAGGGAAGGACCCAGGGAAACATATGGCCAATTATTTTAAAGGTACCCAGAAATGGTGTATATTACTTCCATTCCGCTGGACAGAGCTTAATCAAATACCCAGACCTAGCTGCGAGGTATGCAGTTCATAGTTGATTGCTGTGGAAAAAAGGGAAAACAGATGTTTGAAACAACTAGCAGTCTCTTACAGTAATTTATTGCTATTGAGTCTAACCACCCCCAGCTCATCTGATGGGGTCTAGTTCCTAGAACATGTAAGTCTTAGGATCAAACTTTGATTAATAACAATACATGCTATGGACATTCTTGCACTCGTTCGTGTGTGGACATGTATTCTTATTTCTCGTGTGCATATACCTAGGAATAGAATTGCTGGATCATATGGTAACTCTGTTTAACCTTTTGAGGTACTGCCAGACTATTTTCCAAAGCAACTGCACCATTTTCCATCTCTCCCAGCAGTGTACAAAGTTTCCAATTTGTCCATATCTTTGTTTTCCATATCCTCATCAATTCTTGTGATTGCTATCTTTTTGGTTATAGCCATCCTAGTGGGTGTAAAGGTATTTCCTTCTGATTTGCATTTCCCTGAGGGTTCATGATGATTGAACACCTTTTCATGTGCTTTTTAAACATGTGTATGTCTTTGGAGAAATCTCCATTTAGATGCCTTGACCATTTAAAGAATTGGGTTATTTGTCTTTTTATTATTGAGTTATAAGCATTCTTTATGTATTCCAGGTACAAGTTCATTACCAGATATATGATTTGCAGATATTTTCTCCCATTCTATGAGTCATCTTTTCAAAACTTTCTCAATGGTGTTCAAAACTTTCTTCACTGGTGTTGAAAACAAGTTTCTTGCCTCCAATTAACTTTCAGATAAAGGCATAATGTGGATACAACACAAGGAGAATTTGCTTATAATGAATTTTTTTTATTGAAGTAGAGATGATTTACAATGTTGTATTAGTTTCAACTGTACAGCAAAGTGATTCATATATATATAGATACATAAGGTACATACATACTCTTTTTAAGATACTTTTCTTTAGAGGTTATTATAAAATACTGATGATAGTTATCTTTGCTATACAGTCAGTTCTTATTGTTCATCTGTTTTATATACAGTAGTGTGTTAATCCCAAACCCCTAAAATATCCCTCTTCTGCTTTTCCCATTGGCAACTGTAAGTTTATTTTTTATGTCTGTGGGTCCACTTCTGTTTTGTATATAAGTTCATTTGTATCATTTTTTTTTTTTAGATTCCACATCCACACATAAGCTATGTCATGTTATTTGTTTTCCTTTAGCCGGCCTATTACACTTAGTATGATAATTTTTAGGTCCATCCATATTGCTGCAAATGGCATTATTTCATTTTCTTAATGGCTGAGTGATATTCCAGATACATACCACATCTTCTTTATACAGTCATCTATCAATGGACATTTAGATTGTTTCCATGTCTTTGTTATTGTGAATAGTGATGCAATGAATATTGGGGTGCATATATTATTTCAAATTATGGTTTTCTCTGGATATATGCCCAAGAGTAGGACCGCAGGATCATATAGCAGCTTAAAAATCACCTCTGGTAGAGGTTGTGGTTGATTAGGAGAGCAAGTGTCCATGGGTTTCTCAGGTGGTCTGTGAATTCTTTGTGACCAACTATTTAGCCCATGAAAGCAAAAAGTGAAAGTGGTAGTCACTCAGTCACGTCTGACTCTTTGCAACCCCTCTAGCCTTCCAGGCTCCTCTGTCCATGGAATTTTCCAGGCAAGGATCCTGGAGTGGGTAGTCATTTCCTTCTCCAGGGGATCTTCCTAACCTACAGACAGAGCGTGGGTCTCCTGTACATTGGGCAGATTCTTTACTGTCTGGGCCACCAGGAAGCCCTCTCAGTCAAAATAGCAGTCAGTCCAGTCAAAAAACTGGCTTGCTTTCTGGAGGGTTTTTATCCAATATGGATGTTGAATTTTGTCAAAGGCTTTCTCTGCATCTATTGAGATAATCATATGGTTTTTATCTTTCAATTTGTTAATGTGGTGTATCACATTGATTGATTTGCAAATATTGAAGAATCCTTGTATCCCTGGGATAAAGCCCACTTGGTCATGATATACGGTCTTTTAAATATGTTGTTGGATTCTGTTTGCTAGAATTTTGTTAAAGATTTTTGCATCTGTGTTCATCAGTGATAATGGCCTGTAGTTTTCTTTTTTTGTGGCATCTTTATCTGGTTTTGGTATTAGGGTGATGGTGGCCTCATAGAATGAGTTTGGAAGTTTACCTTCCTCTGCAATTTTCTGTATCAGTTCTAATGAGGTGGATGAAACTGGAGCCTATTATACAGAGTGAAGTAAACCAGAAAGAAAAACACCAATACAGTATACTAACACATATATATGGAATTTAGAAAGATGGTAATGATAACCCTGTATGCGAGATAGCAAAAGAGACACAGATGTACAGAACAGTCTTTTGGACTCTGTGGGAGAAGGCGAGGGTGGGATGATATGAGAGAATAGTATTGAAACATGTATATTATCATATGTGAAATAGATCGCCAGTCCAGGTTCGATGCATAAGACAGGGTGCTCAGGGCTGGTGCACTCAGATGACCCTGAGGGATGGGATGTGGAGGGAAGTAAGAGGAAGGGTGAGGATGGGGGACACATGTACACGCATGGCTGATTCATGTGAATGTATGGCAAAAACCAGCACAATATTGTAAAGTAATTAGCCTCCAATTAAAATAAATTAAAAAAAAAAGAAAGACTGGATTGGCTGGGTTTTCTTTTCTATTGGGCTGATAAAATGTTGACTGAGTCAATTGCTTATTCCACGTATTGACTATAGTGTCTACTTTGCTTGCTTAGTTGAACAGAATTGCAGCTTGGAACCAGCAGATCACCTTATACACAGGTAAGTTAGGTCACTCATTCCTGGTCTCACAGTGCCAGGCAGGGAGGATGACTAGAACTTGTCCCTAAGTTTCAGGCAGGTGGTCTTTCTCCCTATGCCCCTCTATTTTTGCCCCTCTGCCTGACCTTTGCAGTGGCCTCTTAAACTTTATGATTCACTTTCCTGAAAAGCAAGGCAGGGAAGTGAAAGTCTCTGGATGGTGTTTAAAGTCTTAACCTAAGGACAACTGGGTGGCTGTTGGGGTCCAGGGCTGGAGTAGTTGGGTGCATTGATGTGGTCCACTATTTCTCTTATTTAGCAGAGAGAACACTCCCAGTAGCTAAAGGCTTCTGAGCACAGAATCTGCCAGCGAGGCCTCCTGGCTGAGGGTTCATCTAGCACAGGAACAGATGACAGGACGGCAGGCAGTCTGTCCCCTTCTAGGGAATAAGGCAAGGATTCCTTTAACACAATGTGACAACTAATCTCTCTATAGCATCTGACTGAGAGGTTTTAATTACTACTGTGATGCACACACGTGATTTCTTTATTCACAAAACATCTAGAGCGTTTTTGTGTTTCTCCTTTATTTTGTGGGGTGTGTATCGGCACAGACCGAGTTGATTCTGAATCTATCTCCTTCTTTTCTCCTTGTCTCTTTATGTCCCTCTTTCCTCCCACTTTGTTTTCTCCCCCTCCCATTCATTTTTCTTAATTTGTGAGAATGAGCGTATTGATTCTCTGCTTTGAGCATAAGGCCGGGGTCCTTCAGTTCTCCTTCCCCTCCCAGAGATGGCAGCAAACCCAGTAGTCACAGGGAATGGAGGTGTTTTCACAGCCTGGCTGGCATTCAGGTGAAGACCTCTTTGGGAGAGTGTGTGTGTGCTGGGGTGGAATTGTATCATGCAGAGAGGCAGGAATCACAAGAATAACTTTGAGGGAGAGTATCTAGATCAGACTTTGTTCCAGCTTGAAGTTAAGCTGGGACCCAGTTCTGAGCCTGCATCATCACTATGCCAAATATATAGCACTTGTCATTTGGAAACATAAATATCTTGATTATACAGTAACAGATGTCTAAATCATTGAAAGAATTGACACTCAACTGAGATTACTTGTTTATATTTAGATATAAGATGATCTAAATCATCCATTTGGAAGAGAATTTGAAACATCCATTTGTAAATCTTCCTGCTTCTACTAAGCAAACAATGTTGCAAAAGATGCCAAGAAGTTTCAGAAAACGGAAATATTGATCAGATGTGGTTTGAGCACCAAGATGGACACTTGTTTCTTTTAAAGAGAAAGAATACGTATTAAAGCAGAGGTCCTTGATCTCTGGGCCAAGGATCTCGAAACCAGCACCCCCATTCCCCAGTCCATGGAAACACTGTCTTCGATGAAATCGGTGATAGGTGCCAAAAAGGCTGGGGACAGCTACATTAAAAAATCAAACTGTGAAATCATTGTTGTCGTGCCCCCAATGACCAGAGTGAGGAAAACACTCAGTGGCCCTCTGCCTACTCCGGTGATTCCAGGCCTGTTTGTGGTAATTCTGCTCACAAGGTTCACATCACTCCGAGGCTTAGAAGAGATTTTAGGGTTATAACAATTCTCCCTCAAGTTCAGTTTTTACCAAGAACAAGACTACAGTCACTTTGGAGAGATGAACTGATGACAGCAACTTGCTTTTATTGAAAGAAGGTTTCATCACTTCTGTTTTCTAATGCAGGAACCATCCGATTAACACCACTCACTATCTCCATATGCTCTCTTCAGTGGACATTGTGAGCATCCTAAATCTCCAGCGTCTCAGTCCTTGCCCCCCTGTTCTGCTGCCCTTGCCCTTCTGCAGCAGGCCTTGCTTTGGCATGGATGACGTAAGGGCCTCTGCAGGTCCTGTGTGTGACTCTGACCCGCATCTTACTGAACTGGTCTAGTCCTTGGTCTGATTCTTTGGGCCACCCAGGTCTCAGCTCTACCTACCTTGGAGGGTCAACTCCGTCACAAGTATACTGTATCAAGTATCTCACTAAGGGCTGAACTATTTGCCTGCTATTCAAACTTGATCTGTATTTCTTGGTTTCTAAGCCTTTGTTTGCTGTTCCACCCTCCTGGAATGCCCTTGCATCCTCAAGGGCCATCAATGACCCACACATTTTTAAAGATTCAGCCTAAATGCCTTCTGTGTCAAGGGCCTTCCCTCTGAGCCCTCACAGTACTTCCCTTGCAGCTCTCTGGGGCTCTGATCATACTCTTTGTGGAGAAGGAGGAGGAACCTGATTGGAGGAAAGTGCGCTTGCTTCAGCTCTGTGACCAAAAGGTGTGTGGCCTCGACTGTGTCTCTCAGGCTCCTTGAGTCTCAGTTTCCTCATTTGTCAACATGGTGGGTTTGAATCATACAGCTTCTAAGGAGCCTTCTATTTAAAACCCAGTGATGATAATTATACAATTATGAGATATATAATTATAACCTTATGATTGTAAACCAGAGCCCACATGTTATCTCCCCTAAAACCTGCTACCATCTTTAGGGCAAGACTGGTACCTTATCTAAACTCTGTTTTCTTTTTGGTTCAAGACTATCTTACACACAGTATGTACTGAATATATCCTTGCTAAATGAAAGAATGGATGACAAAGAGCTTGCGACAATTTGATCTCACCTCTTATTTTGATTTAAGATGTGATATGAAGAAGAGCTGATATGTACTGTTCATTTAATAACTGCTCCCTACTCCCTTTTGTTCACACACAGTGCTTGTTTGGCTAAAAGTTATCTACTAGAGAGCAAATTTTGATTAAAAGGAAGGTGATCTCTCCCATCCTTCTCTGATTGTCTCTTTCTGTGTACATGTGGAACTTTGTTTTTCTAAATAAATTGTATAAGTATTAATTTATTAGGGGTGATATTCTTCATCTGCTGCCTTCTGTCACAAAAGAAGTATGTTTTTGATTTTTGAAGAGATGCCCAGTGCTTCTATACAACCCCGTGGTTACTGGAGCTCTCTGAACTGGTTGGCTGCATAGAGTAGGAGATCACCCATGTGATGTGATTTCAGAGATACCAGTGGGGTTACCATCTGCTTACCCATTGGTTGTTGTGAAAGAATTACTCCTTTGGCTCAAGAAGGCTTTGTATCTTCAAAAGTAGCCTGGGAAAACGGTATACCTCAAATTGTCACTGATAATCCCATAGACCATCATCATTAAACTCAAAGGCATGCTAGAAAACCTAGGTTCAATAAGGGGCTGATAGGTGTTACATAAGAATAGAGTCTCTGTGATGAAAAAAATGGAGCAGCCACAATAAGTAAAATTAAACAGGATTTTTCAGAACTTATAATAGGCCAGTGGGCAAGGGGAATGCAGTAGTCACATTTCCCAAGTTTATATGACCACAGAATCAGAATATTCTCCACTATTTTATTATGTATGTTATAAATTAAGTGTCCCAAGAGTCTAAATTTTCACTGCATATGTTCTGCAGAAAGCTGCTTTCGAGGGCCATGAGAGCTAGCCCAACGCCAACTTCAGAGAGGCAGGCAGGGCTGAGGTGAGGACAAAGATGTATCAAAGACAGGCTGCTGCCTCCTGCAGCTCAGCCAAACTCCACATGGCAGGTGGAGGCACTGAACAGGTGGCGGAGGATCCCACTTCTGCCCCAGCCTCAGGTATCACCTTTCCTTTCACAAAGTTGCAGCTGATTCGGCTTTGATTGGCGGTCCTCACACTTCCACTGGGTGACCTTGAGGGTTCAGAGAAAGCTGTGCTGTTTCACCGGTGCACTTGCTGAAAGCTGGGCCCTGCACTCAGCCCAGCAGAGGGAAGCTATGAGGACCCTGGCCCCAGGACTTGAGAAGGCTCTGCCCATCAGATGCCAAAATGACTGCTTAGCTCATGAAATAAATTTAGGCTGCTCCGCTCAGGGAAGTGGTCTCAACGGTTGGGGTGGAGTGACTGGTAATCAGTAAAACTTATTTCTTGATAATGCTGAGTTAAAAATAGATGATCATTATTTCCCCTCGACTTTCCAGAAGTTTCCTGGGTGGCTGTATACAAAGTTCCTAAGACAAACAGGTTGACCAGAAACCTTTAAAAGAAAGGAGTAACCATTCTGCAGTTAAATCAAAGCTTCTTGCATGGATGGGCTGACATGTAGCAACTGCAGAAAAGTCCCTGCGATGGACACAGAAGGAAGACAGGAGGCTGAGGAGTAACAAGGATGCCAGTTCCAACTGGGAAGCTCTGATCTGCCTTGAGAGGCTCCAGCCTGGGACCTCCTGCTCTTGTCAAGAAGGAAAAAGCACAGTGAGAGGAGAGGCTGCAGGTTCTGAGAAGCCTTCCTAGAGTGGACACGGTGTCCAGGCTTTCTGGATCCTTCAGCTGCTGCAGTCTAGGGCACCCCCCCCCCAACCCGTCCTGTCCTCCTCACCCCGCCCCACCGCTCCACCAGCTCTCTGCTCAGTCTGTCTCTCACTGCTGCCTCTGCTCCCACCACGCACTCTGCCTGGAGTGCCCTGGGCTTCGGTCCTCACCTCCCTGCTGGGCAGGGAGCTCTTCAGGGGCAGGGGACACACCTTCTGGTAGTCTCTAAAGCCCTAGTCAGTAGCACACAGCAGGCTCAGAGTTTACTGCCAAGCCCACGGCTTCTCCACTGCTTTTGAATTCTCTTTGCTTGTTCCTCTCGCTACTCATTCAGCATCAGGACACCTTTGGCATTGCCACACTATTTTGTTCCGTACACGCTGTGATCACTCCTCCTCATTAGACTGCAAGCGTATGAGAAGCACCCTTGTTCCCTATCGAGGTGTCTTGCGCATCCTGTGGGGTCCAAACCTGACAGATGTGAGCAACTAACCACAGTCAAGTGGGAGTGAAGGGCCAGGTCCCACTCAGCCACTGGGGGTCTGTAGCAGGGGTATCTGGTTCCTCCAGTTTAGCAGGGATGTCAGAACACCTGGGCCAGGGAGCCGAGGATGCAGCCCATTTCCTTCTTCCTCCACCCCTAGCCCCTTTGTCCTTGCTTCAGAGGCTGGAGGACCCAGAAAGAGGGACAAGGCGACGGACCGGTGGTTAGGGGAGTGGCAGGACAGCGGTCCGGGCGGCAGAGGGGCTGAGGACGCAGAAGCTCTTCCTCATCTGTCCTTGCAGCCGCCCAGCAGGGGGCTAATGAGAGCTGAGGTGTGAGGCAGGAGCTTGCGCGGCAATTACAGCTGCTCAGCGGCTGACAGCACGCGGGGCGCTGACACCGCGGCTCCCTGCCCTCCTAATGAGGCTATTACTGCCCAGCGGCGGCAGGCCTCCAGGCCCTCCCACCCCTCCGTCTTCCCACTTGTGGGTGCAGGCGGCCCTGGGGTCTCTAAAAGGAGGATTGTCTAAGGATGGCCCCTATTACCGATGGGAGCAAGTGCCCCATCCGCCCACCTGGCTTTTCGGCTCACAGCCTTCCCTAGGTCCTTCCAGAAGGAGGACAAGGGAGCAGAGGGTCCCCAGCATAGCGACCTGTATCAGCCCGGGCTCCCTTTGCCTGAACCACGCCAGTGACTCCTGTCTAATGCTGGCTCCTCCGCAGCACTCAGCTCAAGAGTTTCTCCTTTAGGAGGCTTCACCTGGCTTCCCTTGACTCTCACCTCTAACCCAGAACCCTGTCACCACCCTGGCCCAGCCTCTCACCCTGCGCTGTAATGTTCCCTCCCCTTTGCTTTCTCAGGCTTATTGTCATCTCCTCTTCTGTATCTCGGTTCCCATCATGGTGTCTGGCAGTGTCCGGTTCTGCCAAAGTTGTTGAATCATGAAACAAACTAACCAAATAGTTGAATTCACTATTCAGCTCAACACTGAGAAGCAGGATTTGGAAGGGCCAAAGAGCCTACCCCCACCACACCCCCAGAGGTCTGGCAGTGCTCAGCATGCTTCCTGGGACCAGTTGGAAGCTCTGTAGATGTCCTAGCTCTTCCCCCCAGCTCCCACCTCAATTCAGGCAGCAGCACTGATCACTTTGTTAGAAAACCAGAATGGCTTCAGAACACATCTGCTACTGAGTAGGAGAGTATTTTTACGTGTGCTTGCAAGACTTTTTAAAAAGATGTATGCCTTCCTGAATCACATTTGATCCACACACTGGATAAAGACCTATGCACTCTTACCAACTCCAGGTTTATCCCCATCTCCTACTGCTGCCTCTGCTCCCACCACGCACTCTGCCTGGAGTGCCCTGGGCTTCGGTCCTCACCTCCCTGCTGGGCAGGGAGCTCTTCAGGGGCAGGGGACACACCTTCTGGTAGTCTCTAAAGCCCTAGTCAGTAGCACACAGCAGGCTCAGAGTTTACTGCCAAGCCCACGGCTTCTCCACTGCTTTTGAATTCTCTTTGCTTGTTCCTCTCGCTACTCATTCAGCATCAGGACACCTTTGGCATTGCCACACTATTTTGTTCCGTACACGCTGTGATCACTCCTCCTCATTAGACTGCAAGCGTATGAGAAGCACCCTTGTTCCCTATCGAGGTGTCTTGCGCATCCTGTGGGGTCCAAACCTGACAGATGTGAGCAACTAACCACAGTCAAGTGGGAGTGAAGGGCCAGGTCCCACTCAGCCACTGGGGGTCTGTAGCAGGGGTATCTGGTTCCTCCAGTTTAGCAGGGATGTCAGAACACCTGGGCCAGGGAGCCGAGGATGCAGCCCATTTCCTTCTTCCTCCACCCCTAGCCCCTTTGTCCTTGCTTCAGAGGCTGGAGGACCCAGAAAGAGGGACAAGGCGACGGACCGGTGGTTAGGGGAGTGGCAGGACAGCGGTCCGGGCGGCAGAGGGGCTGAGGACGCAGAAGCTCTTCCTCATCTGTCCTTGCAGCCGCCCAGCAGGGGGCTAATGAGAGCTGAGGTGTGAGGCAGGAGCTTGCGCGGCAATTACAGCTGCTCAGCGGCTGACAGCACGCGGGGCGCTGACACCGCGGCTCCCTGCCCTCCTAATGAGGCTATTACTGCCCAGCGGCGGCAGGCCTCCAGGCCCTCCCACCCCTCCGTCTTCCCACTTGTGGGTGCAGGCGGCCCTGGGGTCTCTAAAAGGAGGATTGTCTAAGGATGGCCCCTATTACCGATGGGAGCAAGTGCCCCATCCGCCCACCTGGCTTTTCGGCTCACAGCCTTCCCTAGGTCCTTCCAGAAGGAGGACAAGGGAGCAGAGGGTCCCCAGCATAGCGACCTGTATCAGCCCGGGCTCCCTTTGCCTGAACCACGCCAGTGACTCCTGTCTAATGCTGGCTCCTCCGCAGCACTCAGCTCAAGAGTTTCTCCTTTAGGAGGCTTCACCTGGCTTCCCTTGACTCTCACCTCTAACCCAGAACCCTGTCACCACCCTGGCCCAGCCTCTCACCCTGCGCTGTAATGTTCCCTCCCCTTTGCTTTCTCAGGCTTATTGTCATCTCCTCTTCTGTATCTCGGTTCCCATCATGGTGTCTGGCAGTGTCCGGTTCTGCCAAAGTTGTTGAATCATGAAACAAACTAACCAAATAGTTGAATTCACTATTCAGCTCAACACTGAGAAGCAGGATTTGGAAGGGCCAAAGAGCCTACCCCCACCACACCCCCAGAGGTCTGGCAGTGCTCAGCATGCTTCCTGGGACCAGTTGGAAGCTCTGTAGATGTCCTAGCTCTTCCCCCCAGCTCCCACCTCAATTCAGGCAGCAGCACTGATCACTTTGTTAGAAAACCAGAATGGCTTCAGAACACATCTGCTACTGAGTAGGAGAGTATTTTTACGTGTGCTTGCAAGACTTTTTAAAAAGATGTATGCCTTCCTGAATCACATTTGATCCACACACTGGATAAAGACCTATGCACTCTTACCAACTCCAGGTTTATCCCCATCTCCAAACGCTTCTCTTTCTTCCTTCTGGGCTCAAGTCAATTCCTGGAGAAACAAACCACCCTCCCAGCCCTGGCATCTTCCCCCTCCCCATACCTGATGCTCTTTCTCCCCACCTCCCACTCCAGCTCATATATTCCATTTTTTTTCCTTAGCAGGGATTAATCAGATTAAATTTATTACACAGTAAGAATAATAAGAAGGCACAGTGATTTCAATCTGGGAAGGGAAGGAGGTTTCTGGGTGTTGGGGGGTGGGCAATGATGCCTCCTGATGCCCCATATGAAACCTGAAACTTCCTCCTTTCTCTGTACCCCACCCCCTGGCTGTGATCAGCAGAAAGAAACTGATGCCAAAGCCCACAGCCTCCGCCTAGCCCCTTCTTGGAACAAAGATGTGGTCGGCAGGCAGGAAGCAGTGTGAGCGGTCGACAGGCGCATCCACCTGCCCACAGCCTCTGTCCTCAAAACGCCCGCCGCGCTCCACCTCTCAGAACAGCTGGCCCGCGTGTCACAGCCAATTAGGCTTTGGAGGGAGTGAGAGGGAAAGAAATGACACCATATACTGACCCCTGCTGTCACGGGGCAGATGTGGAGGCCAGCACGCGTTCCCGCTCGGCCACGCCGCTAATTAATCACCTCCGCCACCGAGTCGTGACAGCGCTTTGCGAGGAGCGAAGCACGTGGAGGCACCTGCCGAGCGAGCTGTGGAGGGGCAGCCCTGGGCACCCAGTCGCCCCCGCGCTCAGCGGCCCTGGCAGGCCTGCTGCTGGCAAGTTCTCAAGGAAGCTGTCGGGGTTAAAAGGAAGGGTGGGAATGAGGGAGGAAAGTTTTGAAAAGCCTAAGTCATTACACAGAATGCCAGGGCGTGGGGGCAGAGAGCTGGGCACCATGGTGGAAGGAGCGCATGGAGCGGGAGCCGGTCAGAGAACGGAACTTCTCTGCAGGCCCCGTGTTTGCAAAGAGTCTATGGGATGCCCAGAGATTTGCCTGGGAAACAGACCCACCGGCAAGCCCTAGAGTGCTACCTTCTTCCTCCTTCTACCAGTTTCTTGGTGCACTCTCTTTGAAAGTGAAAGTCGCTCAGTCCTGTCTGACTCTTTGCGACCCCATGGACTATACAGTCCACGGAATTCTGCAGGCTAGAATACTGGAGTGGGTAGCCTTTCCCTTCTCCAGGGATCGAACCCAGGCACTCTGTTTAGATCCTGTCCTTTCACCCTCAGACATTTAGAGAGCAGGCTAGGTCCTGCACCAAAACCTGAAGAATCTTAACTTCTGCACATCTTTTAAAACTGGACTTAGAAAGGATCTGGCTCCAATCTCTCAAGTCCATGGGGGTGGCTTTGTAGTGAGTGCCCGTCACTCTGAATTTTCCCAGTCACAGCAGTCAAGAGACAAAGCTGTGGTTGTCTACTTACTGAACCCAGGGATCCTGCCAGAACGGCTCACCTTTGGCGCTCCAGTCCCTAGGACAGCGTCTGGTGCCAGCTTTGCACTTCCCAATGTTTGTTGAGTAAATTCCTGAATAAGGAGTGAGCTGATGTTCAAGGAGCTCAAGGTCTGTTGGGGAGGTAAGCACATCCCAGGGCATTGCACGGCAGCCTGGCCGAGTCTGCGGCGTCAGGGAGCAGGGCATGAGGTGAGGACTGAGGTCAGAGAAGAGGACCACCAGCTGAGCTCCAGCTGCAAAGCGTGTAAGTGGCCTTTGTCTGGTCTACAACTGCTTTTGTGGAAATCTTGGATCAAGTCCGCTCCATTTCTATGAAAGCTCAAAGTAAATGGCCAAAGCAGTCAAATGGGGATTAGCTTATTCTTGAAAATCCCCTCCTTCTTCAAGATAAAGCTTTTCCTAATCACTCATAATCTTGAAACAGGCCAGGCCTTTACCAGGTGACATGAAATACCACATGGGAACATGTTATGTGCATCCATTTGGATATAGATCATTAAATATTCTTTTGTTGTAATTTAAAAACTCATGAGTCATGTATGCCTATCAGATCAAGCCCTGAACCCTTAATCCTTAGTGTGTGGAAAGGAAGCTTTTGGGCATCTGGCCCCAATGACAATTTCAATGTCACCTCTTGCCCTCTGTCCCCAAACACAGCGCTTCAGCTTTGCAAGCATTTCCTCTGCTGAGGAAGCTCTCTGCCCTTGGTCTCTACATGTGATAAATGTCAGTTCTCTTTTAGAAGCTGTCTCTCCTCATACTTCCTTTCTATCTCTTCTGTTGGCTGCACTGCGGGTCATGTGGGATCTTAGTTCCCCAACCAGGGTTCGAACCTGTGTCCCCCTGCATTGGGAGCGCAGAGTTCTAACCACCAGACCACCACCCAGACTTCCTCTGTAGAAGAGAGCCTAACATGAAAGCTGGAAAGGTCAGTTACAGAAATCATTCAGCAGGGTCAGTTTCCTTCTATTGTAGGAGAGCAGCTGAGAGTGAGTTGGAAGATTCTGATAAAATTTCCTTTAATTTTTTGATTGGTTAAGTGGATAAAGGAATCTACAAAGAGACAAGTGAGAGAACTTTCAACCTCTCTCTCAATAGCCATGGAAATAATAGTTAATTTTGTTCAGTCATTCATTCTTTCATAAAGACTTTGAGATATCTATGGCTCTGAAAGAATAAGAAAATTCTTGGAAAAGAGATTATTTTTACAAGAAGTCTCTTAACCACATGTTTAGATCTTGGGACCTAAACACCATAGTATCTGTGTTTCTAGAGAAATCTCTAAGAAAAATAAACAAAAACAATTTGTAAAACTGTGGTTTAAAAGTTTTAACAAATGATACTTTACAATGTCAAAAACTGAAATTTGTAGCTTAAAAGATGTGTGGGAAGTGTCTTAAGAAAATGGAGCCATGCATAGGAGTGACTGCTGTAGTTTATAAATTGTCTTAATATATATAATAATATGAAAAATGAGGGTTTCTTGGTTGTGTCTGACTCTTTGCAACCCCATGGAATTCTCCAGGCCAGAATACTGGAGTGGGTAGCCTTTCCCTTTTCCAGGGGATCTTCCCAACCCAGGGACCAAACCAGGGTCTCCTGCATTGCAGGCAGATTCTTTACCAGCTGAGCCACAAGGGAAGCCCAAGAATACTGGAGTGGGTAGCCTATCCCTTCTCCAGCGGATCTTCCCAATGCAGGGATTGAACCGGGGTCTCCTGCATTGCAGGCAGATTCTTTACCAACTGAGCTATCAGGGAAGCATATTTCACTTTCACTTAACTATTTACTTTCACTTAACTATTTATCCATGGACTGTATAGTCCATGGGGTCGCAAAGAGTCAGACATGACTGAGCAGCTTTCACTTAATATAATACTATAATAGTTTATAAACACGCTGTGACCTAGACCTGGAGTTTATGCCTTGCAAGCCTTAGACAGCTGGCATTTGGGAGACAAGAGGATACCTCTGGATCACATTCCAGGGCACTTGACTTTGCCTGCTCTCTCTGTTGTACCTTGGGTTCTGAACCTCAAATGGCAATGGTTATACTGGAAAAAATATATACCTGAAAGTCAGGCTGGCATTGAATCCTAGTGTGCCATCTTAATTTGTGTGCCTTTGAGCCACATTCTTTTATTTGGCTAATGTTGGGTTGGCCAAAAAGTTTGTTTGGGGTTTTCCATTTCCTTATAGGAATATCTGAACAGTCTTTTTGGCCAACCTCAGTACTTCTGAGGCACACACTCACTCCTGCGCTCACACCATATTCTTACATTTATATCCTGAATTAAATATAGGGAGCCAGGTACTCTGCTAGTACTAGGGATACGAGTTGGGCTCTCTGACACAGAGTTCTGATTTTGGTGACAAGGGCTGTTTAATCCTTCTAGGGGTTGGTGCCGGGGCCCTCCTTTGTAAAACAGGAATGATAATGCTTATCTCAAAGCCACGCCATCCCTTGTTTGGACAGGGCATCAGCCAAACTGTGTGCATTTTACTTTTACCTCTGACACTTTTACTGGGCCTACGTCATGCTGTAAATTCCAGTTTTTGACATTTATAATAAAGTTGTGATGAGGGATAAATGGACCAGTGTTTGCTCTTTCAAAAATTAATCTAACCAGAAGGAGCTTATCAGTTAAAATTTGTCTTCTTCCTTTTTCAAATGTTTTATTTGTTTCTTTGTTTTTGCTTTTCCTTGTACTTGATGCTTAGCAGTACTGGAGATGTAGACAAATGTTTTCACATTTCCTGTTTTCTTACTTGGGGTATATACTCGAGTTTGAGCAAGCTCCAGGAGATGGTGAAAGACAGGGAAGCCTGGCATGCTGCATGAGGTCCATGGGGCTGCAAAGAGTCGGACACAAATGAGCGACTGAACAACACATGTATATAAGTGGTGAGTGAATGTGTGAGTATGTATGTATATGGGACTTTGTATATAAATAAAATATGTGAGCATGCATATGCATAAGTGTATGTATGTGGACATGTGTGCAGGCAAGTGTGTGTGCATGAGGGTGTATGTGTGGCTGTAGATTTATGTGAAAGTGTATATATGAGTGTATACGCATATGTGTGTGAGTGTGTATGTCTGTGAATGCATATGAGTGTGTATGCAAAATGAGTGTGAGTGGAAGTGAGAGTGTGTATGCATTAGTATGCACATGTGTGTGTGAGTGTGCATTTAAGCATGTGTGTGTGTGTGTGTGTGTCTGTGAGTGAGACTATGGGTACATGTGAGGCTGTGTGTATGTGTGTCTGTGAAGGCACCATGATGACTTCTTAACTGGACAGACTCTATAAAGACCAGTTGTCTGCTCCTGAGAGCAAAAAGACAGGAGTCTTAGTATAAAGTTAAAATGTAGTCAGGCACTCTGTTCCTTAGCACATCTCTGACTGTTTCTTTTCGATACATTTTTCTCTACCTAACCAGCCTTTAAATATGAAGTCAAAGTAAATACATTGTTTTTAAGTGGAGGGAAAATTGGTCTGAAAAAAGAATAGAAAAGGATCTCCCCCCAAATCAGAAAACAGCAGGGATTGAAAAACAAAAAAAACAGCTGACAGTCTGAACCTTGTTAGTGACATGTAAGCTGAGCAAAAGTGACTAGCTTCAGCTGCTTCCGGAGGACAGCCTGCAGCCCCAGCTCTGTTCGGCAATGGGCAACGTTGGTGCTTGCTTCGGGACTGTCCTCCCTGGCCCTTCAGTACCTTCCAGCAAGAGGGCCCGAGGTTTCCAGTGTGAAAGGCGGAGCTGCCATCTTGTGGTCAAACACGGAGCTGCAGCTCCTCTGCAGCAGTTTCCAGGGGCAGTCACTCACCGGCTAAGAGCACTGGGCAGGACCGGAGGCAGATTAGTGGGCTGGTTAAGTAGTCTACGTCACAAGACCTGTGCCTGACCGCTGCGACATATATCCTATTTTATGTGTGTATATATGTGTGTGTGTGTGTGTGTGTATATATATATATATATATATATATATATATATAATTGAATATATATATATTCAATTCAGTCGCTCATTCTTGTTTGACTCTTTGTGACTCCATGGACTGTAGCATGAAAGGCGTCCCTGTCCATCACCACCTGCCAGAGCTTGCTCAAACTCATGTCCATCAAGTCAGTGGTGCCATCCAACCATCTCATTCTCTGTCATCCCCATCTCCTCCTTCCTTCAATGTTTCCCTTCAATCCTTTCCCAATCGAGTCTTTTCCAATGAGTCAGTTCTTCACATTAGGTGGCCAGAGTATTGGAGTTTCAGCTTCAGCATCAATCCTTCCAAAGAATAGTCACTACTGATTTCCAACCAGTATGGACTGGTTGGATTTCCTTGCAGTCCAAAGGACTCTCAAGAGTCTTCTCCAGCACCACAGTTCAAACACATCAATTCTTTGGTGCTCAGCTTTCTTTATAGTCCAACTGTCACATCCATACATGACTACTGGAAAAAGCAAACCATGGCTTTGACTAGATTGACCTTTGTCGGCAAAGTAATAGGAGAAGGCAATGGCACCCCACTCCAGTGCTCTTGCCTGGAAAATCCCATGGATGGAGGAACCTGGTGGGATGCCGTCCATGGGGTCGCAAAGAGTCGGACACGACTGAGCGACTTCACTTTCACTTTTCACTTTCATGCATTGGAGAAGGAAATGGCAACCCACTCCAGTATTCTTGCCTGGAGAATCCCAGGGAAGGTGGAGCCTGGTGGGCTGCCATCTATGAGGTCGCACAGAGTTGGACACGACTGAAGCGACTTAGCAGCAGCAGTAGCAGCAAAGTAATGTCTCAGCATTAATAAGCTGTCTAGGTTGGTCATAGCTTTTCTTCCAAGGAGCAAGTGTCTTTTAAGTTCACGGCTGCAGTCACCATCTTCAGTGATTTTGGAGCCCAAGAAAATAAGTCTCTCAATGTTTTCATTGCTTCCCATCTACTTGCCATGAATGATGGGACTGGATGCCATGATCTTACCTATTTGAATGCTAAGTTTTAAGCCAGCTTTTTCACTCTCCTGTTTCACTTTAATCAAGAGGCTCTTTAATTTCTATTCACTTTCTGCCATAAGGGTGGTGTCATCTGCATATCTGAGGTTATTGATATTTCTCCTGGCAATCTTGATTCCAGCTTGTGCTTCCTCCAGCCCAGCGTTTCTCATGATGTACTCTGCATCTAAGTTAAATAAGCAGAGTGACAATATACAGCCTTGACGTACTCCTTTTTCTATTTGGAACCAGTCTGTTGTTTTATGGCCAGTTCTAACTGTTGCTTCTTGACCTGCATACAGGTTTCTCAAGAGGCAGGTCTGGTATTCCCATTTCTTTGAGAATTTTCCACAGTTTGTTGTGATCCACACAGTCAAAGGCATAGTCAATAAAGCAGAAATAGATATTTTTCTGGAACTCCCTTGCTTTTTCGATGATCCAGCAGATGTCTGTGGGGTCGCACAGAGTTGGACACAACTGAAGCGACTTAGTAGCAGCAGCGGATGTTGGCAATTTGATCTCTTGTTCCTCTGCCTTTTCTAAAACCAACTGGAGCTGATTATACAGAGTGAAGTCAGCCAGAAAGAAAAACACCAATACAGTATACTAACACATATATATGGAATTTAGAAAGATGGTAACAATAACCCTGTATGCGAGACAGCAAAAGAGACACAGATGTATAGAACAGACTTTTGGACTCTGTGGGAGAGGGAGAGGGTGGGATGATTTGGGAGAATGGCATTGAAATATGTATAATATCATGTAAGAAATGAATTGCCAGTCTAGGTTTAATGCAGGATACAGGATGCTTGGGGCTGGTGCACTGGGATGACCCAGAGAGATGGTATGGGGAGGGAGGTGGGAGGAGGGTTCAAGATTGGGAACTCATGTACACCCATGGCGGATTCATGTTGATGTACGGCAAAACCAATACAGTATTGTAAAGTAAAATAAAGTAAAATTTAAAAAAATAAAAAATAAAACATATAAAACATTTTGAAAATAAAATAAAATAAAACCAGCTTGAACACCTGGAAGTTCATGGTTCATGTATTGCTGAAGCCTGGCTTGGAGAATTTTGAGCATCACTTTACTAGCGTGTGAGTTGAGTGCAATTGTGCAGTAGTTTGAGGATTCTTTGGCATTGCCTTTCTTTGGGATTGGAATGGAAATTGACCTTTTCCAGTCCTGTGGCCACTGCTGAGTTTTCCAAATTTGCTGGCATATTGAGTAAAGCACTTTCATAGCATCATCTTTTAAGATTTGAAATAGCTTAACTGGGATTCCATCACCTCCACTAGCTTTGTTCGTAGTGATGCTTCCTAAGGCCCACTTGACTTCACATTCCAGGATGTCTGGCTCTAGGTGAGTGATCACACCATCGTGATTATCTGGGTCATGAAGATCTTTTTTTGTACAGTTCTTCTGTGTATTCTTGCCACCTCTTCTTAATAGCTTCTGCTTCTGTTAGGTCCATACCATTCTGTCCTTTATTGAGCCCATCTTTGCATGAAATGTTCCCTTGGTATCTCTAATTTTCTTGAAGAGATCTCTAGTCTTTCCCATTCGATTGTTTTCCTCTATTTCTTTGCATTGATCACTGAGGAAGGCCTTCTTATCTCTCCTTGCTATTCTTTGGAACTCTGCATTCAAATGGGTATATCTTTCCATTTATCCTTTGCTTTTCACTTTTCTTTTCACAGCTATTTGTAAGCCCCAATTAGTGTTTGCATCCCTTCAGTTGTCTTATAATATTTTTTTTACAGTTTGTTTTGATAGGGTTAGAAATAAAGTCCGTGTTTGTAGTTGATTAAGAAGTCTCTTAATTCTCTTTTAGTAGCCTCACCTTTTCCTTTAACAACTAATTTACGGGGAAAAAACCAAGTTGCGTGTCCTATAGATTTTCTCCTGGGCTGGGCTTCTGTTCTCATTCCTGTGGTGATGTTAATGTATTACTCTGTTCCCTATATTTTCGAAGATTAGTGCCTAGACCTAGAAGATTGACCAAATCTGGATGTAATTTTGTTGTTGTTGTTGTTAAAACTGCTTTAGAGGTGATTTGTGTATTTCCACTGGAGGGTCCATAATATTTGGTATCTCTCTTTTTTGATGATTATTGCCTAGATCTATCGATTCCCAGGTGCTGCAAAATGTTGATCCTGAGCCATCTCTTAGGGTCCAGGCGGTGCAGCTGAGTATCTATAAGGGCAGGTTGAACTTTCTACAACTCTTTTTGCTTTCTTCTCCCCCAAAGGAAAAGTATTTGCAAAATCACTGAGAGCAGTATGGTATAATGGAAAATGTCAGACTGAACGTGGTTGGAATCATGGTCTCATACGTCAGTCACTATTTAACAAGGTATGTAAGTTCCTTAACTTCTCTGTACTTTAATTTCTTGATGCATAAAATGAACATAACAGAGCACAACATATATAAATGTCATGAGTGTTTAAAGAATGAATATAAAATGTCTGGTATGTAGTAGACTTAGTAAAAGCTAACGTTTGTAGTCTCTTTTTTCTTTTTTTGCCTTTATGATGCACATATTTTCACATATTAGCATGTCTGAAATTAGGATGAATCTTATAATCCAAGGTATTTTTAGCTCACTTTTTAAAATTCCTATTTTATTCCACTTAAATACACAATCAGTTCAGTTCAGTTCAGTTCAGTTCAGTAGATCAGTCGTGTCTGACTCTGTGTGACCCCATGGAATGCAGCATGCCAGGCTTCCCTGTCCATCACCAACTCCCAGAGCTTACTCAAACTCATGTCCATCGAGTCAGTGATGCCATCCAACTATCTCATCCTCTGTCATCCCCTTCTCCTCTCACCTTCAATCTTTCCCAGTATCAGGGTCCTTTCAAATGAGTCCATTCTTCAAGTCAGGCGGCCAAAGTATTGGAGTTTCAGCTTTAGCCTCAGTCCTCCCAATGAATATTCAGGAATGATTTCCTTTAAGATGGACTGGTTGGATCTCCTTGCAGTTCAAGGGACTCTCAAGAGTCTTCTCCAACACCACAGTTCAAAAGCATCAATTCTTTGGTGCTCAGCTTTCTTTATAGTCCAACTCTCACATCCATACATGATTACTGGCAAAATCATAGCTTTGACTAGATGGATCTTTGTTGGTAAAGTAATGTCTCTGCTTTTTAATATGCTATCTAAGTTGGTCATAGCTTTTCTTGCAAGGAGCAAGTGTCTTTTAATTTCATGGCTGCAATCACCATCTGCAGTGATTTTGGAGCCCCCCCAAAATAAAATCTGTCACTGTTCCCATTGTTTCCCCATCTAGTTGCCATGAAGTGATGGGACCAGATGCCATGATCTTAGTTTTCTGAATGTTGAGCTTTAAGCCAACTTCTTCACTCTCCTCTTTCACTTTCATCAAGAGACTCTTTAGTTCTTCTTCACTTTCTGCCATATGTGTGGTATCATCTGCATATCTGAGGTTATTGGTATTTCCCCCAGCAATGTTGATTCCAGCTTGTACTTCATCCAGCCCAGCATTTTGCATGATGTACTCTGTATACAAGTTAAATAAGCAGGGTGACAATATACATCCTTGACGTACTCCTTTCCTGATTTGGAACCAGTCTGTTGTTCCATGTCTAGCTCTAACTATTGCTTCTTGACCTGCATACAGATTTCTCAGGAAGCAAGTAAGCTGATCTAGTATTCCCATCTGTTCAAGAATTTTCCACAGTTTGTTGTGATCCACAGAGTCAAAGGCTTTGGTGTAGTCAATAAAGGAGAAGTAGATGTTTTTCTGGAACTCTCTTGCTTTTTTTTTTTTTGAACTTCCTAGGTTGGTGTGCTCAATATGCTACTGGAGATCAGTGGAGAAATAACTCCAGAAAGAATGAAGAGAGGGAGCCAAAGCAAAAACAACACCCAGTTGTGGATGTGACTGGTGATGGAAGTAAAGTCAGATGCTGAAAAGAGCAATATTGCATAGGAACCTATAATGTTAGGCCCATGAATCAAGGCAAATTTGAAGTGGTCAAACAGGAGATGGCAAGAATGAACATCGACATTTCAGTGAACTAAAATGGACTGGAATGGGTGAATTTAACTCAAGTGATCATTGTATCTACTACAGTGGGCAAGAATCCCTTAGAAGAAATGGAGTAGCCATCACAGCCAACAAAAGAGTCTGAAATGTAGTACTGAAATGTAGTACTTGGATGCAATCTCAAAAATGACAGAATGATCTGTATTCATTTCCAGTGTGAAGTATTCAGTATCACGGTAATCCAAGTCTATGCCCCAACCACTAATGAAGAAGAAGTTGGAAGTTGAACAGTTCTATGAAGATCTACAAGACCTTCCAGAACTAACACCCAAAAAAGATGTCCTTTTTATTATAGGGGACTGGAATGCAAAAGTAGGAAGTCAAGAGATACCTGGAGTAACAGGCAAATTTTGGCTTGGAGTACAAAATGAAGCAGGTCAAAGGCTAAAAGAGTTTTCCCAAGAGAATGCACTGGCCATACCAAATATCCTCTTCCAACAACACAAGAGAAGAATCTACACATGGACATCACCAGATGGTCAATCCCAATGTCAGATTGATTATATTTTTTGCAGCTGAAGATGCAAAAATACATCTGACTATACAATCAGCTAAAACAAGACCAGGAGCTGACTGGCTCATATCATGAACTCCTTATTGCCAAATTCAGACTTAAATTGAAGAAAGTAAGGAAAATCACTAGACCATTCAGGTCTGGCCTAAATCAAATATACAATAACGTATAATAATATTAGAATTTCCAAAGCATTTCTGAGATTTCACTACCATTGATTTATAAACAAGACATTTGGGACTTCCCTCATAGCTCAGTTGGGAAATCATCTGCCTGCAATGCAGGACACCCGGGTTTGATTCCTGGGTCAGGAAGATCCCCTGGAGAAGGAAATGGCAACCCACTCCAGTATTCTTACCTGGAGAATCCCATGGACAGAGGAGCCTGGCAGGCTACAGTCCATGGGATCACAAGAGTCGGACACAACTTAATGACTAAACCACCACCACCACTAAACAAGACATTTAGATTCCTTCCCTAGTATCCTAGAATGGACAAGCCCCTGTGAAACTGGGAAATTCTAAGGCTAATAGAACATGCTCACTTCAGAAAGCTCTTTTCAAATGATTCTGTGAGTCTCCATGTAACAATATCAATGACTTAGAGTCAGTACACTTGAACAAGAGAAAGCTATCTACTGTCATTATGGCATCACCGACCCAATGGTCATGAGTTTGATCAAGCTTCTGGAGATGTGAAGGATGGGGAAGCCTGGCATGCTGCAGCCCATGGGGTCACAAAGAGTTGGACACAACTGAGCAGCTGAACAACAGCCTCCTTGTCATAGGTCACTTCAGATTCTTCTCTCAAACCCACCCCCTCCTCTTTCTTTCTCCTTCCTCTGCCACAATAATGTGTTAATCTTGTACAACAGATCCTGGAGTTTGAATGGGGCTGTTGAAGACTGAAAATTTGTGTCCCTGCCAAACCTGTATGTTGTAAACTAAGTCCCAAGCTGATGATACTCAGAGGGTCTTCAGGAAGTGACTAGGTCGCGAAGGTGGAGTCCGCTTGCATGGGATTAGTGCCCTTATGAAGTACCCCTCTCCCCCCAAGAGTTCCTGTGCCCATTCTTTAGTGTAAGGACACAACAAAGAGTTGGCTGTCTGCACCTGGAAGAGTGTTCTTTCCAGAACATAACCCTGGCTCCCTGATCTTGGACTTGCATCTCTGCTACTGTGAGAAATAACTGTCTGTAGTTTATAATCCACACAGTCTATGATACTTTGTTATAACAGTCCTGAAAAATAGTTGTGAATATGAGTACTGGCCTTTCCTACCTCCTCCACTTGTGGTAGTAAACAGAGAAGGCCTAACAATCTTGGCCTTTCATATGATCAAGTTTTGTTAACTTAACCATATGCCATAAATATCTTTTCATGGTTCTATACAGTTAAATTTTAACAGTTAAGTGTTTATAACAGTTATTATTCCATTCCATCAGTTCAGTTCAGTAGATCAGTCGTGTCTGACTCTGTGTGACCCCATGGAATGCAGCATGCCAGGCCTCCCTGTCCATCACCAACTCCTGGAGCTTACTCCAACTCATGTCCACTGAGTCGGTGGTGCAATCCAACCATCTCATCCTTTGTCGTCCCCTTCTGCTTCTGCCCTCAATCTTTCCCAACATTAGGTTCTTTTCAAATGAGTCCATTCTTCAAATCAGGTGGCCAAGGTATTGGAGTTTCAGCTTCAGCATCAGTCTTTCCAATGAATATTCAGGAATGATTTCCTTTAGGATGGACTGGTTGGATCTCCTTGCTGTCCCAGGGACTCTCAAGAGTCTTCTCCAACACAGTTCAAAAGCATCGATTCTTTGGCACTCAGCTTTCTTTATAGTCCAACTCTCATATCCATACATGACTACTGGAAAAACAATAGCTTTGACTAGATGGACCTTTGTTGGCAAAGTAATGTCTCTGCTTTTTAATAAGCTGTCTAGATTTGTCATAACTTTTCTTCCAAGGAGTAAGCGTCTTTTAACTTCATGGATGCAGTCACCATCTGCAGTGATTTTGGAGACCAACAAAATAAAATCAGCCAGTGTTTCCACTGTTTCCCCATCTATTTGCCATGAAGTAATGGGACTGGATGCCGTGATCTTAGTTTTCTGAATGTTGAGTTTTAAGCCAACATTTTCACTCTCCTTTTTTCATCAAGAGGCTCTTTAGTTCTTCTTTATTTTCTGTCATAAGGGTGATGTCATCTGCATATCTGAGGTTATTGATATTTCTCCCAGCAATCTTGATTCCAGCTTGTGCTTCATCCAGTCCAGCATTTCTCATGACATGCTCTGTGTATAAGTTAAGTAAGTTAAATAACCATCCCATAGTTAAATGTAAAACAGTTAACCATTATTCTTTATGGACATCATTGCAATTTTTTCAGCATCATGAAAACATTTCAGCAAACATCTTTAAGCCAAGCAGTTAAAAATTATTTTGGATTTTTTATTAGAATAAATAATGTAAATGCAGAAGTAATTTAAATGTAACTGTGGCTAACTGAAGTCATTATAAGACAAAAAAAAGTATGTTAATAAGTATGGTTTTAAGAGAATCTGTCTAAGGCTGAGAAGGGATTCCATTAGAATAAGGAAGGCCAAGAGTGTCAGGCGTTTGAAAGGGACTTGTGTGGGTCAGGCCCTAATCAGTAAGTTGTGGGCCCCGTAGGACCGCTGAGCTGATGTTACAATGGTGAAATGGCTCCTTACCTAGTATGTTTCACTTTGAAGTTGGTGCTGTCCTGACCACACAATGCCATATAATCTAAATGACCCCTTGCTTATCACAAAGGCATAATGCACTGGTTCTGCATGATAACTGATAAAGAGATCACTGTCATGTCCAATTAAGAAGCTCTATGCTTCAGGCTCTACTACAAAGCCAAAGTCATCAAGACAGTATGGTACTGGCACAAAGACAGAAACATAGATCAATGGAACAAAATAGAAAGCCCAGAGATAAATCCACACACCTATGGACACCTTATCTTTGACAAAGGAGGCAAAAATATACAATGGAGTAAAGACAATCTCTTTAACAAGTGGTGCTGGGAAAACTGGTCAACCACTTGTAGAAGAATGAAACTAGATCACTTTCTAACACCACACACAAAAATAAACTCAAAATGGATTAAAGATCTAAATGTAAGACCAGAAACTATAAAACTACTAGAGGAGAACATAGGCAAAACACTTTCTGACATAAATCACAGCAGGATCCTCTATGATCCACCTCCCAGAATACTGGAAATAAAAGCAAAAATAAACAAATGGGATCTAATTAAAATTAAAAGCTTCTGCACAACAAAGGAAACTATAAGCAAGGTAAAAAGACAGCCTTCTGAATG
>SJYT01068859.1:150071-178545 GCA_006410635.1 Cephalophus harveyi
GATTCATGGGGTCGCAGAGAGTCGGACACGACTGAGCAACTGAACTGAACTGGACTGATGCTGTGTCTTTGACCAGACTTCTATGAGTCCCTTTCTTGGGGACTATATTTCTTGCAGAGGCAGGGGCGGGGGGTGACTTTCTGTGAACAAAGTGAATAGCTTATTGCTGCCTGCAATCAACCTGTTTTTTATGTGTCTTTATCTTGGTACATCCTTTTCTCTCTGCCTTTAACACCCTTTCTTCCCTTGTCACCAGGTTGGCCCCTTGTGGCAGAGCCTGTGGCTTGCTATTAATAAAAGAAACCCAGCTTATTTAAGGTTTGGAGCAGCAGTGTGCCCAGTTGGTGGGTTTTTCCTGCAGTCCCAGTGGAAGATACATAGTTGGTCTAAGCCAATCATGATAATCCCATGTTCCTTGCCAACAATTGACATAGGGCCGTGTAAGCAACCTAATTATGACTAACAGTGCCTAAGAGGAAGTTTACTGAAGGCTTCTAGAAAATAGTTTTCACCTGGATATTGAGAGTGTCCCTTCTTTATCCACACTGGGACACTGTAATATAAGAATGTGTGTTGCGTGGAGCTTCAGCAGCCATCTTGCATCATGAGGGGTGACATCCCTGATACATCGCTGATGGTGGGCTGAAATGATGGAAAGAGCTTGAATCATTCAGAGAACAAAATGCCCCACATGGAAAGTAACTTGTCAGCTAGACAGAGGGTGATCACCTAGCACTCACCAGTGCCATCACATCACGGTGTGGAACAATGACAAAGTTAGGAACGGGCTGTGTTCCAGACCAGGGCTGACGCTGTGGCCCATGAAGGCACCCCGTCCTACGTTTCTTCAGCCCTTCTGCTTGGCCATCCTTGGCTATGGGTTTTCTTGAATTGTTGCTTTAGACCTGCTTCACCTCTGGTCAGTCTCTCTCTCTCTTACCAGAGCTCAAGATAAGAAAATGAAAACGTCTTAACAATTTCCTTACTGACCAGAGTTGACACATGCCACCTCTAGGAGAGGCTGAGAAAGAGGATTTGAGGGGCACACAGCCATCCTGAGTAGAACTGGAAATCTGAGAAAAGAGCAAGGGGGATGGCTTATGTAAACAGAAACTTTATTTGGGAAGATGCTCCAACCACCCTGTTGAAATAGATGTCTTTGGTACTCAGCATCTTTCAGGGAGAGTGAAAATGGGAAGGAGCCTTGACAAGCGGGCATCAAACTGGCCACCAACCCAGGCTTGAGCCAAACTTAATGAGAGGACATCACATTTCTTGTTCTCTGGTGCCACAGAGTCAATCATACTTATTAGATCAGAAAGAAAAAATGGCTTTGAAACTGATTAGGAACCTGTGGGGCCCACTCAGGTTCAAATCCTTTCCATGTCCCCTGTTTCTTATCTATAAGAAACAGGCTTCATTAAGCCTCCTAGACCTTCCCCTGAGTTCCAAAGAGTAGACTCAAACAGAGAAGTGAGGGAATGCAGAAATGAAGGAGGAGAAATCAAGAAAAAATAGTGCAGGAATAAAGCAGCACTCTCACTCCTCCTCAAAAAATACACATAACAGTATCTTTGAGCTCTTCTGCAAGAGAGCAGAAGAGCTCTAAGGCCCTCGTCTAGGTGGAGGACAGTGACTTCAGACTGAATGCAAGATTCCTGGAAAATAGCCCTGTCACCTCACCACCAGCAGATTAGAAGAAAGTCACATAATCTGCAGCCCCCAGCCCAAATTTTTGGGCTCATTCTCTTTGCTTGGTCTTGCAATAAACCTTTTTCTGCTTCAAACTTCAATGTTCTGGTTTGTTTGGCCTCACTGTGTGTGGGGCACATGAATTTGCATTCAGTAACAGCTATGGTTTAAAAATAGTTCAGCCCTTCCTCTGCATTTTCTCATCATGTTACACTGCTGGAATTCTTCCTCCCTCTCTCTCTCTGTCTCTGGCTCACCCTCCTGAAGACCCAGTGATCTCAAGCTTAACTGCACACCATTATCACCTGGAGTGCTTTAACAATTTCTGTTGCCCAGATCTCCCAGCGGGCCAATTAAATCAGGCTCTTTGGAGATGGTACCCAGGTCTTAGTAGTTTCTTAAATCTCCCAGATGATTCCGATGTGCAGCCGAGGTTGAGACCCCTGCAAGGAGAGCAGTGGTTTGAAATCCTGGCCACACGTTACAATCATCGAGGGGGCTTTTAAAAAATGCTGATGCCAATTCCCACCCCCAGAGTTTCTGACTTAATTGGATTGGGGTGGGGCCCAGGGCAGCGATCGTTTTTTAAAGCTCCCTAGGTGATTCTAATGTGTAGCCAGGTTTGAGAAGCACTGCAATGGAGTCACAAAACCAAGGAACAAAAGAAGGAATCTTCTTTTTTTCTGGACAATAAAATTTCCAAAATGCTGTCATCTAGCATGTTTATATGCAAAGCTAGAACAGTGCTTCTCAACCCAGGTGGCACATTAGAATCTCAGGGGAAGGTTAAAAAATATCGAATTCCTGGGCTCTCCTCTCTGAAATTTTAATTCAGTTATTGGGTGGGGACCTGGAGTTGTTGGTATGTTTTTCCAGCTCTTTCATGATTATTATACCAGCCAGGATTAAGGACCATTACAAAATAATAGTGACGATGATGATGATAACTCATAGAGGGTATAATTGCACCAGTAGAAGACCCTGTTAGTTAAGGACGGGGCAGGTTTTATCTATGGCAAGGCTGTTGAACATCAGTTTGTGCCTTTTCCCATTGTTATGGCTAATTCTGTAAACTCTGTGCTCATAAAAACCTATCTTATTTAAGAAGAAGCCCTACTCATTCCTTGCCTGCTTTCTTGCTGTCACGTCACTCAATGGGAAGTCTCTAGAAAGTGAAGAAAGTGAAGTCGCTCAGTCGTGTCCAACTCTTTGCGACCCCATGGAGTGTAGCCTACCAGGCTCCTCCATCCATGGGATTTTCCAGGCAAGAGTACTGGAGTGGGTTGTCATTTCCTTCTCCAGGGGATCTTCCCAACCCAGGGATTGAACCTGGAGTCTCCTGCATTGCGGGCAGATGCTTTAACCTCTGAGCCACCAAGGAAGCCCAGTCTCTAGAAGTGTTTTGCAATTAACTCACAGTGTGGCTTCAGCCATGTAAGGCTGTATCACATTCTTTGTTTAAACGATGCCAGCTTTTTCTGTCCCCTTAGTGCCCTACCCCATCAGTCTTTGTGTGACGATCTTACTCATTGTTTGGGGTCATGTAAACAAAACCAGCAGCCTAAACGTGTTATGGCTGAGATGGATGCTGCTGGTGACTCAGTGTGCCCTGAACGTTGGGAGCCACAGCCGCCACACAGCCGAGTCCGCCTCTGCCTCTGCAGAAGTGGCAGGTGCCGGCAAGAGGACACCCAAGGCCAGGAGCCTCTCTCCACCATCCTCCACACTCCCTCAGACAAGCTCAGGATGCAGACACACATGGCTGGGGATCTTGCCTGGGTGGGCCCAGGACGGAGGCTGGATAGGCTCTCTCTGTGGCTCTGGCCCTGAGGCTTTCCCCAGCTCTCTTGTCTTTACTCTTAGCATGTCATGCTCCCATGAGGGGGATTGCACACGCCCCCTCCGAGCTGGGCTGTGTGCTCTAGGAAAGAGAGGGGGCAAGAGCCTCCATGTGTCCTTTGCAGAGGGTGACGCCATAGCCACATTTTCTAGGCTGTCTTTCTGCCTTTCTTTATACTTGGAATTATTTCTTTCAATTTGATCTCGTAAGTCCAACATGCAAAAAGTTAGAAATCAGAACTTGTCTGGTTGACGGGTTGCTTTTCAGTCACTAAGTCATGACCGACCCCATGTTGAACATCTGGAAGTTCTTGGTTCACATATTGTTGAAGCCTAGCTTGAAAGAGTTTGAGCATTAGTTTGCTAGCATGTGAAAGGAGTGCGGTAGTTTGAACATTCATTGGCATTGCCCTGCTTTAGAACTGGAATGAAAACTGATCTTTTCCAGTCCTGTGGCCGTTGCTGAGTTTTCCAAATTTCCTGGTGTATCCAGTGCAACACTTTAACGACGTCGTCTTTTAAGATCTGAAATAGCTCAGCTGGAATTCTATCACCTCACCAGCTTTGTTGGTAGTCATGATTTCTAAGGCCCACTTGACATCACAGGTTCGAGACTGAGACCCTCCCAAACTTCTGCAAGCCTCTAAATTTCTGCATCACGCAGACAAACCACCTCTATTCACCTTCCGGCTATGTTGAGGGGAACGTGAAGCTTTTCTGTACCTGCCAGTTACACCATTAAGGATGCAGCTCTGGATTCAGGCCCAGGCTTATATGCCTCAGAACACAGCCTCTTGCCTGCTCCTCCTGAAAGAGAAACCCGGTTGGTTTGAGGGCTGCCCACTGCCGTTCCCACAGGCCCGGCTTCCAGGTTTCAGAGAGCATTGCAAAGACAAAAAAGGCTGCCCCTCCTGCCTCTGCTCTCTGACTGAGGACGCGCAAAGATGGCAGAGGAGATAGCATGTGTTAGCACCCAGGTGCACGCGATCAGGAAGATTAGAAAAGCCCAGTTTCTGCTCAAACTGCTTGTGTCTGCATTTTCCAGAGTCCAGTGGAAATTGTTAACATGGCTGTTAAATGACAGTTGGCAGCTAAGAGTGTGGTCACCAACTAGAACAAAATATTAGGCCAGAAATTTAAAACAGTGAATTGATTCCTTTTCTCTCTGATATAGAAACAAAATAACGAGTACAAGTTTCTCAGGCTAAGCCAGAGTGTGTCTCAACCTCACTCAAGTGTCAGGGGGCAGGAGAACTCCCTGTGGAGGGCCGTCCTCTGCACTGAAGGATGTTGAACAGCACCCTTGGTCTCTACTCACTGGAGGCCATGGCGCCCGCCCTCCAACAAGTTGTGACAATAAAAAATGTCTCCGAACATTGTCCCCCAAGGGTCAAAATCATCTGAATCACCACTCTCATCAGTTGGCTTGGAAGGTAAAAGACTATCTGCCAAGTCAATTTCAGGCCACAGGTTTCAGTTCAGTTCAGTCGCTCAGTTGTGTCCGACTCTTTGTGACCCCATGAATCGCAGCACGCCAGGCCTCCCTGTCCATCACCATCTCCCAGAGTTCACTCAGACTCATGTCCATCGAGTCCGTGATGCCATCCAGCCATCTCATCCTCGGTCATCCCCTTCTCCTCCTGCCCCCAATCCCTCCCAGCATCAGAGTCTTTTCCAATGAGTCAACTCTTCGCATGAGGTGGCCAAAGTACTGGAGTTTCAGCTTTAGCATCATTCTTTCCAAAGAAATCCCAGGGTTGGTCTCCTTCAGAATGGACTGGTTGGATCTCCTTGCAGTCCAAGGGACTCTCAAGAGTCTTCTCCAAAACTACAGTTCAAAAGCATCAATTCTTCGGCGCTCAGCCTTCTTCACAGTCCAACTCTCACATCCATACATGACCACAGGGAAAGCCATAGCCTTGACTAGACGGACCTTAGTCGGCAAAGTAATGTCTCTGCTTTTGAAAATGCTATCTAGGTTGGACATAACTTTTCTTCCAAGGAGTAAACGTCTTCTAATTTTAGGGGATTAAATATCATTTCAGGACTAGAAAAGGATTTTTTTTTTGGAGTCTTGATACCCACCAGGATTCTTGGCCTTCCCCAATCAATAGAAATTGACTAGAGGCCAGGCCAGACCAGGCAAGAAATCCAGGCAAGGCTTCACTGGGGCCCCGGATGCAGCAGCAGGAAGCAAGAACAAACAACAGTTTCCCTTGCTTGCTCACTCCCTGGGAGCGGGTGGTGAGCTTATTCCTTATGTAAGGTGATGGTAGGGATGTGTCTGGGGTTCAGAGTGGAGGGGTGGCTTGGGTGGTTTGCCCACTCCTTTAGTGGTATTGAGTGCAGAGGGCATGTACCCTGTTTTGCTCCTGGCTCTTCAAAAGTGGCAGTAGGGGGTTTCAATCTTTTTTGTATCTTTGGTCCAGAATTTGCCCCAACTGCTACCTGCTGCTGCTACTGCTAAGTCACTTCAGTCGTGTCCGACTCTGTGCGACTGCATAGACGGCAGCCCACCAGGCTCCCCCGTCCCTGGGATTCTCCAGGCAAGAACACTGGCGTGGGTTGCCATTTCCTTCTCCAAGGCGTGAAAGTGAAAAGTGAAAGTGAAGTCGCTCAGTCGTGTCCATCCCTCAGCAACTGCATGGACTGCAGCCTACTAGGCTCCTCCGTCCATGGGATTTTCCAGGCAAGAGTACTGGAGTGGGGTGCATGTAGTTATTGTTCAGTCCCATATGGCTTCTTTGTATTGTGTTGCTTGAGGAGAGATGTGTCCAGGTGCAAGCATGGCACCACTGCAGCAAAGGGTCCCAGGTCCCAGCCTGTCAGTCTGAGGGGACAACATTAGAGGCAGCTACTAGTGGGATTTTTCTGAGAAAGGACACTCCGGTCCATCATCCCACAGGCCAAGACCATGTGAAGCGTGGTCTGGAGGGTGGGATAACAGAGATCTAGATATGTGGGGAGCTTCCAGAGGAGGGGCCCTTGGGCCTCTGTTGCAGGGGATAGCCTGGGGAGGGTGTCTGGAGCTTCTCATGGTCTTCCCTGGGGGCTCAGATGGTAAAGAATCTGTCTCCTTGTAGGGTGGGGAAAGGTGCTGAGAGTATCTGCTCTGGGGAAAGCCTTGGGAAAGTTGAGGCAGGGTTTCCGAATCCAAGGGCACAGAGAGAGATGACAGGAAGCAGATGCCAAGGCTTCCAGGAGACGAGCGAAGCCACAGAACAGACGGAACCTGCCCATCAGCAGTGGACGCCACCAAGGGCAGAGTCTGAAGATGGTCACTCTGGCTCCAACAAAGCCTGCAGAAGGAAGGCCCCTCCATGACCTTAAATCACCCACAGAAAATGAACTAGAGAAGGGGAAAGTGCTGAACTGATTGAGAACATTTGCTGTGATGATGTCTCCCTTGCACTGTCAGAATTAGTAAGGAGTTAGAAAGTTAACATTCAGTTTTAGAAAATTGTTACATTTTGCACAGCCGTTTGTGAAACTTATATCTGCTACAATTTGTTTAAGCCAGCATTTTTTTGATCTTATTTGACAAGGAACACTATTTTTTTCTGATAAATATCTATGAATAACCATTCAAAGCAGTGTTCTTTTTACTACACTTTATGGAATTCTGGCTTAAAATGGGCCATCAATATAAAACAAACAGGCAAACAAATCTACTCTTGGATCATCGTACTTATTATCAATAGCAAATCATCTCTATTGAGTTTATCTTTGGTTTTGCAGACACAGAGTGTTCAGAATTAAGAATCGGATAGGTGTGCTCTGAAAGGCCTTCAAGGAAAAATTCTAAGATGTCTAGGCGTGTGAGGCCAGCGGTGCCTTTCTGGTGCAGAGCTGAAGATGTGGGTGCTGGCAGATACAGGACCAGGTTTCAGAACCTGACGTTTCACCTCACGGGCTACTGAGGCAGAAGTGAGACCTGAGTCTGGTGGTGGTGTAGTGCTGATTTAGTCACTAAGTCATGTCCAACTGTTGTGACCGCATGGACTGTAGCCCGTCAGGCTCCTCTGCCCATGGGATTTCCCAGGCAAGAATACTGGAGTCGGTTGCCATTTCCTTCTCCAAGGGATCGTCCCGACCCAGGGGTTGAACCCAGGTCTCCTGCATTGCAGGCAGATTCTGAGCCACCAGGGAAGCTTGCAGCCAGATGGATCTGATCCTAAACATGCTCCACTCTCCACTAGCCCTCATCTTCTTTGACTTTCTTCCAACTCCCTCTGGAATTCCCTGCCTAGGTTCTCAAGAGTCCCCCATAGTGAGAGGCAAAGATTAGAACATCACATTGCAGAATCTTAGAGGAAGCCCTAGCTGGAGGTTCTCACGTGGCAGGAGTTTCCCCAACATCAGAGGAGGGTCTGGGGTCACACTTCACACAGATGCTTCTTTTCACCGGAGCCCCTTTGGTATATTGTGGGCATTTTTGATCCTCACAGTGATTGAGGGGCCCTATTGGTATTTGTGGATAGGGACTAGAATTGTTAAATATTCTGCAATAGACTGTTCCACCCAGCGTGACAAATAATTGTTGCAGTTTTACCTACAGCCTTGGAAAATTGCTCCAGAACAGGCAAAAAGCCCATTTATATCAACAGTTATCTGAGGAGCCTCCATCCTAACTCCATTTACCATAAGAACATAAAGGATGTTTTGCAAAATTTTAGTATATTCTAAATTTCCTAGGAAAGAAGGTTCCATGCAAATCCAAGGGAAAATTGTTCTTTAGTTTTGTTCAAAATCTTACCAGATTTTTTCCTACTTACTAAAAACAAACAAAAAACACTCTACATAACATGTAATAATGCTGCTGGTGGTGCTTATGATACCAATGTAGAATGTATCCTCTACTGCCTGTATGACTGTCATATTACCGTTGGTTCTGACCAGATGCAAGTTTCCAATAATTATATCTTCTAGAACACTTGGGGAGAAGGCACTGGCACCCTACTCCAGTATTCTTGCCTGGAAAATCCCATGGACGGAGGAGCCTGGTAGACTGCAGTCCATGGGGTCGCTAAGAGTTGGACACGACTGAGCGACTTCACTTTTCACTTTCATCCATTGGAAAAGGAAATAGCAACCCACTCCAGTGTTCTTGCCTGGAGAATCCCAGGGATGGGGGAGCCTGGTGGGCTGCCGTCTCTGAGGTCGCACAGGGTCGGACACAACTGAACCGACTTAGCAGCAGCAGCAGCAGCAGCAGAACACTTGGACCTGGACATTTATATACTTACATTGTTTTGTTATATATATATAGCAAAACAATTTGCATTTTGATATGTAAATATATCTGTTTATTTACTTAATTACTATATTTATATGTAAAAATATTTATTTACTTATTTTATTTTAAAATATTTTAATTAAAAAACTACTTACCTTGGATTTTTAGTTTAAATTACAGTATAAAGTAAGATTTTTACGAATTATCTTGAAATTATATGCATAAGCTAACTATATTCCATTCAAGTTGTAAAAGTAAATGGAAGTCGCTCTGTCGTGTTGACTTTTTGCGACCCCATGGGCTGTAGCTCACCATGCTCTCTGTCCGTGGAATTCTCCAGGCAAGAATACTGGAATGGGTTGTCATTTCCTTTTCGAGGGTAACTTCTCGACCCAGGAATTGAACCCCGACTCCTGTATTACAGGCAGATTCTTTACTGTCTAAACCACCAGGGAAACCCAAGTTGTAAAGACAGCCCCAAATATTTATCACAAGACACCCCGAAGGAAGAAGGTCTGTGTTCAGGCAGTGAGAGCAATTCTATGAATTCTCCACTGGAGGTCGCTAGAATCCCACCGAAATGGATCCGGGGCACCTGGGGAGACTCCTCTTTCTCCCGCGTTAAATCAGTAGGGATGCAAATTGTTATTAACATTATTCATCTCCCGCCCAACACACACACGCACAACACACACGAGATCGCGTGTGTCTCCTCTCTTGTGTTTCTCGTTCATATGTGTGTCAGCGCCAGCCTCCTACTCGCGCCCAGTGCTCCGGCTCGTGCGCCCATCTTCCCTGAGGTTCAATATCAAAGATAGAGAGACGTCGAGCTGCCTTCTCTCTCTGCTCCGGTAAAAATCAGATAAATCGGCATTTTGCAGAATTTAAAATGAGACCAGACATTACACGCTGGGTCGAAGTTTACCGTGCCGCCCCAGGGGCAGATAGACAGAGTTCTCTTCAACAGAGCTGTATAAATGATATGACTCTTAACGTTGCAACAGAGAAATAGCCAAGGAAGGGGAAAAGCCTCAATATTTTTGAAAAATCTACTTGACTATTGAGGGAAAACACTTCTCAATGCAACACATCTTCAGGGCCTTAGCATGTTGTAAAGGCCTTGGCCACGAGAGATAACTTCAGTCTCTCTGGCTTTTTTGTGTCTCACAAAACCAGTTTGCCTAGGTCTTCACTCCCATTTAGGGATGCAAAATGCACACGTGGCACACTTTCTGAGGATTGTCAGAAAAAGTGAAGGCTGCTTCAGGACCGGAGGTGGAGCTTTGAGATTTGAGAAGTCAGTTCTGGAGCCCCTTCCCTCGAGCTCCCACTCCTTAAAGAAGAGAAACCCCCACCGTGGAAAGGAAAGAGGCAAGATGAAGTAAAGATGCAAGAGTGCAGTTCCCCGGTGGCGCTAGTGCTAAAAAATCTGCCCGCCAACGCGGGAGACACGAAAGACGTGGGCTTGATTCCTAGGTTGGGAAGATCCCCTGGAGTAGGAAATGGCACCCCACTCCAGCATTCTCACCTGGAAAATTTCATGGGCAGAGGGGCCGTGGTTGCAGTCCATGCGCCCACAAAGAGTTGGGCACGACTGTCTAAACACGCACACACAGTGAATGTCCAGTGAAAAACTGCAATAAGTTAGAGACAGATTCTGTGACAGTTGACTGGTCTCAGGAAAGGCTCACAGAGGAATGATTTGAGCAGAGGCCCAAGTGAGGAGCAGAGGGTCAATAGACCAAGACTGTGTGTGCGTGTGTGTGTGCACGTGTGTGTGTGCATGTGTGCATGCGTGCGTGCACGTGTGCGCACGTGTGTGTGTGCATGTGTGTGTGCGTGTGTGTGTGTGTGACTCCAAGAGCCGGGGGGAGGGTGATTGAAGTTGAATCTAGAGGAGGATGTCTTTGGGGACTAAGCACACCCATGGACCAGGTTATGTGTGTGGTCTTTATTCCAAGAACAGAGTGAAGACAAGCTATTGAAGTATATGGGGAGTGGGATTTGATCCAATTTGCATTTCAAAGTAATAAATTGTCAAACTATAAAATTGAAAAAAAAAAAGTTGAACTCCTTTAAAAAAACCAGTTTCAGTTTTTTTTTAAAGAAAAAAAAACCAGCTAGCTCATTAATTAATGTAAAAACCTAATTAAAACATTGCATTCTTTTTTTCCCTCCTGACATACTCAGGGAAGAGACTGAATTTAAATATGATCATTTCCCTTTTCACAAAATTCATTTGTATGTGTAGACTCAGCTGGAATTTATCCCAGTGTGATTTCTAAGGTCATACTTCTTTTAAAGATAAGTTGAATATTTATCTCTGTGTGTTTTTTGATGTTAAAATTCCCAGTTCTCACTGTGCCTTCTAAGTTTTCTAGGACTTTTAAAATATACTCACACGAAGTCAGTAGAATCAACAGCTCATTGTATAAATTCTCTATGGTATAGACCATCTCATTTTCCTGTGCAAAGGGTGGTTTTTAACCAAGTTTTTATTTCCTTTTTATCTCATCTCTATAGCTGTTCATACCTAGCCCACTAAATTTTATTACTGCCCATAGCAGTACTACTGTATGTACATTAAAGTATGACTGTAATCAACAGTATTACTGTCTATTATTTATTAGCAGTGACTTTGGAAATTTAGGCTACAAAGCCTCTATGTGACAGATCAACCAAATACTCGATCATTTGTGTTAAAGTGCGGATGAAAGAATGGAGTTTGCAATAGGATGTGATTTTGGTTATTGTTCCTGGAATTATTGGCTATTGTCCTTCAAGAAACAATTATTTCTAGTCCATAGCAGGAGTTATCAAAACTACAAAATCCAGCTGATGCCTGGTTTGCACATAAAGTTTTTTGAGAACACAGCTACCCTTGTTTGTTCACGTAACATCGAAGACTAACTTCATGCCACTCCGAAGACAGAGTTGGGTAGCCACAAGCCTAACGTGTTTGCTATTTGACCCTTTACAGAGAAAGTTTGCTGACTCATTCTACAAAGCAGGTGGAGTTACTTATATATTCCTTTTTTGTAAGGACATTTAGTGCTAACTAGACACATACTCTTTGGCTTTTAATGGCCATCCTAAAAACCCTGCATTTTCCTGCTGGTCAAGTAAGACCCTGTAAAGCACTGGTAATAGTTTTTAGCACTTACTTCATAAGCAACACTTCATTAAGCGTTTTATACACACTATCTCACATAGCAGCCCTGTGAATTAGATAGACAGATAGATAAATCCTCGATTTGCAAATGAGTAAATTTAGACGGAAGATAAGTTAAAATAACTTGTCTAAGTTCATAGAACTTAGTAAGTGGCAGAAATGAGAATCTGATTGAATTTCTCTCTCTTTCCTGGGCTACTAACCACTCTATTTCACTGAATCCCCTGCGTATTTTCTATCAGAACCAACTGACAAAGGAAAATGGCTGTTGGGTTCATAAGTAGTATGTAGCTTCCTGGGAAGGAGCTGAAGTTGTCAGTTCTCAAGACAAAAGTACTTCCAAATACACAGAATTACTCTCCCTCAAAAAGTCAGCCAGACAGTGTACCTGAAGTGGGGCTCTGAGACCTTCTCTGGAGCCACGGATGGGTTTTATCATCAGACACACTTCTGGGGATTCATTTTTGAGAGATTTTAGTTTTATCTTGAAGCATGCCTGGTAAAGGAATCTGGACACAAACATCCCTTGACCACGTGGGTGTCCAATATCTGCCATATTCAAAGCTCTCCTTAACTGAAGACGGAATAGTTGATGGAAATATAGAATTATTAAAGGGGTCCTCCTTCCAAGCCCCATCTGTCATCATTTGAATATTTGCATTTCACAAGCAAAATGATGTACCTGATGAGATGCTGCTGTTGCCATCACAGAACGGCCGCCACAGCTGGCCCAGCCCTGAGATGCTGGGGAGTTCTTAAATGACATATTATGGCATTGCCTGCAGCAAGCTGAAACCCTTGATCTGCTAGTCAAGCCTGCTTTATTGCAATGGAACTCACTGGATGGACCTCTCAGAACCTCAGTCCACTTGTCCCCAGAGGCACCCACTGATTTGTGAAAATAAATTCACATCAGCCTTCACATCAGTTGTTTGAATTCCACAGGTAATTTTCAAAAGAACCAGGCATTTGATGTAATTCAAATTTCTTTTCCCTTGAAGCAGTTTGTTTGAAAAAATAATATACTTTTTAATGACTCTTCAAACAAAATGGGAATAAAATAGTACTGCACTCTGATGCTTTGCCTTCCTCCAGGATCCATTAGGAATTATTTAAAATCTCGTCTGAACACAACAATACTCTATTAACCTCCCTGGTTGAGAGACAGGTCACTAGGGTTGAGTAAGTTAAAAAACAGAATTTTTTAAAGTCCCCAGCTATAAAATGAATCACCCAACAGATGCAGCAGGCTCTGAAGGAACCATTAAGAGCTATTTAGCTAAAGAATATCTGTGCTAACAAGTCCCGCACAGCAGATCTTAGTGACAATGTGCATTCTACAACGGCCCCAAATAGACATCACACCGTAAGGGCTCTATCAGCTAATGAACACTGGGTAAGAGCTCACAAAAAAGGAAATCAAGTGAATAAGAATCTTTTCACTACTCTCCCTACTTAAATGGCACAGAGAAGAACTATTTGTGGAGCTCAGAGAACATCACGTCTCCATGTGACTTTGTCTCCGCCTCTGAGGACAGGAACCCCTCCATACTTTGGTCCTTCTCTCGTCCTTCTAGAAACTCTCCTGGCAAATACGCTTACAGAACAGTCCTCTGATGCTCCTGCCGCAGCAGGAGTGATGAAAATTCTCAGTTTATGAGTCCGTCCTAATCTTCCACAAAGATATGTACGCCTTCATTCTCTCAACAGCATTTATTGAACTCTGGACCAGCTCCCTGATCCTTGGTAAAGGCAGTTCCGCCTTCCCCCTCTGGCTGCGTCTGCCTTAGGCACGCTGGGCAACATCTCCAGTCAGCATGTCTCCACTTGGAGAAGCTTTTGAAGCTCAAGTAAATGAATCTTAGGAGCCTTCTGACTTTGAGCCATCCCACGCAGAGTTGAATTCAATACCATTGTGGCCTTTTGTAGCTGTGGGTGTGTGAAGGGGGGCAGAATTTGTCACCCCCAAACACACCACTGTGGCATGAGGATATTTTGAACTAAAGACAATTAAAACCCATTAGATTCAGAAAAAACTCTTTATCCCCCTCCTTTTAACTACAAAAATTTACATTGGAAAGGGGTTCTGTACTAAGGAGAAAGCTGTTATTGGAGATACCTTTTCACCAAAGAAGCTTACCTAAGTAGGAGGGTAACCTTTGTTTTCCAAATGACTCCTTGCTCTTCCAATGAATGGCCTTCTTCTCATTTGTCTTCTCAGACTCCAACCCCTTTCCTGAGCTCAGGATGCTAAATAAGCTTCAATTGCCTGGACGTCTTTGGAGATGTCACATTTTTATGGGACTCCCATATGAAGGTAATTTTGTTTGTTTTTCTCATGTTAATATGTCCTATATCAATTTAATTATTGAATCAGCCAAAGAATCTAGAAGGGAATAGGAGACATTTTTCTACTCCAACTGATGGCATCAATCTTCTGAACTCTCAAGCAATCCAAATCAGAAAGTCTGTGAACATGCATGTGACAAGTTCTAATCCNTGTTTTTCTCATGTTAATATGTCCTATATCAATTTAACTATTGAATCAGCCAAAGAATCTAGAAGGGAATAGGAGACATTTTTCTACTCCAACTGATGGCATCAATCTTCTGAACTCTCAAGCAATCCAAATCAGAAAGTCTGTGAACATGCATGTGACAAGTTCTAATCCATCCCTCCAAACCAGAGATGTTCTGGCAAGGAATCTGGCAGGATTGTTAAAGTGCTGTTGTGCAAGTTCATGTTAAAATTAATTTCCTCTGCTCTCTATATAACACCTACCCCCCAATAGTAATTACTGGGTAATTGGCTTATCAGTTGCCAGAGGAGTTCGTGTTTATGGTGTATGGGGCTGCTGGGATTTTGGTCTTTAGGTATATACTCAACATCTAACTTCTTTGGACATATATATGGTTCATACTTTAGCAATATGAATGGTCAATAACCAGTTGCCACCCAGTGTGACAGATTAACAATAAAGCCTAGTAATCGTATGAAAAATGGCGTGACCGTTGTTGCCTTGGCTGGAGGATTAGGGATGGCTTCTTAGAGGAAGGGATGGAACACTGAGCCCTGAAAACCCATTTAACCTGGAGATAAGGGTGGAGGAGTGGGGGAGGAATAAGCATTCCAGGCAGAGGAATGAATCTAGCAAAGCTTCCAGTGAAACAGGGTGGTAAGGCCAGGATTCCATTGATAGCTTGGCACTACTGAGGCATCTGGTGTGAGGCAGAGAGCTTCTGGAAATGGCAATTGATAGACATTCAGGGACCATACAACACAGAGCAAAACGTATGTTTTTGTATTAATTAAGCATGCTAGGTTCTTTGAAAGCAACATTGTCTCTTATTCATTATTGCATTATTGAGAGCATCAAACATAATGCCTTGATCTTACTATAATGTTTGCAAAATATTTATTCATTTGTCTGTTGCATAAAATACTGAAACAGTATTTTTCAACCATTTATTGACCCATTTCTGTACAGTTAGCTGGATCATGAGTATGATAAATAGAATCCAACCATGCACTTTCCTAAAACATGGGAAGCAAGACACATTTAAACAAAGTTATCCTTGGAATAGGGTTGCTGACAATTGATGGACTACATATGCGAGAGGGGATGGCACTGGATATTTGGAGGGAGAACTATATGGAATTGTAGTGGGGGATGGCTGCTTTTTAAGGAGCAGGAGACTGGAGCATGATGGAAGGGGACAGTGTGTGCTCAGCTCTTAGATTTATGTTGTCGAATAGAAATATAATGTAACCCATTCACATAATGAAATACAGTGGAATGGAATGGAATGAAGGAAACTTAACAAAGTAAAAAGGTAGTAGTGAACTAAATTTTAATACTATATTTTAACTCTTTATATCCAAATTACCATTCCAAACATTTAATCAAGGTAAAAATACATGAATGAGAAATTTTACACTCTTTAAAAAATTATCTTCAGACTCCAGTATATTTTATAGTGACATCACATTTCAATTTGGATAAGCTCAGTTGCTGCAAGAGGAACTAAAGAGCCTTGCAATGAAGGTGAAAATGGAGAGTGAAAAAGCTGGCTTAAAACTCAACATTCAAAAGTCTAAGATCATGGCATCTGGTCCTATCGTTTCATGGCAAATAGATGGGAAGCAATGGAAACAGTGACAGACTTTATTTTCTTGGGCTCTAAAATCACTGCAGATGGTGACTGCAACCATGAAATTAAAAGATGCTTGCTCCTTGGAAGAAAAGCTATGACAAACCTAAACAACGTATTAAAAAGCAGGAACATTATTTTACTGACAATTGCCCACGTAGTTAAAACAACTTTTCCAGTAGTCATGTATGGATGTGAGAGTTGGACCATAAAGAAGGCTGAGTATCAAAGAATTGATGCTTTTGAACTGTGGTGTTGGATAAGACTCTTGAGGTTCCCTTGGACTGCAAGGAGATCCAACCAGTCAGTCCTAAAGGAAATCCATTCTCAATATTCATTGGAAGAACTGATGCTGAAGTTCCAAAACTTTGGGCCACCTGATGGAAAGTGCGAACTCATTCAAAAATCTCTGATGCTGGGAAAGATTGAAGGCAGGAGGAGGAGGGGATGACAGAGGATGAGATGGTTGGATGGCATCACCAACTCAATGGATATAAATTTGAGCAAGCTCCAGGAGATGATGAAGCACAGGGAAGCCTGGTGTGTTGCATGGTGTTCCAAAGAGCTGGACATGACAGAGCAACTGAATAGCAGTTGCTACGTGAGCCTGGTGATGATTGTATTAGACCATCTCCAAGTAACTGAAGACAGAGACCACCAAAATGTTGTTATAAATACGGCTGATGAGCAGGTTATTGGCCTATACTAAAGATCAAAACTTTCTAACTGATAAAGTCCACCCCTTGCCTTCCTAGCAAGTCAGGTGGTGGTTCACTATTTGTGTGATGACTCACATGTTGTCTGTTAACTCTAACAAGAGGTCACAGAGGGGCATTGGAACAATAACTGTGATATTTATTGAGTACGTGCTATGTGCCAGTATTTTACTGCAGTTAATCCTCACAACAGCCTCTGAGATAAATGCTCTCAGTATCTTCTTTTTTATGGACTCCAAAAGTCCAAGTTACTTGTCCAAGTCACATGACAAGACTCAGGTCCAGGCATGTGATACTGGTCAATTCCTTGTTCTGTCTTCCAATCAAGGTGAGTACCTTTGGTAATGCACTGTACTGGCTGGAAGGCAGAATATATGCATTATATATGTATATTATAATATATATGATATGATTATACATGTATGTATATACCTACATACATTTATCTTTTTATTGGTTCTTTACCACAAATTGAATCCAGCAAACCGTCCCACAAACAAACTCCACAAATACGTAACAGGCAATCATTAAGTGTCCAGTGTCAGAACTGTGTAAGGCTCTGGGTAGAAAGAAATTAATAAGGTACCACATCTGTTTGGAAGTTAATAGTTTAGAGAGGAAAACGAACATCAGTTGAAAACTATTTTATACATTTGTACCAACAAAGAGGGAGAACCCAAGGGGTGTGGAGCAGGAAGAAGAGTGTGTTCAGTTCACCTGGGGAGTCAGAGAGACTTTGTAAGGTGCATCTTCAGAGCTGCATCCAGAAGGCAGAGCATCCCCTGGTTTAGTCACTGAGCATCTTTTCATTATGAAACTAAATGAGTCTGTTTACTCAACAGACATACATGAGTGGGATGGAGTCCATTCCTGGTCTTTGAAGGGTCTCTTTCCCTCGGTCAAGTGTTTCATATATTCAGAAAATTAATTAGGTGAGTCAAGAGCAGCATTTGTCTTAATGAAATAAATTAAAATAGTAAAAAACAAATAAAAGGTGGATATCAGGGCAGTTCTGACCTTGGGATTCATATCTTTCTTGGTAGCCAGACGTTTTTTTCAAGTGTGGAGTCATGACCAGGATATCAGATATTGATTCTGTGCATTTTGCACTGAGTGAAGGTGAGACATTTAAGTGTATATACATGTTTGAACGACTGGTGCTGAAGTTGAAACTCCAATACTTTGGCCACCTGAGGCGAAGAGCTGACTCATTGGAAAAGACCCTGATGCTGGGAAAGATTGAGTGCAAGAGGAGAAAGGGGAGAGACAGGATGAGATGGCTAGAGGCATCATTGACTCAATGGACATGAGTTTCAGCAAACTCAGGGAGACAGTGAAGGACAGGCAAGTCTGGAGTGCTGCAGTCCATGGGGTACAAAGATTTGGACACCATTTATCAACTAAACAACAACAACAAAAGGTATTATTTCATGAGACTTCTGCTTGAGTATACATATGGGTGAACTCGCGAGCAATAAAAGATGCATGTCACACTGTGGCCACAGTCACGAAGCTTGAAAACCACCGCTCTGTGTATGTGACTATGTTGCTGAATCAAATTTAGTTTGTTTGCTGTCACACAGTGAAGCCAATCTACTGACATCAACTTGTAGTGAAGGAAAATATACAGCATTTATTGTAAAGATGCTGATACAAGGAGGAAGGGTGGCTCATTCTTTAAAACCCCCAAATCCGTGAAGGGTTTCTGCAAAGCATTTTTAAAGGCAAGGCAAGGAGGAATGTCCAAGGGTATGGGATCAGCTCATGCACAGCTCTCTGACTGCTTGTTGGCAGTCAATCCTTAGGTGCCAGGAGGTCGGAGGTTCATGTTCATAAAGTTGTCAATTTCTTCCATTTGGTGGTGGTTTTAGCAGCTGAAAAACTCAGGAAATATGCACAGCTACTATTATCTAGGCACTTCAGAGAGGAGCTAAAGCCAAAGATACGGGGGAGGGGTCTGCCCTAGGAAAGTCCTCTGGGGTCCTGCTCACTTACAACTATTGAAGATTGGCCTCCGTCTTTTCTGACTCTGGCCTGGCAACACATGACTCTTCCCATCTCTCTCATCATGGCTACAAGCTACCCTTCACCTGTTACTGTCTGCTGCCCCAGGCTCCTAGACATTCCCCCAGGATGCCTGGGCTCAGGGGTGGGTATGAGGCACCACACCTCCGCCACCACCCTGCTTTCACTCCCCACAGGTGTCTCCCAATCCCCATAGCTACACCATCCTTCACTGAAGGGCTGAATTTCCTGTAGGAGCAGAAAATCCTAAACATGACCTCCCCTTAGTCTATGAAAAAAGCATCACAGATATTAAAATAATTAGAGATGGCTCATCACCTGCATTTCTTAATCTTGTATCTTGGCCTTAGCTCTGTTCTTATTCATAAGGATACGTTTTTTCTTCCAATTTCCAAAATGCCAGTTGCCATTCACTATTCAGGAACTCTTACAGGGGCAGGTCTGGCCTGGGGTGTGCATCTTTCCAAGCAGTGGGAACTCTCTCTAGCCTTGAGTTTCCATTATGGAATCGAGGCCACATATCAGGAAGGGTGGTCTATCAAGCATTGTATGTGTGTGCACAAGTACACCATGTGTGTTTACACACATACCTGTGGCAAAGAGATGCTTCGGCACTCCATGTCCTATGGAATAACTTCAGGTTAAACCCTATACATTTTGAGTTGTGAGATGCCCACCTGCCTCTTCATTCGTTCAATTGCAGAGGTTAACTCTAGGATCAAACAGCTATTCGCAAACATACAGTTCCCAAAGACCAATGTGAATTCCCTCAATACCAAAATTTACACCAGTGGTTTTCAAGTAAGACATGGATGAGAAGCATTTGGGGAGCATGTTAAAATTTAAACTCTTGGGATCTCGTTCAGGGAATTTTGTTTCTGGAGGTCTGAGCCTAGGAATGTGAATTATAACTAATACTCCAGGTGATTCTGATGCAGTCTTGGGGCCCCCTTTTGGAAAATGTTACGATATTGCTATACAAATTGGCACTTGTCATTGGCACTTGCCATCTACCTCTGAAATGATGCTCAGGTACTGCTATAGCTGTTGACTTTCAACACCACCTGAAAAGAGTTCAGGGTGGAGATCAGGGAAGAGGCATCCCGTGCTTTGGAAAAAAAAATGACTGAACAGGTCCTCAGATAGTTGAATAATTTCAGGAGTTGATTTTATGAGCCCAGTTCTTGTATTGCCTCATATCTAGAAATGCACTAAAACCTTTCATGGTAATGTCTGCCTCTCATGACTAACAGTAACCTTCACAAGACCAGCAGAAACAGCCTGCAAAAATGTGTGCTTGATTGTATGTATCTCCCCTTCACCAAAATCACATAGATACTGACCTTCTGGGAGGGGGGGCGGGCAGTGCCTGATCTTCCAGCCACAATTGCATTCTGTAGGGAAATAGCAATTAGGCAAGACAGCAGTGGTCAGACTCTTTCACCCCATGTCCTCTCACTCACGCCTCACGTTCTATAAACAATGGATTTGTATGGTTATGTAACAATTGAGATCATTTATAGCAAAGTGCATGCACACCATGATGTACTCACTTGGCCACAGGCCACCTTTGTTCTATATACCTGTTTAGTGTTATTTGCTCAGTTGTGTCCAACTCTTTGCAACCCCATGGACTGTTGCCCATCAGGCTCCCCTGTCCACAGAATTCTCCAGGCAAGAATACTGGAGTGGGTTGCCGTTCCCTTCTCCAGGGGATCTTCCTGACCCAGGGATCGAACCCCGGTCTCCCACATTCCAGGCAGATTCTTTACCATCTGAACCAGCAGGGAAGTAAGAGGTATATAAGCACGACCTGAAAAGCGCTTGTGTGGCTGACAGCATCAGCCGTTAGAGAAGAAAGCGTGTCTGCAGTCCAATGGCTCCTTGCATTTTCCTCCAGCTTCCCTGCTTGTGCCTTGCCTATCCTGGGTTCGGCAAACAGCAAGACACATACCTCCACAAGTTATAGGATTAATGCACCCTTGCGTGAAGGCAGATAATTTGGAAGGCTCACAGTACTGAGTGGTTAAAAGAGCCTGTGGAGTTTCCTTGGAGGGAGATCTTGGCCAGTATTTAACGTAAAGCTACCTGGGGAGAAGGATGGGAGTGGGGAGGGGGAGGGGTACAAACCATTCATGAGATTCAGTGAGTCTCTGCATATGCCCGTTTCAAGAGAAGTCTGAGAAAAAGGCAGGCCTAGCCTGGGAAGAGACATAAAGTCATGGTTGCCCTCTTCAAGATACCTGGCCCCTCCAGCTGATGCATGGAAGCTGCTCAGCTCCGGCTAATCTCCTTGTGACACCAATAAACCAGACTTCCACCGATGGCTCCAATACTCAAGCCTAGGAAACTGTCTAAAATTTTTTCTTTTTCTTTTTTGTGTTTTACCCCATGAGTTTACACATTTTCCCAAACCTCTATTTCTCTTACTTTTTCCTTTTCTCCAGCCTTCACTTTTATTTCTTGATCTCTAGTTGAGGAGGGCTTGCCCCTATCCCAGACAACTTTCTCTTGGCATAATCCCAGGCCCCGGGTGTGGCTTGCCTCTGCGCATGTCCTTCTCCTGGCTTTGGAGCACTTATGGAATGCTATCGCATGATCAAACACCTCTGAGGATGGGCCACCATTTTCTCAACTTTTTAACAATGTTTTCCAGCCTTTTATAGTCAACATGGTTGCTTTTCTCTGCTGTTGAATCTAACACTAGTCTGGGTATTTCCTTATTATGTGATTACTGAGGCTTCACTATGAGTTCCAGTCACAAGGGCTCCCTGCCTCCTGTTCCTTGAACAGTCCTGAGTGATCTTACCTTAGGGCCTTTGCGCTGGCTCTTCCCTCTGCCTGGAATGCTCCTCCCCAGATTTCAGCACAGCTAACTGCCTAACCTCCTTTAAGCCTTTGCTAAACTCTCACCATGTCAATGAGAACAGCTCCAACTACCCCTTTTAAAACGTCAGCTCCACCACAGTCCTGATCCCCTTAATTGATCCCTTCATTTTTTGTTCTTGTTTATAAATGTTTGTGATTTATTGTCTGTCTTCTTCTGATGGACTCTAAGTTCCTCAAGACTAGGAATTTCGTTCTGTATTGAACACTGATTTGTCCCCAAGCACTTGGACCAGATCTTGGCACATAGTAGGTGTTTTTTAAAAATTGTTGAATGACTGAAAATGCCATTGAGGTTAGGACCTCTGTTTGTCCCTTCCCTATCTGCTAGAGTACATGTGGGAAGGGCTCAATAAATTTTCATTAAGTTCTAATTGTAGTTTTATTACTAGTTTCATAATAACCTATGGATGTCAAGCGATATTAATTCAAAGGATTTTTCCTTAAAATCAAGAACAGGATTGGAGAAGGCAGTGCCTGGGCACACATGCTGCCCATGTTGTGTTTCCTGCCCTTCCTGTCATGCCAGGGAAAGGATAAGTCTATCCTTATCAGGATAGACTTTGTATCTCATCATGCCTTTCACACACCAGTGCTCTACTTCTGAACTAGTGAAAGAGGCTGGCAGATTGCCCACCTCACTCTCATAGTTGAAATACCATGATGCTAATATTTGGGGTACTATTTAAGAACTGCTACTATTAGGTTAATCTATACAAAATTGCCATTTTTTTTTTTTTTTTGCTAAGTCAAAATTTATTGAATGTCAACAGTTTCATATGATTCAGCCTTACACATAGTTAATCTGATGCTGATGTGAATGGAACCAAAGATAACTAGACAAAACCAACTCATCATTGAAGAAATACAATCTCTTTCTCCCCACCTACTTAAACCAGTCTCAGCCAATTGATCTGGGGCTATGCTTGGAAACATTCAAAGTCAGCTAGACCCTAACTTCCTAGTCCCAGAAATGATGCTTCTTCTCAGTCAGCTGCTGGGTTCTGAGCTTGCCATGGCCCAGACATGACAATTGGGGTCCTAAGTATGTGTCCCAGGATCCTCTTCCTCAGAGAAACAGCAAATGGTGATCAGACCCCCCTTTTTCCAAACCTTAAATCCCCTAGATCAAGGGCCTGTAAGACTTTCAGACTGTCCACTTTGGCAGAGTCTCAGTTCAGCTCAGTTCAGTCTCTCAGTTGTGTCCGATGCTTTGTGACCCTGTGGACTGCAGCACACCAGGCTTCCCTGTGCATCATCACCAACTTCTGAAGCTTGCACAAACTCATGTCCATCACGTCAGTGATACCATCCAACCATCTCATCCTCTGTCATCTCTTTCACCTCCCATCTTCAATCTTTCCCAGCATCAGGGTCTTTTCCAATGAGTTGGTTCTTCGAGTCAGGTGGCCAAAGTATTGGAGTTTCAGCTTCAGCATCTAGAGACCTTGCAAACCAGTGAATCCGCCCACTCATCAACACAAGAGCACTACCCTGCCATTCTCTAGAATAGATGATGCATAAACAATGACCACTCCTTCAGATAAGGTGCCAGGAGACAATATCTGGACTTCATGAAATATTAATACAAACCAGAAAACAAATGCTAATATGTCCTTGTCACAAAGCACATGGCATGTGGAGAAACTTAATGAACTGCAAAAAGCTTGCTGATCTCATTTTAAGAACCACTGGTTAGCAGTCAGTAATCACAACTCTGCTGTGATGAGCCATGGCACCCTTTTTGGTCTGATCTCTGAGCCACAATCCTTCATTAAATAAGGATTTACTGGGAACTGTGGTGGCAGAGGGTATGGTTAAGAGCAAGGACTCCCATTTACAGCTGTAGAGTCTTAGAGAAGTTCAGAGCCTCTCCGTGTCTCAGCTTCTTCATCTGCTATCTGGACATCATAGCGCCTACCTTATTGGTTTGATGTGACAACTGAATAGATGAACATGAATATTCAAAAATTGATTCACATCATGCTTCACATGTAGTAGGCACTGCATGAGTGTAAATTTAAGTGCTCTAACTATTACAATCTGTCTGCATCTTTAGAACACTCAGAGTATCCAGTATTTTGAAAGATGGCAGAGGCTCCATGACTGAGCAGATGAGTGAGAAATGGATGTGGCTGGATTATCATAACTGCACCAACAGGTTGAATTTACCTATGCTTGTGTCCACAGTCACCAGGAAACCAGGTGAATGCAGCGGGAGAAACATTAGACTGGTTGTTTGATGCTGGGTAGATATACTTATCCCCCAAAGTGTTACTACTTATGTTTAATTGTGAATATAGTTTAATTAATTGTAGCTGCAGGGGTATATTTTAAATCACCCTCATGCAAACCATTATAATTAATGGTTAATTCTTGATTCTCTGGAAGGAACAAGAATGTTTATCAGAATAATGATTTGGGTTCAAAATAAGGTCCTACTCACATTCCTGTTACCCAAATAAACTCTGCTCCACAGAGGAATGGGCAATAGTTCCAAATTAATGCTGCCCATGGGAACATCCACTTAGTATTTTCGCACAGAGAATTTCTTCTGTTATTATTCAAGCATCAGTTGGGAAACATCGTCTTGATTTGAGCATGCTTTGATGATGTAGGAGTTTATAGTTATAAGTAGAGAAAGATCCATTTTCCTCAACAAATTTGGTGGAAGCAGAAAAACAGGCAGTAAATTAAACCTGATTTGCATGACATTGTGCACGCATGCGGCCCTTCCTATGAGCTAGGGAATGCTCTTTGATTGAATTTTTCTATTTCTCTATGTCTGTATGGTATTCTGGGAACAATCCAGGAGTCCTCTGTTGGCTAATTAACACCTGTAAATTCACATAGCCTGGTGTCTTCCTTATATTGCAGAGGTAATGAGTCTAAATCCTGGTAGGGTTGTATTTTTATTAAAATTTCTTCATCTCTTTTTTCGTTTCATGTCAAACAGATTGCTGCATGTTTAACCCTTTAATGACTTTGATGTTCTGTCATTATCCTGGGAAATAAGGCCGAAGAAGTTAGAGAACTATTGCTCGGTTGCTAATGGGAGAAATCAAACCTCGGGGAAGTTGTGACTAGTAAATAAAGGTTCTATGTAGTGACAGAACAATTGGAGATTAAAGTTCTAGCAATTTAATCTGGGGTTCAGTCTATAGGATGCCAAATAAATGCTCATTAATTAATTTACAGATATTTCTTGAGTGACCCATACATGGTGAAGGAGACAAGGTGGATATCTAGAGGAAAGACACAGCCTCTGCTCCAAAGTCTGGCAAGGGAGATCACATAAATAAATGCAAAACTGGCTAATACTTAAAAATGTACTCAGGGAACTATGAAGCATTACAGAAGAGAGAGGCTAACCCATTCTGAAGGACCAAAGGCTCCTCAGAGTAGTTGCAAGTTGGCCTGAATAGTAAGGCGTTAGATCGCTGTGGAACAGGGGTTGGGCACAGAGGGAAGAGATAACCTATATGAAAGCTCTGTTAATGGAGAGCACAGGTGTCTCTTGTGTGTGTTATTTGCTCAGTTGTGCCCAACCTTTGCGACCCCATGGGCTGTAGCCCACCAGGCTTCTCTGTCCATGGAATTCTCCAGGCAAGAACACTGGGACGTAGCCATTCCCTTCTCCAGGGGATCTTCCCAGCCCGGGAACCAAACCTGGGTCTCCTGCACTGCAGGCAGATTCTTTACTGTCTCATGTATGCACAATTCCAGGCAGAGTTCTGATTATCCCTCCCATGATGGGATGGCTTCACTCTGATGATCTTGCTCTGTGAGACTGAAAGACCATTTGGTTCTAATTCCTAGTTAGTAATATATTGCCAAGCATGGGCTATTCTATCCTGACCTATTCCATGATGGAAGTATATTTTGCTGATTTACTGAACAACTGTTCTATCAGTGGGGGTAACCCCATCAGTGTTTTGAAGAAGCAGGCCATTCTGTACATGGTCATCCCACCCTGAAACCTCGGGAATTACCTGTTACCATCAGGAAAAGCCTCAACACGCAGGTAACGGAGAAACTATACTTCTCTCCTATGTACTTCCAGTCTAAGAGTAAGGGTGCCAGACCTAATGCGGATGGATGCCAGGGAATCAGTATGTGTTAATTAATGCAAGCTTGAGTCTGTGCTAATTTATCAGGTTCCATTGTTGGCTAGCCTCAAACTTGCATCATTCTGAGTGGATATGGTCAATGGGTACCTTCTATGGGGAGATTAATAATGAATGAGTCATAAAAGTTAGAGTACAGGGCCATATGAAGAAGTCGGTGATCCCACGGATTGCTCTGTTAATTAAGGTGAGCTAGACACCATAATCAGAGAAGGCGATGGCACCCCACTCCAGTACTCTTGCCTGGAAAATCCCATGGGTGGAGGAGCCTGGTAGGGTGCAGTCTACGGGGTCGCGAAGAGTCGGACACCACTGAGCGACTTCACTTTCACTTTTCACTTTCATACGTTAGAGAAGGCAATGGCACCCCACTCCAGTGTTCTTGCTTGGAGAATCCCAGGGACCAGGGACATGGTAGGCTGCCGTCTATGGGGTCGCACAGAGTCAGACACGACTGAAGTGACTTAGCAGTAGCAGCAGCAGCCACCATGATAAGCAGTCACCGAGTATTGGATGATTCAAACACAACACAAGGTTTTGGATTTTTTTGTTTTTTGATGTGTAATAGTGCTGAGTAGAAGAACGGTTTGTTGGAGTGATGCTCACCCATGTAATTATTCAGGAACCCAGGCTGGTGGAGGCTGTGCCATATTCAAATTGTGACTGTGAGGGTCACCTTGGGGGTAATCTCCATTCCTGCCAGTTAAAAGGGAAAAGAACCTAAAGGAAGGGGTAAGGGAGGTTTTTATAAGAAGTGAATGCAAGTGGAACATACCACATGTATTCACATTCCATTGGCTAGAACTCAGTCACATGGCCACATTTAACTGCAAGAGAGTTTAGGAAACGTAATCTAATTTTATACCTCCAATGAAAAGAACATGAATTCTCTGTAACAGCTAGCAGTCTTTCACAGTCCTCCCACCTGGTAGCACATTTAACTCTTAGACTTTATCTAGACTTCGTGCATGACCCAGTAACCACCCTCAGCATGACAATCATAATTTATGTCTATTGTGTGCAAGCCATGTGACCGTATGCTGCATCCTCACTCCTGCGATCCAGGGTGATGTGACATGACAATTCATGGTTGATCACCAAGATTGTAAAAATAGGAGTTGGAGAAGCTTACCCTGTGATCTCATGTCTGGAGGGCCACATTGTTTTAAGATGATAGAATCTGAAGCTTTGGTCTGCTTTATTTGTTCATAGTTCTGTATAACATTCTGACTGAACAGAGTTCCAAACAAACAAGCAAAAAAAAAAAAAAAAACTGGGAAATAACTGGGCTAGACTTCTAAACCAATTTCTGTGCATCTTAGATTGTGTCAGAGAAATGACTTTTAAAGTTATGATTGAATAGTAGTGAGTTGTGAGAGATACCTAGAATTCAGTTTTAACAGATAGAAAGTATGAAAAGAATATAGAAAAGAAAAGACAGAAAGTATATGAAAAGATTCTGACATGTCTGAAAGTCTTTAAAATTAACTGGAAAATGCACTTATGCCTTTAAAAAAAAAAAACAAAGAAAAGCAAAATCCAATCAAGCAAGCTAGAGTTGGGAATGCAGTTTTCTGGGATAAATGGAATAAATCATGTAACATGTAACTTGATGGAGCTAAACATTCTATCAGGCCAGCCATTGGAGGGTTTTGGTGTAACCATGGTAGATGGAATTAGGCAAGCCCTATCAGTACTGCTGACTGATATCCAGTCACCATCCCAGTCAGAACCCCAGGTGATCATGTAACCTCAACTGAATCAGATATTCTCTCCCGAAACTATGGGTGTAGCACTATTGTTTTTTATTGTGTAAGCATTTTTCAAAACTCAGAAGATTTAGAATTAAATATTGAAATGTTTAAAAGATCAGAACCATAATATTAATGTCTTTATGTTAAAAATCAAGAAAAATTTGGAATTTTAGTAACTAGTAATGTTTCAGTTCAGTCGCTCAGTCGTGTCCGACTCTTTGCGACCCCATGAATCGCAGCACGCCAGGCCTCCCTGTTCATTACCATCTCCCGGAGTTCACTCAGACTCACGTCCATCGAGTCCGTGATGCCATCAACATAACTTTTACACACTTACAATAACCTATTAGAACAACAGTTAAGCTTTATAATTTAAATTTAAAGTATATGACTGAGTAATTGATTTAGTCCTGCAATTTTAGGTTGAAATCTTACTAATTTTACATACAGTGTTAAAATATTTAAGAGAGCTTAAATTTCACTGAATTTAAAAATTTAATTTATTAGATTTATAAGAATTACTTAAGTATGGAGAAAGTTTTTCAGCCAGATAATTGACGTATTTAAAGAGAAAATTGAATATATTAAATTTATAATGTGCAGTTCAAAATCTGTAAAGGAGCTTAACCAAGTTTACAAACCAAACATTAATAGGCCTCATTCCTGAAATATGATTGTTAAGATTTGCTACATTTAAAGGTAAAATAGTAAGACTTGCAAACTGAGCTCAAAAGCTTAAAAAGAAGGATTACATTTTTAGATAACTTTAATAAGTTCAGTTCAGTTCAGTCGCTCAGTCGTGTCCGACTCTTTGCGACCCCATGAATCGCAGCACGCCAGGCCTCCCTGTTCATCACCATCTCTGAGTTCACTCAG
>SJYT01068859.1:181001-245599 GCA_006410635.1 Cephalophus harveyi
TTCATACTGTTCATGGGGTTCTCAAGGCAAGAATACTGAAGTGGCTTGCCATTCCCTTCTCCAGTGGACCACGTTCTGTCAGCTCTCTCCACCATGACCCGCCTGTCTTGGGTTGCCCCGCGGGCATGGCTTGGTTTCATTGAGTTAGACAAGGCTGTGGTCCTACTGTGATTAGATTGACTAGTTTTCTGTGAGTATGGTTTCAGTGTGTCTGCCCTCTGATGCCCTCTTGCAACACCTACCATCTTACTTGGGTTTCTCTTACCTTGGGCGTGGGGTATCTCTTCATGGCTGCTCCAGCAAAGCATAGCCACTGCTCCTTTACCTTGGACAAGGGGTATCTCCTTATCGCCGCTGTTCCTGACCTTCAGTGTGGGATAGCTCCTCTAGGCCCTCCTGCGCCTGCGGGTTGCTCCTCCCAGCCGCCGGCCCTGGCCTCGGGCGTGGGTGGCTTCTCCCAGCTGCCGCCCCTGACCTCTGGCTCGTGGTGGCTCCTCGGGGTCACTGACCCAGGCCTTGAGTGTGAGATGGCTGCTTCTGGCCACCCCTGACCTTGGACGCAATGTGTCTCCTCCCAGCTGCCCCTGGGTGTCTCCTCCTGGCTGCCACTGGCCTCAGACGTGGGGTAGCTCCTCTCGGCCGTTCCCGTGCCTTCGCAGCCTGGCACTCTAGGCTGCTGCCCTTGACCTCGGAAGTGGGGTAGCTCCTCTCGGCAATGTTCAGTGAGCCAACCCGGCTCTCACAGCCGCCTGCGCTCAGTGCACTGGCCTGGTTTAGCACCACCAAACCAGCTCTTCAATTATTACAGCCAAGAAGATAATCTACTGGAATTCTGTGGCACAGAGGGGTAGCTCCTCTCGGCAATGTTCAGTGAGCCAACCCGGCTCTCGCAGCCGCCTGCGCTCAGTGCACTGGCCTGGTTTAGCACCACCAAACCAGCTCTTCAATTATTACAGCCAAGAAGATAATCTACTGGAATTCTGTGGCACAGAATAACCACTCTCAAAGACACAAACACAACATTTGTGTTTACGAGATTTTATATTCAAGATTTCAGGCAACTTGTAAAAAGAAAAAAGCATTAGTCAACCAGTCATATGCTGAAATTCCATTTCAATAGAATGGAAATGGAATTTCCTATCTCAAAGAGCTCCTGAGAGCAAATCCAGAGATGCAGGATCTATTCATTCTGTGCACTGTTGTTCCTCAAATTGAGCAATCTATGTAGACCCCTTTTAAAGGGAGAAATGCTCAAGGATCCCTGTGTTCAATTATCTTTATGTTACTTAAATATGTTTAACATAAAACTAAATATAAACGTTCATAGTAAGAGCTCTAATATGCTCCAGACAACTTAACCAACTAAATAAAAACTCAAATACAAACATAATAAAATTCAAATGAACAACATTGATGTACTGTGATGAGTAATGTTTGGCTGAATCTCAGTCGTAGTTTGCAACACGAGTGTAGTACTGGCTGTGAGTGCCGGATCCTCAGACACTGGAAGGTCGGGTACTACCCTGTGTACTGACTCCATTCGCACCGCTTCTCGTCTCTAAACTACCTTGTACAGCCTGCTGTGATATCATTTGGCCATCATTTGGCACAAACACATCAGTTACTGTTCCGTTCACCTCTGTTCTTTTCTCATTAGTAGGAGCCGTTAAAGCTGTGACACTTGGCAAGAACTTAATTACAAAAAAAGCCAATAATGCTGACATTTTGTGGCAGACCTCTGTCATAAGGTGGTTCCTGAGCTGATTCAGACTATCCATCCAGTAAAGTTTTTGAATTATTATAAAAATGAAAATGTATTTTAAACGAATTAAATAAAACTCACAGACAGTTGAGGGTATCCAGTTTGAGAAACTTGGTAAAGTGGAAAGAGCTTAAGCTTTGGAGAAAGATAAGGGTTTCCCTGGTGGCTCAGACAGTAAAGAATCTGCCTGCAATGTCGGAGACAGGGTTCAATCCCTGGGTCAGGAAGATCCCCTGGAGAAGGGAATGCAACCCACTCCAGTATTCTTGCCTGGAGAATTCTACGGACAGAGGAGGCTGGCAGGCTACAGTCCATAGAGTTGCAGAGTCGGACACGACTGAGTGACTAACTGTAAACTCAGGTTCACATTCTTCAAGTTGTGTGATCTCTTTGTGTCTCTTTCCTCATTTTTGAAATAAGGATAATAATACCGATCACAGAGAGTTGAAAAGAGAATTAGAGGTAATATATATAAAGCGATGAGAAAATGAGTAAGCAGTCAGTGAAGGGAAGTCGCTCAGTGGTGTCTGACTCTGTGACCCCATGGACTGCAGCTTACCAGGCTCCTCCATTCATGGGATTTTCCAGGCAAGAGTACTGGAGTGGGTTGCCATTTCCTTCTCTGGAGGATCTTCCTGACCCAGGGATCGAACCTGGGTCTCCCACATTGTAGGCAGACTCTTTACCGTTTGAGCCACAAGGGAAGCACTCAGTGAGAGAGTTGCTATTACTATTAGAGATTAGCTATACTGAGTATGAGACTTCCCTGGTGACTCAGATGGTAAAGAATCTCCCTGCAATGCAGGAGATTTGGGTTTGATCCTTGGGTCAGGAAGATCCCCTGGAGAAGGGAATGACTATCCACTCCAGTATTCTTGCCTGGAGAATTCTATGGACAGAGGAGCCGGGCAGGCTACAGTCCATAGGACTGCAAACAGTCAGACATGACTGAGTGACTAACACTTTTGCTTTCCACGTTTATATTTACCAAATAACCTGTTCCCAAGTTATCTGTGTGGGTGTGTATGTGGAGGGGGTTGTGTAGTTGGAAATTTTACCCACATCAGACACAAAAGAAAGATATTACAGAGCAATGCAACTTCCCTGGTGGTCCAGTGGCTAAGCCTCCATGCTCCCAGTGCAGGGGGCTTTGGTTTGATCCTTGGTCAGGGTACTAGATCCCATAAGCTGCAACTAAAGATCCTGCTTGCTGCAACTAAGACCCAGTGTAGCCAAATAAATAAATAAAAATAAAACAGTTGTTTTCCAAATGTGTTCTATGGAGCCTCGATGAAAGGGGGATAGGGTTGGAGGTGGGAGAGCTAGTGGCGTTCAGGGTTTCTACTTTCTCTTCAATGGGACCAATTTTGTTTTATATACACGCTTTATACCCAGGAATTACATTTAAGATAATATTGGCTAAATAAGTCTTACAATTAAAAATGAAAAACATAATATTATAATGATGATAATGACTTTTAACCCATTATTACATGGCAGATACTACAAGAGTATGAATTAGGTATTATTATTATCCTCACTATACTAGTAACAAATTAAAATTATATATGTATATACATACACACACACTTTTGCCCCCTGTAGTGCTTTGAATAAAATATATACTTGGCAGTGCTAAGGCAACAACCTGAAATATTCCTCAATTTTGAAAGCACTTGTAAACAGATCTTCCAGGTCTAAACTTAAAATATAATTTCTTAAACATTAGGCAAAATCATTTTCTCACCTTTTTGAAATACTAATCCATAGCTATACATAGCCATCAGCTAGGAATTCACACCTCTCCATTCAGCCTCTTAATGAGTCAGCATCCTTCATTTGATTCCTATTAAAATGAAGAAGCGTGAAATCAATTTTGGGCAAGTTGAGAAAAATAGACTGCCTCTGAATTTTCCACTGTAATTTCATCCCAGGGGCCCTCGAAACGAAGACACATGCATGCCTACTAGCTAACACACCACATCTCATATACATGTGCTGGGACACACACACACACACACACACACACACACACTGGGAAAGGGTNACTGCCTCTGAATTTTCCACTGTAATTTCATCCCAGGGGCCCTCGAAACGAAGACACATGCATGCCTACTAGCTAACACACCACATCTCATATACATGTGCTGGGACACACACACACACACACACACACACACACACTGGGAAAGGGTTTATTATTGTTATGCAAATATATCTCTTAACTAAAAACCGGAATGCCAAATTGTCTAAGGAATTTATTAATTCTGAGCTCTGAAAAAAAATATGCATGAGGATGACAGAAAACATTGCCTAAATTTCTTATAAAATTATCTAAGCTGCTACTTGTGTTTGGGGTTGCAGAGCTTTTGTTGTCATCTGACATGTATTTTTTTTGTCAAAGAATGAAAAATTCAGCTTGCCTTAGAAAGTATGAAAAGAATCATCTCATTTTACTGGCCAAAGGGTTCCCTTTCATGTTGCAACAATCCAGTGTTGATGGAAATCTGGGGCATTGTTGCTCAAATTCTCAAAGGCACAGATGAGATTGGGAGACTGCTTCTCTCCCTTCACCTCTTAGCCCAGGGGTGTACAGTTGTAGCTTCTGTCCTAACACCCATAGATGACCTCTGAATTGATCTTTCTTTTTTCCCTTCAAGGAAATAATCATTTTCAACAAGTTTGGTTGATTAAAATAACCATATCATTTAAATAGGTCTTTAAAACAAATAAAAAATTTAAATGATTATAAAACCTGTGCTTTTTGCAGTATAATCACCGCCAGAAGCTCTATGTGTACATAATAAATAAGGCGACGGCACAACTATCACACAATGTCACAAATATTCTTTGAAACCAGGAGGATATAAATAAATTAGTTAGGAAGAAAAGTCTGGCTACTGGAGCCAATGGATGAGAACATGCTGTGATGAAAAGACTTTAAGATTTAGGAAAACAGGGCTATTGCTTTTAATCTTTAGTAACTACCTTGATTTTATTGGAAGAGTCATTAATTTCTTTTGAGACTTTGTTTTTTTCCTATGCTGAATACAAAGATTTCTAGCCCTACCTATGGTAACTACTCAATGTGATAATATGTGTACTATAGTTAATTTGTGCAGTTCAACCGATATGTCTCCTCCATCAGGTGTGTGGAAGGATTGCACTTGTCCCTTACATTGAAGTTCAGTTCAGTTGCTCAGTCGTATCCGACTCTTTGCGACCCCATGAACCGCAGCACGCCAGGCCTCCCTGTCCATCACCAACTCCCGGAGTCCACCCAAACCCACATCCATTGAGTCAGTGATGCCACCCTTCTCCTCCTGCCCTCAATCTTTCCCAGCATCAGGGTCTTTTCCAATGAGTCAGCTCTTTGCATCAGGTGACCAAAGTATTGGAGCTTCAGCTTCAACATCAGTCCTTCCAATGAACATCCAGGACTGATCTCCTTTAGAATGGACTGGTTGGATCTTCTTGCAGACCAAGGGACTCTCAAGAGTCTTCTCCAACACCACAGTTCAAAAGCATCAGTTCTTCGGCACCTAGCTTTCTATATAATCCAACTCTCACATCCATACATGACCACTGGAAAAAGCATACCCTTGACTAGACGGACCTTTGTTGGCAAAGTAATGTCTCTCTGCTTTTGAATATGTTATCTAGGTTGGTCATAACTTTCCTTCCAAGGGGTAAACATCTTTTAATTTCATGGCTGCAATCACCATCTGCAGTTATTTTGAAGCCCCAGAAAATAAAGTCAGCCACTGTTTCCCCATCTACTTGCCATGAAGTGATGGAACTGGATGCCATGATCTTCGTTTTCTGAATGTTGAGTTTTAAGCCAACTTTTTCACTCTCCTCTTTCACTTTCATCAAGAGGCTCTTCAGTTCTTCTTCACTTTCTGCCATAAGGGTGTGTCATCTGCACATCTGAGGTTATTGATATTTCTCCCAGAAATCTTGATTCCAGCTTGTGCTCCCTCCAGTCCAGCGTTTCTCATGATGTACTCTGCATAGAAGTTAAATAAGCAGGGTGACAGTACACAGCCTTGACGGACTCCTTTTCCTATTTGGAACCAGTTGTTCCATGTCCAGTTCTAACTGTTGCTTCCTGACCTGCATACAGATTTCTCAAGAGTCAGGTCAGATGGTCTGGTATTCCCATCTCTTTCAGAATTTCCCACAGTTTATTGTGATCCACACAGTCAAAGGCTTTGGCATAGTCAATAAAGCAGAAATAGATGGTTTTCTGGAACTCTCTTGCTTTTTCGATGANTTGGAACCAGTCTGTTGTTCCATGTCCAGTTCTAACTGTTGCTTCCTGGCCTGCATACAGATTTCTCAAGAGGCAGGTTAGGTGGTCTGGTATTCCCATCTCTTTCAGAATTTTCCACAGTTTACTGTGATCCACACAGTCAAAGGCTTTGGCATAGTCAATATCACAGAAATAGATGTTTTTCTGGAACTCTCTTGCTTTTTCCATGATCCAGCGGATGTTGGCAATTTGATCTCTGGTTCCTCTGCCTTTTCTAAAACCAGCTTGAACATCTGGAAGTTCACGGTTCATGTATTGCTGAAGCCTGGCTTGGAGAATATTAAGTGTTACTTTACTAGTGTGTGAAGTGAAGTGAAGTCGCTTAGTTGTGTCCGACTCTTTGCGACCCCAATGACTGTAGCCTATCAAGCTCCTCCGTCCATGGGGTTGTCCAGGCAAGAATACTGGAGTGGGTTGCCATTTCCTTCTCCAGGGATCTTCCCCACCCAGGGATCAAACCCGGGTCTCCCACATTGTAGGCAGATGCTTTTACCATCTGAGCCACTGAGATGAGTGCAGTTGTGCAGTAGTTTGAGCATTCTTTGGCATTGCCTTTTTTGGGGATTGGAATGAAAACTGACCTTTTCCAGTCCTGTGGCCACTGCTGAGTTTTCCAAATTTGCTGGCATGTTGAGTGCAGCACTTTCACAGTATCATCTTTCAGGATTTGAAATAGCTCAACTGGAATTCCATCACCTCCACTAGCTTTGTTCGTAGTGATGCTTTCTAAGGCCCACTTGACTTCACATTCCAAGATGTCTGGCTTTAGGTGAGTGATCACACCATCGTGATTATCTGGGTCATGAAGATCTTTTTTGTACAGTTCTTCTGTGTATTCTTGCCACCTCTTCTTAATATCTTCTGCTTCTGTTATGTCCATACCATTTCTGTCCTTTATTGAGCCCATCTTTGCATAAAATGTTCCCTTGGTATCTCTAATTTTCTGAAGAGATCTCAGTCTTTCCCATTCTATTGTTTTCCTCCATTTCTTTGCATTGATCACCGAGGAAGGCTTTCTTATGTCTCCTTGCTCTTCTTTGAAACTCTGCATTCAAATGGGTATATCTTTCCTTTTCCCCTTTGCGTTTCACTTCCCGTCTTTTCACTGCTATTTGTAAGGCCTCCTCAGACAGCCATTTTGGTTTTTTGCATTTGCTTTTCTTGGGATGGTCTTGATCCCTGTCTCCTGTACAATGTCACGAACCTCAGTCTATAGTTCATCAGGCACTCTGTCTATCAGATCTAGTCCCTTAAATTTATTTCTCATTTCCACTGTATAGTCATAAGGGATTTGATTTAGGTCATACCTGAATGGAGTGATTTAAATTCACCCATTCCAGTCCATTTTTGTTCACTGATTCCTAGAATGTCGACGTTCACTCTTGCCATCTCCTGTTTGGCCACTTCCAATTTGCCTTGATTCATGGACCTGACATTCCAGGTCCTACTGACCTAGGGAGTTCCTCTTTCAGTATCCTATCATTTTGCCTTTTCATACTGTTCATGGGGTTCTCAAGGCAAAAATACTGAAGTGGTTTGCCATTCCCTTCTCCAGTGGATCACATTCTGTCAGACCTCTCCACCATGACCCGTCTGTCTCGGGTGGCCCCACATGGCATGGCTTAGTTTCACTGAGTGAGACCAGGCTGTGGCCCATGTGATCAGTTGGCTAGTTGTCTGTGATTGTGGTTTCAGTCTGTCTGCCCTCTGACACCCTCTCTCAGTGCCTACCACCTTACTCGATTTTCTCTGACCTTGGACGTGGGGTATCTCTTCATGGCTGCTCCAGCAAAGCACAGCTGAGGTTAAGTATTGGCATATAAAATGCTCTGTCTAATAAAATATGAGCAAAAGTGAGGTGTGTCACTTTCAAGTAGAAACTTTAAGCACCAGCGATTGATTTGCTCATGCCCTTCTCACTGCAATAGTGGTTGTAGAAGCTCTTATTGAGATGACATCCTGATCTAGTAATCTTGCTTGGAGAATTCCATGGATGGAGGAGCCTGGCGATCTACAGTCCATGGCGTGGCAAAGACTGAGTAAGTAACACTTTCACTCATTTTTTTGTGCAGGCTATACCAATTGCTGCTTTGATGGAAGAAGCTAAGATTAAATTGAGGAGGGGGATTTATAGACTTTTAGCGTCAAGATTTCTCTAAAGAGAGAGCCAAGTGGTGAGGATAAGGGGATGGAATTTCAAGAGAACTACTACAGAAAATTTTACCTGTGTTTCTTGGAGTTTGAAGATTCCTAGGGACTGGTGTCTGGCTTACAAGTTACAAATAAAAACCTCCCAGGAGGCTGGCTGATGCATCCTGTGGTGGGGGCCTGCTCTTCTAGAGTCTGGTGGGGACAAGTGAGTGACCCTATTTCCCAAGCCAGATGTGTACTTCTGGCCTGAAAGGTCAAGGTGACCCCAACAGAAGGTAGATCAGAGACTGAGGAGGAGGCTAAAGATGGTCAGATCTAGAAGAAAACTATAGGTGGGAATCCCCAGGATGCAGGAATGGAGGCTCCAAATGCAGTGTTTGACTTCAAACTTTTGAAAAACCCAACACTGCAGGACTACCATTCAAGATGGTGGCGGTTCTTGATATCCTCATATCTACCTGAAGAAGGGCCTGGGAGAGGCTAGTAAGTGGGGAGAAGGTGGATAGAATCTTTTGCCCACATCAGGTTTCCAGTCCTGAACTGGCAGGGGGAGGGGAAGGGAGAAGATTAGAAGCAGATGAGACAGCAAAATTTTAATCTGCTATCACAATTTTTTAAAAAAACATAACTTGCAAAAGAGACTCTGCAATAAGTCTTTTTAGCAAAAGAGATGATTTCTAAACCCAAAAAAGTAGTCAAACTCTTCTAATATTTTTTTCCTATTCTTTTTATTTATTTATTCAAACTGAAGTATGGCTGATTTACAATATTGTATTAGTTTCTGGTATACAGCAAAATTATTCAGTTAATGTGTATGTACACATTTTTTTTGTTGTTAGATGCTCAGTCATACCTGACAGTTTGTGACGCCATGTACTATAGCCCTTCCAGGCTCCACTATCCATGAAATTCTCCAAGCAAGAATACTGGAGTGGGTAGCCATTCCCTTCTCCAGGGGATTGTTCCTGACCCAGGGATTGAACCCAGGTCTCCTGCACTGCAGGCAGATTCATATATACATATGTGTGTGTGTGTGTGTGTGTGTGTACACCAGGAGATCAAACCAGTCAATCCTAAAGAAAATCAGGCCTGAATATTCATTGGAAGGGCTGATGCTGAAGCTGTAGCTCCAATACTTTGGCCACCTGATGCAAAGAGCCAACTCACTGGAAAAGACCCTGATGCTGGGAAAGATTGAGGGCAGGAGGAGAAGGGGGAGACAGAGGATCAGGTGGTTGGATGGCACCACCGACTTGATGGACATGAGTCTGAGCAAGCTCCGGGAGTTGGTGATGGACAGGGAGGCCTGGTGTGCTGCAGTCCACGAGGTTGCAAAAAGTTGGACACAACTGAGCAACTGAACCGAACTGATATATATGTGTATATATATATATATATATATATCTGAATATACATGTATTCTTTTTTCAGTCTTTTTCATTATAGTTTATTACAAGGCACTGAATATAGTTTCCTGGCTGTACAGTAGGACCTTCTTGCTTATCCATCCTACATATAATAGTTTGCATCTGCTAATCCAAACCTCTCAGCCCTTCCCTCTCCACTCCCTCCCCCTTGACAATCACAAGTCTATTCTTTACATCTGTAAGACTGGGTTTTTGTTTTGTCGATATGTTCATTTGTGTTGCATTTTAGATTTCTCATGTAAGTGATATCATATGGCATTTGTTTTTCTGTTTCTGACTTATTTTACTTAACATGATAATCTTGAGGTCCAGCCATGTTGCTGCAAATGGCATTATTTCATTCTTTTTGTTGCGGAGTGATATTCCATCATATCTATGTATACCACAGGTTCTCTATCCATCCATCTCTCAGTGGACATTTAGGTTGTTTCCATGTCTTGCTATTGTAAATAGTGTTGCTGTAAATGTGGACTTGTGTCTAATGGTTTTTGAGCTCTTATGTTGAAATGCTGCCATGGCGGTGGGGTTGGGTGGAGAGACGAAGACCTCTGAAGAGATGGTTAGAGGTGGAACAGCCAAGCCTCATGAAGGGCGAGCTTCCCCTTGACAGGGAGCGGGTGTCACTTTGGGTGCCTTTCCGGCTTTCAGGGCTAGGAAAGAGCCTCAGTGGGCATCGACTCTGAGGAGCCTGGGAGCAAGGCTCTGATTCTCCAGTTTCAGGAGACTATGGTGATTTGGACAAGGTGCATCTGGCAGTGACTTTTATGGAAAATCACCTGGGAGTCACTGCTGAATGTGAGCACTAGGTGAGGTCCCTGGTGCCTCTGTGTTGTCCTTCAGAGGGAGGCCTGCTACCCTAAGAAGGGAGGATTCAGGGTCATGCTTAATGTGATTTAGAAAAGTTAAATAATTGACGTCTTGCACCTGAACGAAGTGGTTATAAATTTATAACCACCGCATGAGAGAATGGGGCCACTGGGTGTAATCCTGGAACATCAGAGGAGGGGAATTCGGCTACCTTTTAATTAACTGCTCTCTACAACATGCCTGTCAAGTGCACACTGGACAGGTACCTAGAGTCCCATTTTACTGGCAATAAAATTAAGTCACAAACAGCTTGTCCACCTGGGAAGATCTTGGAGTGGGAAATTATTAAGCCAGAGAGCTGGAGATCAGATGGCTACGCTGGCTCCTGATCACCCCTCTCCTTGGACTCCTTCCTTCAGACTCCTTCCTCCGAAAACACTGGGGCCGCAGGAAGGCTGAATGGGAAACATGCAGGAAAACCTCAGTGGGGATTGAATTCATGCCTGCCTGTAGGTGGAAGGGAGTAAAGGGGGAATTTACAAATCCATCAGGAAAAGGGGGCATTAAAGAGAAAAGAGAACAAGTTATAAATGAAAAGGGGTGGGAAGTTAATGGGGACTAAAATAGATTAAAATTTTATGTGCTCCACAGGGTATATAACACTTCACATGCAGTTAGGAATTAAATCATGACTCCTGCAAACTCTGTTCCCTGGAGGCAAAGGTAGGAAGTGATAGTGTTGGGGAGGTGGAAAGAAAACCCCAGAGGGCCATTGTCACAGACTTGGGGTAGGCAGTGGGTATCCGGCAGCGAGACCTCTTGGCTTTACCTGTGTCCTCCATGGACCTATATTTACAAAAGAACAAGGCTCAGGTATGCGCAGGGGGAGGGAAGCAAAGTGAAGCTGCTCTTTGCTCTCTTGTCTCAGTCATGCATAGTGGAAAAGGGATTTACACTCCCATTTCACAGGGAGCGCGATTTTTCCTGTAAACGAACAGAGGTACACTTCCTAATACTTGTGACAGCTAACTTAAGCTCAGAATTTTCAGTGTGGAAAGCACTTTCATAAATATGGCCCTGTGGGAACAGGATCCTTTGAGACAGATAGGAGCAAGTGTTTTAACTGCTCAGTTCAATTCGGTCGCTCAGTCGTGTCCAACTCTGCGACCCCATGAATCGCAGCATGCCAGGCCTCCCTGTCCATCACCATCTCCCGGAGTTCACTCAAACTCATGTCCATCAAATCAGTGATGCCATCCAGCCATCTCATCCTCTGTCGTCCTCTTCTCCTCCTGCCCCCAATCCGTCCCAGCATCAGAGTCTTTTCCAATGAGTCAACTCTTCTCATGAGGTGGCCAAAGTACTGGAGTTTCAGCTTTAGCATCATTCCTTCCAAAGAAATCCCAGGGTTGATCTCCTTTAGAATGGACTGGTTGGATGTCCTTGCAGTCCAAGGGACTTTCAAGAATCTTCTCCAACACCACAGTTCAAAAGCATCAATTCTTCAGATTTTCCAATGAGTCAACTCTTCTCATGAGGTGGCCAAAGTACTGGAGTTTCAGCTTTAGCATCATTCTTTCCAAAGAAATCCCAGGGCTGATCTCCTTTAGAATGGACTGGTTGGATGTCCTTGCAGTCCAAGGGACTTTCAAGAATCTTCTCCAACACCACAGTTCAAAAGCATCAATTCTTCAGCGCTCAGCTTTCTTCACAGTCCAACTCTCACATCCATACATATGACCATTGGAAAAACCATAGCCTTGACTAGACGGACCTTTGTTGGCAAAGTAACGTCTCTGCTTTTCAATATGCTATCTAGGTTGGTCATAACTTTTCTTCCAAGGAGTAAGCGTCTTTTAATTTCTTGGCTGCAGTCACCATCTGCAGTGATTTTGGAGCCCCCCAAAATAAAATCTGACACTGTTTCCCCTGTTTCCACATCTATTTCCCATGAAGTGATGGGACCAGATGCCATGATCTTCGTTTTCTGAATGTTGAGCTTTAAGCCAACTTTTCACTGTCCTCTTTCACTCTCATCAAGAGGCTTTTTAGTTCCTCTTCACTTTCTGCCATAGGGTAGTGTCATCTGCATATCTGAGGTTATGGATATTTCTCGAAATCTTGATTCCAGCTTGTGCTTCTTCCAGCCCAGCATTTCTCATGATGTACTCTGCATAGAAGTTAAATAAGCAGGGTGACAATATACAGCCTTGACGGACTCCTTTTCCTATTTGGAACCAGTCTGTTGTTCCGTGTCTAGTTCTAACTGTTGCTTCCTGACCTGAATATAGGTTTCTCAAAGAAAGTTTTAACTGTTACATCTCCCTTATTTTAAAAATGAAGAAAATGAGCTTAGAAAACTCACCTAAGGGGCCCAAGATCGCACAGATAACCAGCAGTGGAATCTGATATTTCAAACCCAGGTTTTGTTGACCAAAATATTAATGAGGATGATGATGATGATGCAAAAGGCTATAAATAAGAAAGAGTTTATTTGGAGTCTTATGAACTGCAATTCAGGAGACACAAATTTGAGTAACCTTGAGTGAAGAGAAAGAGATTTATAAAGACAAAGTTTCATAAAGACAAAATGTCATGAAATTGTTAAAAGTCATCTGGAGAGATTTGTGACTGACTCTGATATAAGTAGGAAAATATTTGTCCTTAAGGAATTATGAGTTGTTTTAGGATAGTGGTCAGATAAGTATTGTATCCTCAGATAAGTAGACAGACTATCATATGTTGTTTTATGACAAGAGTCCCATAAGTACCTTGAGTTTCTTGCAGGAGTTCTGGGTGACACAATCAGGTCAAAACTCAGATTCCATACAGGCTGAGACATGTGTAAATCACACTTCTTAACTGACCTCCCAGCTCCATTTTAGAGAGCTCTTTTAGCAAAACCAATTCCATTTTGATTTTCCTTTCACAGTCTTAAAATTCTAATATAGACTCACTATTTTCCTGGGGGGAGAAGAGGGTAGAAAGAGGAGAAGTTTTTCACAGGGACAGAGTATATAGAATGGTACAATTGCTACCCTGAGGCCTCCGTGATCCCAGATGCTCCCCTCCCAATGTTTACAAGCCCTCAAGGAGAATGTCTCCACTCATCCCTGGTTGTTTTCAGCTTTGGTTCTCCAGGAAGTTTTCATGGGACAGTTCTGTAGTGCTTGGGATTGCAAGATGTTTGCATCAATGCCTCGCACTCAGTGCAAAACAGCAGTATCAACCTCAGTTATCATGACAACAGTAATGTCCCACTCATTTCCAAGTGCTTCCTGGAGTCAGGTAGCACTAGTTGAATATTATACTCCTGAGAGCAAGGGGTAGCATCTGATGTTCGAGGCTAAACTTTGTGAGTTTGGAGCGTGGTGTCTCCCCTTGCCTTGCACAGACAGAAACTGAACCACAGAACTGAAGCCTGGCAATCCATAACCCACTGACTGGATCAGCCACACTTAGCATAAGGAAGGGTGGAACAGGAATCATGGATGCCAGTGTCTGAAACAGAGTCCAGGCCTCCATTGCTTTTTCCTCTAGAGAGATTTAGGGGCATTGTGAAAATCATCTATTTCTTCTGATAATTTATTGATAGGAAGACCATAGTTCCTGGTTGACCAAGGGATCCTAGTTTATTCCTGTTTTCTTGGCATCAGTATCAATAACTTCTTTCCCTCTGAAATATGTCCTGGTTTCTATAATAAAATAAATGTTCCTCATAATACAGAGAAGTGAGGGTATTCCCTACACCATGTTCTGAGAAGCTGAGAGATGACAGCCTCTATACAACCTAGAAGGACTTCCTTTGATTATAACGTGTATTTGGCCATTGTTATGGGCTGAATTGGGCTTCCTAGGTGGCCCCAGTGATAAAGAACCTGCCTGCCAATGCAGGAGATGCAAGAGATGTGGGTTCGATCTTTGAGTTGGGAAGATCCCCTGAAGGAGGGCAGGGCAACCCACTCCAGTGTTCTTGCCTGGAGAATCCCATGGACAGGGGATCATGGTGGGCTCCAGTCCATGGGGCTGCAAAGAGTCGAACATGACTGAAGTGACTTAGCATACATGCACACATGGGCTGAACTGTGTGTCCCTCAAATTTGTATATTGAAGTCTTAACACCTAGTACCTCAGAAAGTAATCCATTTGGAGACATGATCTTTGGTAAGTGAGTTACTTAAAGTATGTTAAAATTAGGTCATATGAGTGGGACCTAATCCAATATGACTGGGATCCTTAAAAAAAGAAAAGATCAGGAACACAGCAATCCCAGAGAGAAGACCACATGAAGACAGAGGGAGAAGACGGCTGTCTAGATGCCAAACAGGAGGCCCTTATAAGCAACCAACTCTGCCAACAGCTTAATCTCCAACTTCTAGCCTCCGGATCTGAGAAAATATATTTCTGTTGTTTAGGTTATCCAGCCTGTGGCACTTTGTTAGGGCAGCCCTCACAAGCTAATAGAGTCACCCTCTGGGATGTATAAACAAAGCAGTATTGACCACCAGGAAATAAAGTAATAATGTTCTTGGGACAATGGGGGCCTGGGCCTGATGTACCCAACAGCTTCACTTGGTATGTAGGACCAAAGGCCTGAGTAAGAAAAATCACTCTCTAGGGCCCACATCGAGAGAATGGAACCTAGTCAGTCTGAAGTAGCCACGAGGAGTTAGTGGTCCAGTCTATAGGAATTGTGGATCTTTACAAAGCCCTGGCAACAAGGGCTTTGTCCATCACAACTTTCCCTGCTAGCAACTGATCCCCTCTTCCAGTGGGGCATTTAAATTTCCTGACAAGAGTTGTTGTTAGTTGTATTTGCCACCAACAAACAGAACTTTAGTGGCATCTTCTGGCCTTTGGAATTCCATGGTGACCACCATAAAGCACGCACACCAGACAGCAGGGGGTAGCAATGATTTTGTCTTATACCCTTATTGCTCTGGAGACTGGGTTACAGGCATGAGTAGCATTCCTCTGTGTGACTCATGGGGCCAGTAACCTTTAAGTGGGTCACATCCATTCATTATGGGCTGGGTTTGGAGCCAACCCTATAGACTTGCATTTACATCATGGCTCTGCCAGTGCCAGTTTTACCATCTTAGGCAAAAATACAGAATCCTTTTATGATTTGGGATCTGCCCATGAGTGTTATTATAAGAATTAGGTGGGATGATATTTGTGAATTTTTCAATATGCTCTCCGCCTAAAGAAGCAGAGCTGATGCCAGTAGTAATATTTCTGGACCAAGTCCAACTTCAATGGAGACAGCTGCCTTTCTGACCCAAAGAGGTAGATGTTATTAAAATACATTTTTTTAGTGGAGGTGCTGCAACTCACAAACCATCCTCAAAGTCATGTACCAGCAACTGGTGATCTCAGTTTCCCACAACCTGTATTTCCTCCTTGCTCTTAGCCCTTTCTGAGTGGAGATCTGTGGTTTCTTTGCTTGGAGCACCTACATTCTGAACCATTCTTGCTACTGTGGTTGTTCAGTTGTTGAGTCATGTCCAACTTTTTGCAATCCTATGGACTACAGCATGCCAGGCTTCCCTGTCTTTCACTATCTCCTGGAGTTTGCTCAAACTCATGTCCATTGAGTTGGTGATGCTATCCAACCATCTCATACTCTGTCATCCCCTTCTCTTCCTGCCTTCAATCTTTCCCAGCATCAGAGCCTTTTCTCATGAGTCGGCTCTTCTAATAAGTGACCAAAGTATTGGTGTTTCAGCTTCAGCATCAGTCCTTCCAATGAATATACAGGGTTGATTTCCTTTAGGATGGACTGGTTGGATCTCGTTGCAGTCCAAGGGACTCTCAAGAGTCTTCTTCAACACCACAGTTCAAAAGCATCAATTCTTCAGTGCTCAACCTTTTTTATAGTCCAACTCTCACATCCATACATGACCACTGGAAAAAACATACCTTTGACTGTACAGACCTTTGTCAGCAAAGTGATGTCTCTGCTTTTTAATACAGTTTAGGTTTGCCGTAGTTTTTCTTCCAAAGAGCAAGCATCTTTTAATTTCATGGCTGCAGTTACCATCTCCAGTGATCGTATATAGACACACACACACACACACACACACACACACACACATATGACTAACATATAGGTATATATAAATGAGAAAAATTATATATGTATAAGAAATTCTTTTGTATATGTATTGTGTATTTGTACACAAACATATATTTGTGTGTGTATATATATGTATATGCAAAACAGTAATTGCTGAAACAAGAGATATGAACATTTTTGAGGTTCCTGATACACTCTGTTGCTGTGCACACTATGACTTCACAGATAGTTTCTATACAAGTACCCCAAGGTTGTATAGGGTAGATATTTCACTGGATAAGAATGAGCACTTTCATTAAAAGAAATATGTGCTGATTTATAGACAAAATAATATCACTTTAATTTCTACATCTTTAAAAATAAACTAATGGTGAGACTGAACATTTCTCATGCTAATCCATTAGATCATTTTGTCTTCTTGTGAATTGTTGGTTTCCATATTATTATTTTTTAGGGTTCTATTGTTCTTTTTTAACCAATTGGTGTGTACTTGTAAATAGAGTTGCTAGACCTTTGTCTGATACCATTTTATGCAGATGGGGAAATGTGCCTAAGGTTACATAGCTAGTGGCTCAAATCAAATTCAAACTGAGGTTTCTCTGACTCCACAGCTTATTCTCTTCCAATTACACTGTCCTTTCCAGTGCACCAGGGAAATGGTGAATTAAGACAATGTCTGTGTGGGGTCTGAGGCAACTCAGAGCCGGGACCTACATAAATGTGGAGCTTAATTACTGCCATGCAGGTCTTGGAAATGTCTCATAAATAATTTCTTATTTAACCTCAAAATACTCCTATTAAACAAAAATCAAGTATAATTATGATATTGACATTTTACAGATGAAGCTGCTGGGGTAAAGTGATATCTATGTGCTTTAGGGCAAGTGGAGGTCAAATTCAGTCTTAGACTCAATACTATTATTTTATGATAATACATAACACTCCATTTATCTGTCACCATCAGAAGGAAGGAGCAGGTCACTTCAGTTAATTTCCAGTTAAATAAAAATGACTCCTTAGATACCAATTTTAAAGAATCTTTTATGAAAGTTTTACCAAAAAATATGACTGACTGTTGCATGTTTGTTTTTTATTCCTCTTGAGAAGCCATTAAAACGATAGTAAATAAAATGTTCAAAGGTATAAAACACAACAATGAAGAAAACATCATGGATGAGACATTTAAATAAATTCCTGAGAAACAGAGAGAGAAAGATTGGAATTGAGAGAGACTGAGCGAATAGACAGTTGAGACAGGATATGAGTCTCAATGGGGCGATGCTACTTAGTGTGCCCAGCTACAACGACATCACTCCCAGGATTTGTTAGGAATTCATGGGCTTGGGTGCCAGAGCTGCCGGTTCTGACTCCATGGGTGGGGCTGGGGATATGTATTTAATAGGCTCAGGTCATTCTTATATATGGTCAAGTTTGAGAAGCATGCGTCTAGAGAATGCCTGGGTGATACATACGAGGAAGTTGTTCTTTGCTTTCTTCATCCCAGAGGGGCTTGACATTTCCAAGCCCAGGTGCAAGGGAGATAGAGGTAAGGGTCCTCCTGTCATTTGGGGGGCCCAGGGCAACAGGATGCCCAGAGTCTTCTAGCCCCCAGCTTGCCTTCCTTCCCTCTGTTCTGCACTACCCAGGGCCTCCCGGACACCTGTGTAGTCAGCCCAGTTGGCATATCATAGCTCCACCCACACCTCTACGGATGGCTCCCTTTGGCTACTGTTCAAGGCTTAGGGGAGAGGTCCATACAGTGCCTGAAAGAGGACTTGGGGCTCAACTGGGCAGAGAATTCTGGGGTCCCAGTCACTTAGAGCTCATCTTAGTTCAGAAAGGAATCTGTGAGCACTGGATAGTTTCTCTCATGGTTTCTCAAACTCCTTGCTCAGTGAGGAGAGCAGGGGCTGGAGGAAGGACCTTGAGGAGCTTCTGTAGCACAGGGACCAGAGCAGAGGCTTCAAGCACATGGCTGCAAGAGTGAACAGGGAAGCAACATGGGTTTATAAATAGAGAAATTAATTGAAAGCACATACACAGAACCCATGGGATTACTTAACCCCTTTATTTTCCCTGACTTCCAGACCATTCTCTAAATTGAGAAATTGGATGTCCTTTAGAGAAAAGATTTCTGCATTTCCCCCCAGGGATCTTCTTAAAAGATAATCACACTTCTAGCCTAATCATCCTGGGCCATGACCTGACAGATGAATGCCCTGCCTAGAGGTACCAACCCTAGTCAGCTCTTGGTTGTCACATTTAAGATATAGACACAAGTAAGGATCAAAGGAAAGTGGAGGATTGCCAGCATCATGAAAGAGAAGAAGACAAGGTAGAATAAAATAACCCCATAAAAAACATAACAAGAAAATCTAAGAGAGCATAAAGGAAACTCTAACTAGAGTTCTCTGCATTAATAAGAATAGTTAGCATTCATAGCATAAGATATTATTTTATAAGAATGGAAAATTCAAAGCAGGAAATATCTATTTGACACTAGTACTCTGATTACCAAAGTGGCATCATGTTTGGCCGTACAATAACCATTCAACTCTCTTCCTCTTTTCTGACAAAATTCTGATTGTGTTCTCCAAATGCCTGTGTTTCACGGGAGACTTGGTCACTCCCTGGCACCAGGAGTGAATCTTGGGTAAGATAATAGTGGTAATCCTGTTCTGTCATGTAATTGGCTTAAGAATGAGTATGTGAGAGGATACTGGCCAATCAGGTTTGAAGAAAGTCTGTAGTGCTGGTTCTGGGAAAGATTTTTCTTTTCTTTTTTTTTTTTTAAAAAAGGATGCGATACAGAGGTTTCCTTTTCCTTCCTCCCATCTAGTTGTGTGAGGATATGATGCTTGGAGTTGCTACAGCTATCTTATCACTAAAACTCTGTAAGTCCAGTAACAAGGGTGACACAGTGAAACTGCCAGAGCCCCTATGCCATTAAACATCTGAGTTTATTAGTCATCTATTAGACCACCAACCTCTGGACTTTTTCCTATAGGAGATCACCTACCTCCTTTCTGTTTAAACCATTTTGAGTTGAGCCTTCACTTACTGGTAGCAAACATTATCCTAACTGAAGTATTAAAATAAAAATATTCAATAGAACTTGTAGAATATAATACTAAGAAAGTCCCTAAAAATAATAATAATAATAAAGTAGTGGAATATATGAATTAAAAGATCAGACTTAGAGGATCACTCCAGGAAGGGACTCTAGAAAGAGCAGAGAAAATGGAGGAGGGTGAAATTATCAAAGAAATAGTACAATGGAAATTTCTCAGAGTGATGGTTGTAAGTTTCCAGTTGGAAGGCCTTCCCTATTATCAATTTGAATAAATGAAAAAGATCAAAATGTTGACACATTATTATAGAATTTCAGAACAGAAAGGATAAAAAATTGTTTTCAGAGAGGGAAAAATAGTGGTCATGACAAGACCACTTGTCATATCAGCAATCCTGTATGCTAAAAGTCAGTGGGACAATTCCTGTAAAATACTAATGAAAAAATATTTCCAATAAAGAATTCTACACTCAACCAAACTGACCATCGTAGGAAAGTAGAATAAATATATTTTCAAACATACACTGAAAAAGAAGATATGTGGAAATTTATATTATTATTTGGCAAATACCTTTTTCTTCTCCCCCTGTATTTTAGAGGATTATACTTCCTTATCCCTTTGAGGACTGGCTATGTGATGTTCTTCATCGAGGGTCTGCAAGTCCATGTGACATATACCATATTGATCAGAAGTTTTAAGTGTGCTTGTGAGGTTAACTTAGGCCTCTTATATTCTATCCTCTTTCATAAAGAAGTCAAGCCTGAGTCAGTGCTGATGTCTAAATCTGGGTTTTTAAATCTGATTTTTAAATCACAACTTGGAAGCAAGGCAAATGGCATTGAGTTATTTCAATGGAAAAGGAAGTCTAGATATGATAAAGAGTTTGCAAAAAGAATAGCACACTCCCCCCAAGACGATAAGAATATATCCCTTCTATCCTGATCCAAACCCTCAGATCCTTTCTCATACATCTTCCCTCAGATTTCTGATCATATAATTGAGAAATCTTACAGTTTATTTTCTGGGTTATCTCCTAACATTTATACCTTGAAATGACTCCTAGGGGACTGGATAGAATTGAGTCTGGCCATAGCCGCCAGAGTAATGAGTGGACGTAGGGATAGGAGTTGAGAATGATCAGCATTTTCCTGCAATACAGATATCATCACATTTCTTTAGGGAGGAGAAGGCTAGTCTCTGATAGAGAAGAAAGGTATGCAGCTAGTACTAAAAAAATCCTGGTAGGATATGACGATTAAGTGTTTTTAGCTTCATTTGAATTTACTCATATAGCCTCATTCCAAATTTTGGTGTTTGAATTCCCCCTAATTAGCTTGCTGAATTTAACATAAGAAATTATTCAAACTTATAAATTCTATTTGAATTGTAATTCAGTCACATCCACAAGATTAAACATTGGGTTGGTATTCAGATATCCCAATCCAAAGTTAGAAGAGATGAGCCATTTTTACTGTTCTACATAAAGCAAAGGAATTTTGTGGTCACTTACCTGGACCTTGACCTGGAAATTTAGAGCTCTGATGTCCTCATCTTCTTTTTCCATGCTCTACAGCATACTTAAGTACATCCAACCAACCATTTATATATGTATAATCCAACCAACCAAAGTAGAAACCTTTGTTTCTACTAAAATGTATGAAGCAAGTTATTTGCTCACTCAAAGCTGTGCTTTCTGTAGGCGCTTGACTCTAGGTGACCACACTGATGACTTAAATAGCTGTTTTGCTACTGTATGCCATGAACAACCAGTGTCCCACTTACCACTAGTCGAAATGGGATCATTAATGCCTTTAAATATAGTCCAATAAAAGATTCCCATCCTTTTAGATTCTGTTCATCTGGAACCATATCTGGAGCAAATAACTCTGTCAGTCAAGATTTAGTTAGGGAAGCAGAATGATTCTGACTGTAACAGGATATGGCATTTATCATAGAAATTATACCTTGCACAGTTGTGAAAGAAGTTTAAGTGGAGATGTGAGACGGGATGTTACAAGATCAAAGAAAGAGGCGCTGGCATGGGTAGAGAGGGCAGGATTTGGGAGGGAATCTAAAAAACCAAGCCAAAGTGGGAAACGTAGAGGTGGGCCACTGGGAGACTGTTGCTTCTGAACCACCTCTTTGTGCCTGTTGCTAGGTAATGGGAGGGGACCTGGGTTATTGCTGGTCAGCTGGTCAGAAGACCTGGACGTGGAGGGAGACAAGTGAAGACCAGCTGGGACTTGCTGGGCACCTCTGTTTCTTTTTGTCAACACGTTAAACTGAAAAGAACTTCGAGGAGGAATGGCTACTCCTTCCCTTGCAGCTCCCAAGATTCATGCAAATTCTTCTAGCAATTCCAGCCCAGAGTCACACAGAAGGGAGCCTGGGAAATCTAGTGTCTGGTTTATTCAAGCTGCAACAGAACAACCCAACACACGTATCTTGGACATCATGTATTTTTTAATCCCTCAATTATTTCTAAAATCAATAAAGGTGATTATCAAACCCACTGATACAGATCTTAATAATGAACTTTTATGTGCTAAATAAAAACTTCTGGATCACTCTCAGGTGAATATTAAAATTTAATGATATACACATGTCATACTGTCTATACAGAAGAATTTCAAACGTAATTTCCTAAGACAGACATATGAACATCAGAACATAGTTGAAGGTGTAGATATAGATGCATATAAATATAAGTATATATACATATTGGAGAAGGAGATGGCAACCCATTCCAGTATTCTTACCTGGGAAACCCATAGACAGAGGAATCTGGTGTACATGGGGTTGCAAAATTGTTGGACATGCTGCTGTTGCTGCTGCTAAGTTGCTCCAGTCGTGTCCGACTCTGTGCAACCCCATAGACGGCAGCCCACCAGGCTCCTCTGCCCCTGGGATTCTCCAGGCAAGAACACTGGAGTGGGTTGCCATTTCCTTCTCCAATGCATGAAAGTAAAAAGTGAAACTGAAGTTGCTCAGGACTTAGGGACTAAACAATGTATATACATATATATTTATTGGATGGTGGATTACATGCAATTTTATTTCCTGCTGAGTTTTTTTCAGTTATATTATATTGAACATATATTATTTTATAAGCAGTAGTTTCATAAATTAGAACCAAATTAATAAATTCTTTCTGTTGCTTGTATTTGGGATTAAATACTAAATGGCACATATGAATTGGATAAATATTAAATTTAATCTTTCATAACCTATGATCTGGAACTTCTAGCTTTGAATTCTATGAGTGGACCAATGACTCCTTTTCTGTATTTCTTCCTCTTCCATCACTTTTCATGGTGCTGCAAAGAAAACGGACTTTCAAAGTTGCAACCCCTCCTACCCACACTCCATACTCCCCTTCACATAAGTGAAAACATTAACCTTCTCATTTAATGAAAATCATGGCCCCGAGGCTTTGGCACTAGACAGAGACATGGACTGCCTTAGGAAGAGGCAGGTTGGAATTGGCTGCTTCTGCCTGGGTCTGTGCACTTGAAATCTCCACACAGCAGAGCAAAGTGCCTGGCCTCATGAAATGTTATTTGAATTTGGCTACTGGGAAAGAAGGGTAAAATCTAACAACTGTATCTTAGTTTCATGTTTGGGTTGGAGGGTGGGGATATGGGTTTCCATGACCCTCAGGGAACAAAGAAGCTGGGTTGGCATTTAATTTCATCATAGGAATCATCCACTATGACCATCCAGGGGCCTATGCCCGCCAGTCTCTTCCCTCTGACTATATTTAGTCCATTATGAATATGGAAAAATATTGAAAATGATTCACATCGACATCCCTCTGTCTAGCCTAATAACATCAAAGTCATTAACAACGAACGGAAGCTCACCCTGACAGTGTGATCCTCCTCTGCCTGTCTTGCACACTGGCCACAGGAAACTAGCCTGCATGCCCTGCCTCTCCCCGATCACCTTCCTGCTCCTAAGAGGAAAAAAAAAAAAAAAAAGCCATAGAAAGAAAAGGTTTCTGTTGGCTCGGTGTGCTATTGAAATGTGAGCCAGCTGGAGTCAGGCCCTCATCATGGGAAAGTGGGGAGGGTGAAATGGGAGTTGATCAAGAGACCTCCTCTGTCCCTCTCTGTGCCTTGCACTGCTCCCTACGAATCCCAAATGAGCAGCTGATGCTCTACAATCTCAACTGTCATTCTGCCATCTGGCAACCCTAATGTCTTCATTATGATGAGTTCTGCTCAGGTTTTTCCTATAGAGAATCTTTCCATGTATTACCTCACATGTTACTCCACTAAGACGTGAGTCCATGGTCCTTTGCCTTTAGAGAATTTATCAGAGTTTATTTATTTAAATATGAATGTGTTTTCTGCACAGCCTACAAGCTTTGTGAGGGCAGGGACTTAATTTTGCCCACCATTTTATAGGCCTGGAGCCTATAAAACTGGTGAGTGTCTAGGGGTTTTAAAGAAATAGTTAAATAAATGAATAAAAGGATGGGAGAAAGAAGGAAGGGGGAGGGGAGAGAGGGCAAGTGAGAAGAGAGAGGGTGAGGCAGAAAGAGAGAAAGAAGTTGAGAGATAAAATAGAATCAAATAATTGACTTTATTTTATAGTAGGAGAACTAGAGATATTGAACCGGTGAGCCATTTGTTCAGGCCTCTTTGCAAAACAAAGGAAAAGTGTATATGAGTTAATGCATTTTTTCACATTCAGTCTTTGGGTTTCCCCCCCAGCCCTCACCATGAAGACATTTGTTCCCCTAAAATTAACATTGATTACGTTGTGGGCTCACCGTGCCCACCCACTCTTGCTCTGCCTTTCTCTGGTCTGTGCCAGGTCATGATAGGCAAGTAAACCCTGGACAACTGTGTGGTCCAGGCACAGTACCACACAGTGACAGAAAGACCTGAAACCACTTCTTGTACTGTTTTTGGTGTGGACTTGGAGTGGTGAGCATTCTCTAACCTTTATACAGTTATCTTCACCACCAAACTGTCCAGCCTAATTCCTCTAACCCAAGGCTAACATTAATCACCTCTTCTCAATTGCACTGCTTGGTATGTGACAGAGAGAAACCCATAGTGCAGCTTCATCTACTTCTGTTCAGTTTCCTGACTTTTCACATGTCTCTTCCTGTATCACAGCCAACATCTGTGCTCTCCAGGAAGAGTCTGCTCCCGAGCCCCTCTTGGCAGGAACTGAGTAGAATCTCCACCTTTTCCAGCATCAGAGTATCCCCTAAACCAAGAGAAACTGCTCATGGAGAAGTGAGATCAGTTAGTCCAAGACCTACTTGCAGCCTTTTGAGAGCATAGCCACAGGATTCCCTCCTGCAGCCAAAGAAAGATTTGGAGGAAAATTCATGCAATTTCCTTCTTCTCTGCTCCCAGTGAGGACCTGAGAATTTTCCAGCTCCATGATGTTGAAAAGAAAAGGAACTTGCTGATATCTTCATTCTACTTCATAAAAGGGAGTGAAGAAGATTTAACTTTGTAAATATCACTGATAAGTCTTTGTTCAAAGTTAAGTTGACCAGTTGGATTATTAAACAAATGTGTGTGAAAGAGTGGATAAAGGTATGCATTTTCTTTAGGAACCAGCATGTGATCAGCAAGACAAGTCATGTCAAACCCTTCTTCTTGGAAACTACAATGTATTGGAAGATTGGGTACATGTCACAGATAGGATATACATTCTTCTAACACTTGCATTGTGATTGGAAGTTTGGATGGAACAACTAATATGATGAATTATGGAAATGAGATTGAAAATAATCTCAGTAAGTTCTTTTTTTAAAACTTTTTAAGAAAAGACTTTTTTTAAAAAAATATAAGTTTTAGTTAAAAGCAAAAATTTGAGTATAAAATAGAGTTCTCATATGCTTCCTGCCTTCACACATGCACAACCTCCCCCACTATCAACATCCCATGCCATAATGGTACAATAGTTATAATCAGTAAACCTGCATTGACTTTAGTATTAATGATGTTTACTTAGTAGTTTTTTTCCCCATGGCTGCCTGGTTCTCCGCCAAAGCTTTCAATGTTTCTTAAAAAATCAAATTTATTGTTGCCAAGGTGAAGAAGTGAAGTGAAGTCACTCAGTCATGTCCGACTCTTTGGGACCTCATGAATTATAGCCTACCACGCTCCTCCGTCCATGGGATTTTCCAGGCAAAAGTACTGGAGTGGGTTTCCATTTCCTTCTCCAGAGGATCTTCCCAACCCAGGGATCAAACCCGGGTCTCCCACATTGTAGGCAGAGACTTTACCATCAGAGCCACCAGTTGCCAAGGTATTAAGAGAATTTACAAAGAAAGCTGAGCGCCAAAGAACTGATGCTTTTGAACAGTGGTATTGGAGAAGACTCTTGAGAGTCCCTTGGACTGCAAGAAGATCCAACCAGTCTATCCTAAAGGAAATTGATACTAAATATTCATTGGAAGGACTGATACTGAAGATGAAACTCCAACACTTTGGCCACCTGATATGAAAAACTGACTCACTGGAAAAGACCCTAAGGCTGGGAAAGATTGAAGGTGGGAGGAGAAGGGGATGACAGAGGATGAGATGGTTGGATGGCATCACTGACTCAATGGACATGAGTTTGAATAAGCTCCAGGAGTTAGTGATGGACAGGGAAGCCTGGTGTGCTGCACTGCAGCCCATGGGGTTGCAAGGAGTCAGACATGACTGAGCGACAGAACTGAACTAAACACATGGTGAGTGTTCTCATTTTAAGTGTATAGTTTGATGAGTTTGGTCAAATGTATACATCAGGTTACTACCACCGCAATCAGAGTACAGAGCTTCAGTGCTTTTTTGATATTGTAATATAGGTTACTAACTTCACCCTCCACTGTCTGCCAACACTTTCCACCAAGGCCCAGAAACAAAGAGTAAACTAAATACTTGAGATGAAAAGTATATTTTTTATCATTATTTTTAATTGCAGTAAAACACACATAAAATTTACCACTTTCATCATTTTAAGTGTATGGTTTATTAGTGTTAAGTATATTCACTTTGTTATGCAATCAATCTCCAGAACTTTTCCAGAGATGGAAAATACATTGAATAACTTTTAAATTAAGTTACCATTCAGAACTGTTTAGGCAATTCCTGAATTTCCAACAGCTGGGGCATATAGGAAGTACTTTGTGTAGTGATTAAGGAACCTCATTCAGTTCAGTATCATTTCAGTCGCTCAGTCGTGTCCGACTCTTTGCAACCCCATGAACCGCAGCACGCCAGGCCTCCCTGTCCATCACCAACTGCCTGAGTCCACCTAAACCCATGTCCATTGAGTCGGTGATGCCATCCAACCATCTCCTCCTCTGTCGTCCCCTTCTCCTCCTGCTCTCAATCTTTCCCAGCATCAGGGTCTTTTCAAATGAGTCAGCTCTTCTCATCAGGTGGCCAAAATATTGGGAATCTCATTGCTCTGGTTTAAATCCCAGCCCCACCACTTCACATATTATATCATCTCTAATATACTGCCAATCATAGCATACATAATTATTATTTTAAATACTAAAAAGGAAAACAGTGACTCTAATTAAACTAGGAAAGAGTGCCTTAATAACCGTCCTATATGACACATGCATTAGTTCCTCCAATCTCTAGTCACCTTGAAATTTATCTCTTCCTTTTCAAGGACTTTGGTCATTTACTACAGTGTCTTTTTTAGCATGTGATAGGCTATTCTTTTGTACATATATTGGGACTGGAAAAGGTCAGTTTTCATTCCATCCCAGAGAAAGGCAATGCCAAAGAATGTTCAAATTACTATACAACTGCATTCATTTCATATGCTAGCAAAATTGTGCACAAAATCCTTCAAGCTAGGCTTCAGCAGTACATGAATTGAGAACTTCCTGATATACAAGATGGATTTAGAAAAAACAGAGGAAGCAGAGACCAAATTGCCAACATCCACTGGATCATAGAAAAAGCAAGAGAATTAAAAAAAAAAAATCTGCTGCATTGATTATGCTAAAGCCTTTGACTCTGTGGATCACAACAAGCTGTGAAAAATTCTTAAATAGATGAATACCAGACCACTTTACCTGCCTCCTGAGAAATCTGTATGCAGGACAAGGAGCAACAGTTAGAACTGGACATGGAACAATGGACTGGTTAAAATTAGGAAAGGAATACATCAAGGCTGTGTATTGTCACCCTGTTTATTTAACTTACATGCAGAGTACATCATGTGAACTGCTGGGATGGATTAATCACAGGCTGGAATCAAGATTGCTGGGATAAATATCAATAACCTCAGATATGCAGATAACATCTCTTTAATGGCAGAAAGTGAATAGGAACTAAAGAGCCTCTTGATGGAAGTGAAAGAGGAGAGTGAAAAAGCTGACTTAAAACTCAACATTCAAAAAATGAAGATCATGGCATCTGGCCCCATCACTTCATGGCAAATATGGGGGAAAAGTGGAAATAGAGACAGATTTCTTTTTCTTGGGCTCCAAAATCACTGCGGATGGTGAATGTAGCTATGAAATTAAGACATTTGCTATTTGGAAGAAAAGCTATGACAAACCTAGACTATGTATTAAAAAGCAATCACTTTGCCGACAAAGGTCCATCTAGTCAAAGCTAAGGTTTTTCCAGTAGTCATGCGTGGATGAGAGAGTTGAACAATAAAGAGGGCTGAGTGCCAAAGAACTGATGCTTTTGATAAATGGTGCTGGAGAAGACTCTTCAGAGTCCCTTGGACAGCAAGGAGGTCAAACCAGTCAATCCTAAAGAAAATCAACCCTAAATATTCATTGGAAGGACTGATGTTCAAGCTGAAACTCCAATACTTTGGCCTGATTTGAAAAGCTGGCTCACTGGAAAAGACTCTGATGCTGGGAAAGATTGAGGGCAGGAGGAGAAGGGGATTACAGAGGATGAGATGGTTGGATGGCATCACTGGCTCAGTGGACATGAGTTTGAGCAAGCTCAAGGAGATAGTGAAGGACAGGGAAGCCTGGCGTGCTTCAGCCTGGCTCCTGAATCTATATACCCTAACTAGTGGAGAAGGCAATGGCACCCCACTCCAGCACTCTTGCCTGGAAACTCCCATGGACGGAGGAGCCTGGTGGGCTGCAGTCCATGGGGTCGCTGAGTCAGACACGACTGAGCGACTTCACTTTCCCTTTTCACTTTCATGCAATTGGAGAAGGAAATGGCAACCCACTCCAGTGTTCTTGCCTGGAGAATCCCAGGGATGGCGGAGCCCAATGGGCTGCCATCTGTGGGGTCGCACAGAGTCGGACACGACTGAAGCGACTTAGCAGCAGCAGCAGCAGCAGCAGCATGGGAAAAGTGATATCACTTTAAGGCAAATTTAAGGCAGTTCATGGGGTTGCACAGAGAAGGCAATGGCACCCTGCTCCAGTACTCTTGCCTGGAAAATCCCATGGACAGAGGAGCCTGGTGGGCTGCAGTCCATGGGATCGCTAAGAGTCAGACACGACTGAGCGACTTCACTTTCACTTTTCACTTTCATGCACTGGAGAAGGAAATGGCAACCCACTCCAGTGTTGTTGCCCGGAGAATCCCCTGTCTCTTATACACATCTCAATGTGTATAAGAGACAGTTGGAAAATCCCATGGACAGAGGAGCCTGGTGGGCTGCAGTCCATGGGATCGCTAAGAGTCAGACACGACTGAGCGACTTCACTTTCACTTTTCACTTTCATGCACTGGAGAAGGAAATGGCAACCCACTCCAGTGTTGTTGCCCGGAGAATCCCAGGGACGGGGGACCCTGGTGGGCTGCCGTCTATGGGGTTGCACAGAGTCGGACACGACTGAAGCGACTTAACAGTATGGGGTTGCAAAGAGTCAGGCACAACTTAGCAACTGAATAACAACAGGAATAAAAAAGAACAGCTTGAGCTATTTATGGACACTGTCCTTTTACCAACTTCCATAAAGGACTTGGTAGTTGTTTTGTTAGAAAATATGAAATTGCTGTTGTTCCTCAAGCAATAAATATTTGTTTCTCCAATATAAAATTTATGATCTACTGCTTTATTTCTGTCTTTTTGTGTACACAGTAACTTTTAATTCCAAGTCATAGAATACACTTGAAGATATTTTAAACAGCAGTTTAAGCTCAGTGTATGTATCAACAGTTGAATCAATAGCAACATAAACAGCTATGACCAAGGCCACACAGGTGCACATAGTCAGAGTTACATCAGACTGCTGCCTGATTGCCAGTAATTGTGAGAAATCATTGATTATAAGGGAACTCTGATTTCAGAGATGTTAAATGTGAAAATAGTGTGTGCCTTATAATCTGTAAAATATAATGCATGCTGTGTTCTTGGGCAGGATATTTAACTTTCATGTGCCTCAGGTTCTTGATCTTTAAAATGAGGTAATAATACTTGTCTCATAAGGTACGTGTGAAACTTGAAATATTTAGCACAGTAAATGATGTATAATAGACATCCAATAAATATTAAACCATTATTTTAATTAAAATAGCATCCTAGTTGTATCCAAGTATATCAGATATCTGAATCAGATAGTTACAACAAATTACCCTAAAGTTAGTGGCTTAAAACAGCAAACATTTATTATTTCACAGCGTCTGTTAAATAGGAATTTCAAGTGGCTAACCTGGGCAGTTCTGGCTCACAATACCTAATGTTGTTGTGATTAGGATGTTGGCAGGGGTGAAGGCATCAGCAGAGTTGACTGAGGTTGTAGGATCCACTTCCTAAATGACTGATTCCCATGCTTGTTGGCTGGAGGCCTCGGTCCCTCACCCTGTGTGCCTCTCTAAAGCTTACTGAGTATCTTCATGACAGCAGCTGGCTTCCCCCAGCTCAAGCAATCTAAGAAAGAGGAGGAAATCACAGTGCCTTTTAGGAGCTAGTCTCTGAAATTGTACACTATTACTTCCACCTTTCTTTTCCTCCTTAAATCACCAAGTCCAGTCCACATTTCAGGAAAGGAATTAAGCTCCACCTCTTCAAGGGAAAGAATCCGTGAACACATTTTAAAACCACTACACCGTGATAACTTTAGGCTAGAATAACTACAATCAGCTTCTCTTTCATCCTCTCAATTGTTGGTTTCCTACCTAATATCTACTCTCTTATTTTCCTTACTAACTATATTAGACAATGAGAAACAGATGGTACATTCAAATTAGAATCCTTTGAGAAGGAAGTGCAGGAAGCTGGGGTAAGCTGCAGCAGTGTGGTTAGCGCTATAGTCCTGAAGGGATGAGCATGGAGTGGGTACCAGAATCTATAAGGAGAATCACGTAGGGCAGGCTGTCGAGAGAATAGTGATCTTTGGTCCAGGGACACAGCCAGCTTGAGACAACTTCACAGAAGAAAACCAAAGGAATAAATATCCTGACCTCACTCATCTCCTCCCAATTAGCTGAGGCCAGAGGCATGAAAGCCAGTTACATTTGGGACTTACAGGTAAGACTGCTGTGGGGAAAAGCAGGGTAGAGAAAGGAGGGAGTTAGGTTTGGGTGAGTTGAATCAATGGTATTCAACACATTCTGTCCCCTTTCCCCCTTAATATCTCAAACAGAGGACTCAGGAAATCCCACCAATAACTCTTACATCATGGCGAGTTGTTAGGTTAATTACACTCCTCCCTCTCTCCCGCCCTGTAACAGAAAATTAACACATTAAGTTAAAACTTAAAAAAAAAAAAAAAAAAACTTAATGTGAAACTTAAAACATTAGCCACAGTTGGGTTCTTCATTTAAGTTTGTAAGAGAAAAATAAGGAGAAAAGAAGCAAGGAGCATAAAAAAAATGTTAGAATCTGCCTCTGTAGCATCATGAGGTCTAAGCTGCTATTACAGCAGATTTCTTCTACCACAAATGTCTTATCCCCACCTACTTCTTGCCAGATTCTCAGATGGATAGGATTCTTTACTTTGCAGGGATAACGAAATCTGAATTTCCAAAGAATATGTATTTTTGATGGTCAAGTCTTTAATTTGTTTGCCACGGATTCCCATTGGCCAGGGTCATGAGAAGAGGAGTGCTAAAAACCAATCCAGTGAGTTCCTTGTGTTCTCAAGATGGTTTTTCTTATTGCTTCTGCATAACAACAACCAAATTTCTCTCTGATAATCAGGATTAACCACTTCACCTAAGACAGTGATATCCCTTCTCTGCTTATTGATTTGGAGATTAGAGGGACCAAATGAGCAAAAAGCAGATTTTGCTTCCAATTAATATAAAGGATGACTTAGTTCCCAAGAGGAAACTTTCCTCTACTGGGCTCTAGAACCTCTAAAAATATAACCAAAGTTCATAGGAACAGGAAGAAAAATTCTTCCAGGAGGTTATTAGATATTATAGTGAGAGAAGCCTGCCCCAGTTCTATTTCTTGGCTCGTGAATCTATACATCTTAACTATGGGAAAAGTGGTGTCAGTTTAAGGCAAATCTGAAATTTTTTAAAAAGTCCCCCAATTGTGCAGGTTGTTATCTGTCAGCTGGAACCCTAACTGGAACCTCAGTAGGTCAGGCCACTGCTTTATCAAGTCAGCTGCCTCTAGAAGTTGGAACATTTGACAAAACCACTGAATTCTGTGGTTGCAAATTATGTCATACTTCTATAAAGGTATGTCTACTGTTATGAGGCACTGTCTTGTGAGATTCCATAATGATGAATGATGTATTTTTAAGCCCACAAATAATGATGATGACTGAAACACTTCAGGTAGGGAAAGCTAACATTTATCCTGTGAGGACAAGGTGCTGCCTAACTTTATAAAGAGCAACAGGATCCGGTGCAATCAGCCTGAAACCTGACAGGACCCTCTGGGGAATGTTACCACACAGAGGGCTCAACTTAGACCTCTGCTGGTCGCAAACTGTTCGCATTCAACCGTGATGGCTACCAGACTCACTTTGTTGGAGGAAGACCATGGTATTGATTGAGCCCACATAAAGTCTTCCTCCATGCTTCTGGGGCCACTTTATACCCAAGTCCATTGAGTAAGCTCTGGGGTAGCTGGGAAGAGAATTTGATTGGCATCTTCAAGATGAGTTATCTTGTCCTTAGCTGTGGATACACTCTTGTGAGCATTTGTTGACATAAATCTTTTGATTCTCTCAGAACCCCGTTTAAGTAACCCTTGTCATCAATTTTTCCAGTTTTATGCTTTCCAAATTCCTAATCAGTTGGTCAACCCATTAGCCGCAGTCCATGAATCAGCAAAGATATTTAACTCAGGCTGTCTTTTCTTTTATACAAAATGTGGAATAGAATATGCTACATACAATTCTGCCATGTTATGAGGTTCCCTTCCAGAATGGCAATACAGTGCAGACCTTTTGCTACATACTGTGTATATCAGTGTGTAACCACATCAGTGCTTTTTCTTCTTCTGTTAGTTGGTCATGTTGTTGTTGGTTAATCTCCCAGTCATGTCTGATTCTTTGTGACCTCATGTTGGTTAATCTCCCAATCATGTCTGATTCTTTGTGACCTCCCTGTCCCTCACCATCTCCCGAAGTTTGCCAAAGTTCATGTCCATTGTATCTGTGATGCCAACCAGCCATCTCATCCTCTAACATCCTCTTCTAAGCCTTCTGCCTTCAATTTTTCCCATCATCAAGGTCTTAGGAGAAGTGGCATCAGCTTAGGGGGCAAGGACCCAAGGTGAAGACTTTGGAAGCTTTTTATGTAGAGAAGGGTGAGTTGAGAGAGGAAATGATGGGAAAGCATGAGTAGAGGAGCTGCCTTCTCTGACAGAGGAAGTTAAGGGATTTGGAGGTTCAAAATTTTCAGCCCATTCTATGTCTTTACAAATATCCACACTTCACATCTCATGGTTCAACTCCTTTCCCACAGAACTCATAACGTAGCCTAAGAGGAATAGAGGTGTCATACCTAGCAGGTAGGACACTATGATGTTTGAGATTCTGCAAAACAGAGTCAGGACTTGCGACTCAGCCACATTCACCTTACAACAGCTGAAAATGAAAGACTCTTCAAAGCTGTCCTTCAGGCCTTCTGTTTTCACACTTAATTCTCAACTATGCTGTCATAGCTTTTACTTGGTTTTCCCTAGCTTTGCGCCCTAGGCCAAACACACAAGAATGTTAACTTGGCCTAAAAGAACTTCTTCATTACCTTCTCTGAACCTAGTTCCTTCCCAAGACTTCCCTATCTCATTCATCATTACCAGTATCCATCTATTTGCTCAACCCCAAATCAGATTCTATCCTTCTCTCACTCTGCATATCCTACTTCTAGCAAGTCCCATGACTCCACTAATCTCTAAAATGTGCTCCAGTCCACTTACTTTTCTGCCTCTACCATATAACCCTACCCTAAGCCAGTTTCCTAACTGGTCTTACTTTTACTCTTGGCAGCCTACAATTTATTCTTCACCCAGAACTCTGATTGGTTGTTTACAAATTGTAAGTGGAGCAAAATAACCATATTATCTAAAGTAATCTTTAGATTCAATGTAATATTTATCACAATGCCAATGATATTATTTACAGAACTGGAACAAATAATTCTAAAATTTGTATGAAAAGCAAAAGAGTTGAATAGCCAAAACAATCTCAAGAAAGAAAGACAAAGCTAGAAGTATCACACTTCCTGACTTCAAACTATACTACAAAGCTACGATAATCAAAACAGTATGGTTCTGGCACAAAAATAGACACATAGATCAATGGAACAGAATAGAGAGCCCCAAAATGAAACCATACTTATATGGTCAATTAGTCTATGATATAAGAAAGAAGAATATACAGTAAGTGGGGAAAAGACAGCCTCTTTAATAAATGTTATTGGGAAACTATACAGCTAAATGAGAAAAAATCAAACTAGACCACTTTTTCATACCATATACAAAAATAAATCCAAAATGGAGTAAAAGCTTAAATGTAAGAACTAAGGCTGTAAAACAGTTAAAAGAAAACACAAGCAAAATATTCTTTGACACTAGTTTTAGCAATATATTTTTGGACTTGTCTCCTTAAGAAAGAGAAATAAAAGCAAAAATAAACAAATGAAACTGTACCAAACTAAAAAGCTTTTGCATGACAAAGGAAATTAACTATCAACAAAATAAAAAGGCCACCTACTAAATGGGGGAAGGTATTTGCAAACAATATAGCTGATAAGAAGTTAATATCCAAAATATACAAAGGATTCATGCAACTCAACATCAAAAAACAAAAAGCCTAGTTGAAAATGGACAGAGCATCAGAATGGGCATTCTTCCAAAGAAGATACACAGATGGCCAATAGGCACATGAAAAGATGCTCAACATCACTAATCATCAGGAAAATGCAAATCAAAACCACAATGAGATATCACTTCACAATTGTCAGAATGCCTGTTATCAAAAAGAACAAATAACAAGTGTTGGCAAGGATGTGGAGAAAAGGAAACCATTGTGTACTTTCTGTGGGAATGTAAATTGGTGTAGCCACTATGGAAAACAGTATCGAATTTTCTCAAAAATTAAAAACAGAACTCCCATACAACCTAATAATTCTACTCCTGGGTATTTATCTGAAGAAGACAAAAATATTTATTCAAAATGATATCTGCACCCCTATTTCATGGCAGTGTTATTTATAATTGCCAAGATATGGAATCAACCTAAGTTGACTGAATAGATAAAGAAAATATAGTATATATTTATACAATGTAATATTACTCAGCCATAATAATAAGGAAATTTTGCCATTTGCAGAAAGATGGATAGACGCAGAGGGTATTACCTTGTTAAAAGCTACATATACCCCAATCCTTCCTTATTTCTCTCTTTTCCTCTATTACTGCTCACCCTAGATCATACGCTACAGGCACATAGGCTTTTCAAATCCTTGAACATACCAGCTTTTTTTCATCTTTGAATTTTTGCCCCAGCTGATCTCTCTTCCTGGAATATTCTTCCTTCTGATCTTTGTAATTCAAATTTCAGTGAAAATACCTCCTTGTCAAGACCTCAGCATAGCACTTTTCACCTTTTAACTGTATTTTTTTAGTTATTCCTTTATCTAGTTTTCTGCCTATTTATCATATCCCTCTGTCTTTAGAATATAAGAAGGAATCTTGCTTGTCTTGTTCACTAGTGTTATCTCTGCACCTAGAACATGACCCATAGTAGCTTCTCTCCTGCTTTCAATCTTTCCCAGCATCAGCATCTTTTCCAATGAGTCAGTTCTTTGCATCAGGTGGCCAAAATATTGGAGTTTCAGCTTCAGCATCAGTTCTTCCAATGAATATTCAGGACTGATTTCCTCTAGGATGGACTGGTTGGATCTCCTTGCAGTCCAAGGGACTCTCAAGAGTCTTCTCCAACACCACAGTTCAAAAGCATCAATTCTTCAGCGCTCAGCTTTCTTTATAGTCCAACTCTCACATCCATACATGACTACTGGAAAACCCATAGTTTTGACTAGACAGACCTTTGTTGGCAAAGTAATGTCTCTGCTTTTTAATAGGCTGTCTATGTTAGTCATAACTTTTCTTCCAAGGGGCAAGCATCTTTGAATTTCATGGCTGCAGTCACCATCTGCAGTGATTTTGGAGCCCCCCAAAATAAAGTCAGCCACTGTTTTCACTGTTTCCCCATCTATTTGCCATGAAGTGATGGAACCAGATGCCATGATCTTAGTTTTCTATATGTTGAGTTTTAAGTCAACTTTTTCACTTTCCTCTTTCACTTTCATCAAGAGGTTTTTAATTCTTCTTTGCTTTCTGTCATAAGGGTGGTGTCATCTGCATATCTGAAGTTATTGATATTTCTCCTGGCAATCTTGATTCCAGCTTGTGCTTCATCCAGTCTAGCATTTTGCATGATGTACTCTGCATATAAGTGAAACAAACAGGGTGACAATTTATAGCCTTGATGTAGTCCTTTCCCGATTTGGAACCAGTCTGTTGTTCCATGTTCAGTTCTAACTGTTGCTTCTTGACCTGCATACAGAATTCTCAAGAGGCAGATCAGGTGGTCTGGTATTCCATCTCTTTAAGAAGGCTCAGAGAACCTGATTTCTTTGAAATACTCATATTATTCATGATAAAGGACAACCAACAGCAGTCATATAGGAAATTACTCACTATACCAATGGAAAATGAACAGACTTCTATAGTGGTCCTGTGGCTAAGACTCCATGCTCCCAGTGTGGGGGGTCCAGGTTCAATCCCTGTTCAGGGAACTAGATCCAACCTGCTGCAACTAAAAAGATTTTTTTTATATTATACATATATATTTTTACTTTACTTTACAATATTGTGTTGGTTTTGCCACACATCAACATGAATCTGCTATGGGTGTACATGTGTTCCCAATCCTGAACCCCCCCTCCCACCTCCGCCCCCACACCATCCCTCTGGGTCATCCCAGTGCACCAGCCCCAAGCATCCTGCACCCTGCATCAAAACTAGACTGGTGATTCGTTCCTTATATGATATTATACATGTTTCAATGCCATTCACCCAAATCATCCCACCCTCTCCCTCTCCTACAGAGTCCAAAAGACTGTTCTATACATCTGTGTCTCTTTTGCTGTTTCACATACAGGTTTATTACCATCTTTCTAAATTCCATATATATGCATTAGTATACTGTATTGGTGTTTTTCTTTCTGGCTTACTTCACTCTATATAATCGGCTCCAGTTTCATCCACCTCATTAGAACTTATTCAAATGTATTTTTTTAATGGCTGAGTAATACTCCATTGTGTATATGTACCACCACTTTCTTATCCATTCATCTGCTGATGGACATCTAGGTTGCTTCCATGTCCTGGCTATTATAAACAGTGCTGTGATGAACATTGGGGTACACATGTCTCTTTCAGTTCTGGTTTCCTTGGTGTGTATGCCCAGCAGTGGGATTGCTGGGTCATAAGGTAGTTCTATTTCCAGTTTTTTAAGGAATCTCCACACTGTTCTCCATAGTGTCTGTACAAGTCTACATTCCCACCAACAGTGTACAAGGGTTCCCTTTTCTCCACACCCTCTCCAGCATTTATTGCTTGTAGACTTTTGGATCTCAGCCATTCTGACTGGCATGAAATGGTAGCTCATCGTGGTTTTGATTTGCATTTCTCTGATAATGAGTGATGTTGAGCATCTTTTCATGTGTTTGTTAACCATCTGTATGTCTTCTTTGGAGAAATGTCTGTTTAGTTCTTTGGCTCATTTTTTGATTGGGTCATTTATTTTTCTGGAATTGAGCTACAGGAGTTGCTTGTATATTTTTGAGATTAGTTCTTTGTCAGTTGCTTCACTTGCTATTATTTTCTCCCATTCCAAAGACTGTCTTTTCACTTTGCTTATAGTTTCCTTTGTTGTGCAGAAGCTATTAATTTTAATTAGGTCCCATTTGTTTATTTTTCCTTTCATTTCCATTACTCTGGGAGGTGGGTCATAGAGAATCCTGCTGTGATTTATTTCGGAGAGTGTTTTGCCTATTTTCTCCTCTAGGAGTTTTATAGTTTCTGTCTTACATTTAGATCTTTAATCCATTTTGAGTTTATTTTTGTGAATGGTGTTAGAAAGTGATCTAGTTTCATTCTTTTATAAGTGGTTCACCAGTTTTCCCAAAACCACTTGTTAAAGAGATTGTCTTTAATCCATTGTATATTTTTACCTCCTTTGTCAAAGATAAGGTGTCCATAGGTGTGTGGATTTATCTCTGGGCTTTCTATTTTGTTCCATTGATCTATATTTCTGTCTTTGTGCCAGTACCATACTGTCTTGATGACTGTGGCTTTGTAGTAGAGCCTGAAGTCAGGCAGGTTGATTCCTCCAGTTCCANATGGGTTTGGAAGTTTACCTTCCTCTGAAATTTTCTGGAAGAGTTTGAGTAGGATAAATGTAAGCTCTTCTCTAAATTTTTGGTAGAATTCAGCTGTGAAGCCTTCTGGACCTGGGCTTTTGTTTGCTGGAAGGTTTCTGGTTACAGTTTCAATTTCCGTGCTTGTGATGGGTCTGTTAAGATTTTCTATTGCTTCTTGGTTCAATTTTGGAAAGTTGTACTTTTCTAAAAATTTGTCCATTTCTTCCACATTGTCCATTTTATTGGCATATAATTGCTGATAGTAGTCTCTTATGATCCTTTGTATTTCTGAGTTGTCTGTTGTGATCTCTCCATTTTCATTTCTAATTTTATTGATTTGATTTTTCTCTCTTTGTTTCTTGATGAGTCTGGCTAATGGTTTGGCAATTTTATTTATCCTTTCAAAGAACCAGCTTTTTGCTTTCTTGATTTTTGCTATGGTCTCTTTCGTTTCTTTTGCATTTATTTCTGCCCTAATTTTTAAGATTTCTTTCCTTCTACGAACTCTGGGGTTCTCCATTTCTTCCTTTTCTAGTTGCTTTAGGTGTACAGTTAGGTTATTTATTTGACTTTTTTCTTGTTTCTTGAGGTATGCCTGTATTGATATGAACTTTCCTCTTCAGACTGCTTTGATAGTGTCCCACAGGTTTTGGGTTGTTGTGTTTTCATTTTCATTCGTTTCTATGCATATTTTGATTTCTTTTTTGATTTCTTCTGTGATTTATTGGTTATTCAGAAGCGTGTTGTTCAGCCTCCATATGTTGGAATTTTTAATAGTTTTTCTCTTGTAATTGAGATCTAATCTTAATGTATTATGGTCAGAAAAGATACTTGGAATGATTTCGATTTTTTTGAATTTATCAAGGTTAGATTTATGGCCCAGGATGTGATCTATCCTGGAGAAGCTTCCATGAGCACTTGAGAAAAAAGGTGAAATTCATTGTTTTGGGGTGAAATGTCCTATAGATATCAGTTAGGTCTAATTGGTCTATTGTATCATTTAAAGTTTGCGTTTCTTTGTTAATTTTCTGTTTGGTTGATCTGTCCATAGATGTGAGTGGGGTATTAAAGTCTCCCACTATTACTGTGTTATTGTTAATTTCCCCTTTCATACTTGTTAGCATTTGTCTTACATATTGCGGTGCTCCTATGTTGGGTGTATATATATTTATAATTGTTATATCTTCTTCTTGGATTGATCCTTTGATCATTATGTAGTGGCCTTCTTTGTCTCTTTTCACAGTCTTCACTTTAAAGTCTATTTTATCGGATATGAGTATAGCTACTCCTGCTTTCTTTTGGTCTCTATTTGCGTGGAATATCTTTTTCCAGCCCTTCACTTTCAGTCTGTATGTGTCCCTTGTTTTGAGGTGGGTCTTTTGTAGGCAGCATATATAGGGGTCTTGTTTTTGTATCCATTCAGCCAGTATTTGCCTTTTGGTTGGGGCATTCAACCCATTTACGTTTAAGGTAATTATTGATAAGTATGATCCTGTTGCCATTTACTTTATTGTTTTGGGTTCGGGTTTATATGCCCTTTTTATGTTTCCTGTCTAAAGAATATCCTTTAGCATTTGTTGGAGAGCTGGTTTGGTGGTGCTGAATTCTCTCAGTTTTTGCTTATCTGTAAAGCTTTTGATTTCTCCTTCATATTTGAATGAGATCCTTGCTGGGTACAGTAATCTGGGCTGTAGGTTATTTTCTTTCATCACTTTAAGTATGTCTTGCCATTCCCTCCTCGCCTGAAGAGTTTCTATTGAAAGATCTGCAGTTATCCTTATGGGAATCCCCTTGTGTGTTATTTGTTGTTTTTCCCTTGCTGCTTTTAATATTTGTTCTTTGTGTTTGGTCTTTGTTAATTTGATTAATATATGTCTTGGGGTGTTTCGCCTTGGGTTTATCCTGTTTGGAACTCTCTGGGTTTCTTGGACTTGGGTGATTATTTCCTTCCCCATTTTAGGGAAGTTTTCAACTATTATCTCCTCAAGTATTTTCTCATGGTCTTTCTTTTTGTCTTCTCTTCTAGGACTTCTATGATTTGAATGTTGGGGCATTTAACACTGTCCTGGAGGTCTCTGAGATTGTCCTCACTTCTTTTAATTCGTTTTTCTTTTTTCCTCTCTGATTCATTTATTTCTACCATTCTATCTTCTACTTCACTAATCCTATCTTCTGCCTCTGTTATTCTACTATTCGTTGCCTCCAGAGTGTTTTTGATCTCATTTATTACATTATTCATTATATATTGACTCTTTTTTATTTCTTCTAGGTCCTTGTTAAACCTTTCTTGCATCTTCTCAATCCTTGTCTCCAAGCTATTTATCTGTGATTCCATTTTGATTTCAAGATTTTCGATCATTTTCACTACCATTATTCAGAATTCTTTATCAGGTAGATTCCCTATCTCTTCCTCTTTTGTTTGATTTGGTGGGCATTTATCCTGTTCCTTTACCTGCTGGGTATTCCTCTGTCTCTTCATCTTGTTTATATTGCTGTGTCTGGGGTGGCCTTTCTGCATTCTGGCAGTTTGTGGAATTCTCCTTATTGTGGAGTTTCCTCACTGTGGGTGGGGCTGTATCAGTGGCTTGTCAAGGTTTCTTGGTTAGGGAAGCTTGTGTTGGAGTTCTGGTGGGTGGAGCTGGATTTCTTCTCTCTGGAGTACAATGAAGTGTCCAGTAATGAGTTATGAGATGTCAGTGGTTTTGGGGTAATGTTCGGCAGCCTGTATATTGAAGCTCAGGGCTGTGTTCCTGTGTTGCTGTAGAATTTTCATGGTATGTCTTGCTCTGGAACTTGTTGGCCCTTGCATGATGCTTGGTTTCAGTGTAGGTATGGAGGCATTTGATGAGTTCCTATTGATTAATGTTCCCTGGAGTCAGGAGTTCTCTGATGTTCTTAGGATTTGGACTTAAGTCTCCTGCTTCTGGTTTTCAGTCTTATTTTTACAGTAGTCTCAAGACTTCTCCTTCTATACAGCACCATTGATAAAACATCTAGGTTAAAGATGAAAAGTTTCTCCACAGTGAGGGACACCCAGAGAGGTTCACAGAGTTACATGGAGAAGAGAAGAGGGAGGAGGGAGTTAGAGGTGACCCAAATGAGATGAGGTGGAATCAAAAGAGGAGAGAGCAAGCTAGCCAGTAATCATTTCCTTATGTGTGCTCCACAGTCTGGACCGCTCAGAGATATTCACAGAGTTATACAGAGAAGAGGGAAGAAGGAGACAGAGGTGGCCAGGAGGATAAAAGGGGGAAATAAACAGGAGAGAGACAGATCCAGCCACTAATCAGTTCCCTAAGTGTTCTTCACCATCTGGAACACATAAGATTCACAGAGTTGGGTAGAGAAGAGAAGGGGGAGGGAGGAGACAGAGGTGACCTGGTGGAGGAAAAGGAGAGTCCAAAGGAAGAGAGAGCAGTCAAGCCAGTAATCTCACTCCCAAGTAAAAATGGGTACTGAAGATTGAGTTTTTAAAGGTACAAAATTGATAGCAACTACCAAAAAGCAAAGATTAAAAATCTAGAGTAGAGGTTGGATTTTCAAAAATACAATATTAAAGCAAAGAAGAAGAAGAAAAAAAACAAAGTCACAAAAATTATTTTTTGAAATATATATATGAAGTTTGCTTTAAAAATAGGATCTTTTTTTTGAAAAGTAATAGTAGGTTATAAAAATGAAAATTAAAGGAGTAATATATTTTTTGAAATATATATATGAAGTTTGCTTTAAAAATAGGGGTGTGTGTGTGTGTGTCATTTTTTTGAAAAGTAATAGTAGGTTATAAAAATGAAAATTAAAGGAGTAATATATTTTTTGAAATATATATATGAAGTTTGTTTTAAAAATAGGGTCTTTTTTTGAAAAGTAATAGTAGGTTATAAAAATGAAAATTAAAGGAGTAATATATTTTTTGAAATATATATATGAAGTTTGTTTTAAAAATAGGGTCTTTTTTTGAAAAGTAATAGTAGGTTATAAAAATGAAAATTAAAGGAGTAATAGAGGACTTAATATTTTAAAAAGTTAAAAAAAGAAGAAAAAAAAAGAATGATCATAAAAATAGTAAAGATATGTCTAGGACTTTCTCTGGTGTGGTTGTGGGCAGTGTGGGGTCTATTCATTTTTGGATAGTTCCTTAGTCCGGCTTATATTTCTCAAGATCTATAGCCCCCTTCCTATGTAGTTGGTACTAACGACAGGGTTCTAATCTATTGCACCTGTCACTTCCAAGGCAGTTTCCTCTGTTTTAGCTTCTTCTGTTTGCTGGTCTCTTCAGTGTCTGATTTCTGCCCTGACACAAGGTGGGCGGTGGTCAACACTTTTTTTAGGCTCACTTGTTCAGTTGCACTGTGGGGAGGGAGGGATGCTGCAAACAAATAACACTGGAGTGTGCTCGCAGTGTCTCAGCCACACTGGGCCTGTCCCCGCTCACGGCTCACACAGCTCAGGCTCTAGGTTGCTCTGTGGGGAACCATCTGAGGCCAGCCCTTGGCTGCATGCACTTCCCAGGTCTAAGCTGCTCAGGTTCAGGCACTCAGGTAGTCCTCAGAGGTGCAGACTTGGTTGGGCCTGCGTTTTGTGCCCTTCCCAGGTCTGAGTAGCTCAGGTGTTTGGCGAGCGCAGTCGCTGTGACTCTCCCGTCCCTGCTGCTCAGTTTTTTGGGTGTACAACTGGTGCACCTTCTCAGGCGGATGATAACTGTCCAGAACTCCAAGAAGTCTCAGTTAGCAAAGGAGCCTGCTTGCAGTTTGGTAGATAATGTCTCTCTGGGGCTGTGATTGCCCCCTTCCAGCCCTTCTGGCTCTGGCTGCCTGTCACTGGAGGGGGATGGTCTGCAGCTGGCTAATCCTGTTCCGTCCTTTGCTCTGTGCACGGTCTTGGCAGTGTCTTATGTTAGAACTTTTCAAGGGGTAGCTATCCCACAGTCTGGTTTGCTAGCCCAAGTTAGTTTGCTCTGATTACACTCGGGGCATTCCAGCCCAATCCTTAAAAAGCCATGCAGCCCACGCCCCCCTGCCCAGCCCCCACTTGCTAGTGGCGGGTACAGGCGTCTGCGCTGCTTCTCCGCTGGGGGAGTTACCGTTGGGCTCATAATCTGTGGGCTTTAATTATTTATTTCTTTTTCCTCCCTGTTATATTGCCCTCTGTGCTTCCAAGGCTCGCCACAGACTCGGCAGTGAGAGTGTTTCCTGGTGTTTGGAAACTTCTCTCTTTTTAAGACTCCCTTCTCGGGACGGAGCTCCATCCCTACCTCTTTTGTCTCTTTTTTTGTCTTTTATATTTTTTCCTACCTCTTTTCGAAGACAATGGGCTGCTTTTCTGGGTGCCTGATGTCCTCTGCCAGCATTCAGAAGTTGTTCTGTGGCATTTACTCAGCGTTTAAATGTACTTTTGATGAATTTGTGGGGGAGAAAGTGGTCTCCCCGTCCTATTCCTCTGCCATCTTAGGACCGCCTCCAACTAAAAAGATTTTGTAAACCTCAACAAAGATAGAAGATCCCACATACTTCAACAAGACCTGTCATAGCCACAGAAATAAGTAAATAAATAAAAGAAAGTGACTAGAATACATATACAAATAGAACTCTGGCCCACAGTCTGTCGTAACCAGACCAGGAAGCCGAACAATAACTCCTGTAACAACTGGCCCCAGTCAGCCGGGATTTGATTAATAGACAGCTTTCCCAGTTTTTGTCTCCACTTCCACCTTTGGAACAACTGGAAACAGCCAAATATATACCCTAAACCATCACATGGGATATCCCTCTTCTAGTTAACATAACTACAAATTCCCCCAAGCCAACTGCCTCCAACCAGAGCATATTTAAAGCCACCTTTCCCCCACCCACTTTTAACGTGTTTTAAAGTGACTTCTCCATCTGCATTTGAGTCTGCCAAGTGTATGTGATGGTGACTGACTCCCTTGCTATAGTAAGCTCTGAATAAATAGCTTTTGCTTATTTTCTTTGGGTGGCATTGTTTGTTTCCACAATTATACCAACATGAGTGTGAACATGTTAGTTGCTCAGTCGTGTCTGCCTCTTTGCCATCCTATGGGCGATAGCCCACCAGGCTCCTTTGTCCATGGGATTTTCCAGGCAAGAATACTGGAGTGCGTTGCCATTCCCTTCTCTAAGGGATCTTCCTGACTCAAGAATTGAACCCAGGTCTCCTGCACTGTAGATGGATTCTTTACCGTGTGAGCTACCAGGGAAGCCCTGGTAGATATACCTAAACAGTTCAGAATAATGAAGCAATTCAATATGAATTTTCCAGATAATTTTGCCACATGGACCAGAAGCTCCTGGATGTGAGATGGGCTTTTGAATTTAAATGCTGTGTATAGTATACCATTTAATGCCAGGACAACCTGATAAGGTTTCATTGTTTTGTATGATGTATATCCCCAGGTGCATTGATTTGATGGATCATTATGCAGTCACATTGCCTTCTCTCTTCAAAAGCAGAACAGGAGAAATGAGAAAAAAGGTTGAGTTTGAAAATAGTATAAAGTTCCTTTTCTTCAAGAAATGTCTACTAAATTAAATATATATAATTATGTATGGTTATTTATCTTTAATGGCTGTTTCTGCAACAGAATTAGAAGGGAAATAGCCTTGCTATTTTGGTTGTCTGTCTGGGTACTGTGAACTAGAGAGAAATTGCCTTATTCAAACCATTAATGAAATGTCACTGTCAATCCACCTCTAACTGCATCATGTGCTTTTTATTCTTTGTGTTAAAAATAAAGAAATAAAGAAGAGAATATTTCCAGATAATATCTTGTTCCTGCAGAAGCGAGTTGCATTCTAACCCCAAGCTTCATACTAATTTCTTTTTTATTTATAAATTTAGCTTAAAAATCAAACATCTAAGTACTTTAAAAATTACCATGAGGAATTTTCTCTTATATGTCATTATTTCCAGTTGTGGCTTCTAATTTTCTTGATGATTTATTGATTTTTTTCTCTTCCTTCCTCTTTCCCTCTACCCCTTCCTTCCATCCATCCTCTTTTTTTTTTTTGTACAAGAAGCAGAATCTCTTTCTAATAGACCTTCCTCCCTGTGGCTCTATATTTTCTTACTCAGCCCTCTAATGTATGTATGCTGAACCCACACTTTGAAAGCACACGTTCTTAAGAAATCATAATATGTTAATATTGGCCCCTAACTTGTGGTGTGGTCCTAGAACAGAAGATCTAGAGTAATTTGAAGTGTTATTGATAAAAATTGCTCTGGGTTTCATGCTTAGCTAAGACAGGACATGCCAGGGGTAGATTTAATGTAATCCTTAATACTCAATATATGGTATTTCCTCTGAATAATTAGGTGTCAAAGAAGCCACAGCCTACTCTGATTTGGCTCCCTCAAATTCCTCAGCTCCCTTCAGTTCACTTCAATTCAGTTCAGTCACTCAGTCATGTCTGACTCTTTGCGACCTATGAATCGCAGCACGCCAGGCCTCCCTGTCCATCACCATCTCTCGGAGTTCACTCAGACTCACGTGCATCGAGTCAGTGATGCCATCCAGCCATCTCATCCTAGGTCATCCCCTTCTCCTCCTGCCCCCAATCCCTCCCAGCATCAGAGTCTTTTCCAATGAGTCAACTCTTTGCCTGAGGTGGCCAAAGTACTGGAGTTTCAGCTTTAGCATCATTCCTTCCAAAGAATACCCAGGGCTGATCTCCTTCAGAATGGACTGGTTGGATCTCCTTGCAGTCCAAGGGACTCTCAAGAGTCTTCTCCAACACCACAGTTCAAAAGCATCAATTCTTCGGCACTCAGCCTTCTTCACAGTCCAACTCTCACATCCCTTAGGAACACATTTTAGTGAAGTCGCTCAGTCGTATTCTTCTCTTTGCTACCCCATGGACTGTAGCACACCAGGCTCCTCCATCCATGGGATTTTCCAGGCGAGAGTACTGAAGTGGGTTGCCATTAAAACAAAGCAGTTAGTGCTTTTTGCAAACAGTTATACTGCTGGGGCTAAGAGGTCATTGCCCTGCGAAAGTACAGTGACTCAGACTTTGAGTCTGGCTTTGGGACGCATGGGTAGAAGGTGCATCTGACCAGCCTGTCATGAGCAGGAGGATGGTGCTACAGGAAACACTGAGTTGGAAACAAAACCATGTCAACGGTGGCATCTTTCTTGCACATATTCATTTATTCCATTACATTGGATGGAAAAAAAGGATTTCAGGGAGATGTCTCGATCTTTAGACCCAGAAGTAGAGAGGATAAGTGTCATCAATAGACCTGAGAGTATCTCCCTTCCTGGGCCCAGTGAGCTGATTGGGAGGTTCGTGTGAGAGGTATATAGTCATTAGTGTAGAAGTCCTGGGCTTGGAGCCTTCTTATTACAGAGTTTAGCTTTGTGTCTGGCAAGACTCTCAGCTGCCCTTGGCATTTAGAAGCACCAATAGCAGCACCTAAGGCTCTGGACTTACTTCTTTAATTTTTGGGCTCCAAAATCACTGCGGATGGTGACTACAGCCATGAAATTAAAAGACACTTACTTTTTGCAAGAAAAGCAATGACCAACCTAGGCAGCATATTAAAAAGCAGGGACATTATTTTGCCAACAAAGGTCCATCTAGTCAAAGCTATGGTTTTTCCAGTAGTCATGTATGGATGTGAGAGTTGAACCATAAAGAAATCTGAGTGCTGAGGAACTGATGCTTTTGAAATGTGGTGTTGGAGAAGAGTCTTGAGAGTCCCTTGGACAGCTAGGAGATCAAACCAGTCAATCCTTAAAGAAATCAGTTCTGAATATTCATTGGAAGAACTAATGCTGAAGCTGAAACTCCAATACTTTGGCCACCTGAAGCGAAGGACTGACTCATTGGAAAAGACGCTGATGCTGGGAAAGATTGAAAGCGGGAGGAGAAGGGGATGACAGAGCTTGGGATGGTTGGATCACATCACCAACTTGATGGACATGAATTTGAGTAAGTTCCAGGAGTTGGTGATGGACAGGGAAGCCTGGTGTGCTGCAGTCCATGGGGTCACAAAGAGTCAGGCACGACTGAGGGACAGAACTGACTGACTGATCCAAAGCAGTCCCCTCCCTGCTCTAGGAATAAATGAGAGACTTTCTCAGATTTTCTGGATGGGACTCAAAATGTGGTTCACATCTGCCTTGGCATCGGGTTTAGTTTTACTAGTTATGCCATCACACATGCCTCAATACTTGGATTTCAGACTCAGTTATATATTTTCTTGCGGGGCCAAAATAAAAATGCCTGGCTTGTCACCCACTTTATGTCTCTTACTTTTTCCCAGTCCCAGTTCTGGCTTTTCCTAATGTTTATCAGCTGTAAGTTCACGCGGTGATTCATTTGGTACCGTTTCCATTTATTTTCATAATATATTCTGTGCTGCCTGCTTCGTGTTGACTGCTTGCCAGTCCTTGTCTTCACAGGTCTCTATGCCCCTGCAACCCAATTTTGGAACAATCATCTATAGCCATTAACTGACTTAACAAATCTTTCTGTCAGTGGGATACTTTTTAGAAATTGAAAACTAATTAATGTTTATCTCAGCAGCTAATCACATAAAATCTACCGCCTTCCTATCTCAGGTTCTAAAATAATGATTGCCCGTGAATTGAGCAAGGAAGATCTTGATAAGTCCTGACAGGGCACAAGCTGAGATGAGAGGGAACGGGTAGATTTCAGCCTCCTGCTAATGAGGACCACAGCAGCTGAGAGCCTCTAGGAAAAGGTGGCATCACCAGTTGGACAGTTAGTCACTGAGACTCCCGAGTTGTGCCTACACACAAACAGAGGAATATTAAACACCAAAAAGTCATTGATTTCAACATTTCAAAATGGTCCTCTCATAAAAATTTCTCTTGTAGCTGCATTTATCTACTTATGCATTCATTCAGTAAACATTTATTGCTTGCCCATTGTAAGCACATTTTGTTTTGTGTACTGGGGAGACAAAAGTGCTTAAAATGTGATCTCTGTGTTATTTAAGTTACAAGCAACAAAAACTCAGTGGATGGAAGAGATGTGAGTGTGTGCTAAGACGGTTTAGTCATGTCTGAATCTTTGCGACCCCATGGACTGTAGCCTACCAGGCTCCTCCCTCCATGGGATTCTCCATGCAAGAATACTGGAGTGGCTGGCCATCTCCTTCTCCAGGGCATCTTCCCAACCCAGAGATCGAACCCACTCTCTTCTGCCTCCTGCATTGGCAGGTGGGTTCTTTACCACTGGAGCTACCTGGGAAGCCCAAAACAAAATCCAAAGCATGTCTTAGGCAGAAAGGATTAGTTGGGTGGTACGTGTAAATAGAAATAAAGAAAGTAGCTGTTTTTTAATATGGGAAATGGAGTGAAGCCATGTTCTCTGATCAGCTAGACTTCTGTACTGTAGGACTTGTCAGAGATTTTAATATGCTAATCTAATGTCTGCTGATAATCTCCAAGCGGAAAATAGAATATGTTGCTTCTCAGATTTGTGTATGTGTGTGTGTGTGATATTTATCACATAGGATAAATTTTGGGAAATTCTGGCTTACAGTGAAATTGCAAAAGAATTAGGATGAGAAAATAGGTATGAAAAAATGTTATGTGGCGCTTGGGGCTTGGGAAGGATGCTCTGTTCAAAGGATGAAGGCAAATGTTGAACTAGCCTGGATATTATGCGGCATGAAGGCTGCAGGTACACACCCAGCCGTAACACAGAGTGGCCACTGGCCCATATGCCTCCGAGCAAATTTGAAACAGGTACCCCTCCTCGGCAGATGCAGTCCTGTGTTGGAGGCATGGTTGGTGGTTGGAGTCAGGGCTGGGTTTCGGCTCCCCTACCTCTCCAGTAGGTGCCGTTGTGCAGTGTACAATTCACACAACTAAACCTGGCACCTAGTCTGGAAGTCAGGGCTCTCCCTCCTACTGACCTTAAATAAACTTCTCAGTGCTACACTTCAGCCTTCTAAACAGTAAATCAGCTATCAACACAAAATCATATCAGAATAAACTGAAAATCTGGTTAAAAAAAAAAAGAGTTTTAGGCCAATCCCAGATCCACTGAGTCCAGAACATCAAATGTATCCCAGGACTTTGTATTTCTTACAAACACTCCAGGTTATTCAGATGGGCAGCCACTTCGGGGAACATATATGAGAAGGACTGCTTGACTGTATTTAAGTGGCAGGGGAAATGGTAGTTTTGAATTCCTGAAATCCAGGAATTTTGTTTTTTCTTAGTAACAAGAGGTAGGTTTAAGGTTTGAATGAGAAATAGAATAGAACCACTAAGATTAAAACTTACCACCTAAAATTAATCTACTTAGATTTCTTAGTTAAGCAGTCTATATGTGAATTTTTATTGATATCTAGTTTATGTCACTAAAATAGCTTTTATTCTAATAAAATGCATGCTAAAGAGATCGTGTCAGTCGTGTCAGTCACTCAGTCGTGTCCGACTCTTTGCGACCCCGTGAACTGTAACCTACTAGGCTTCTCTGTCCATGGGATTCTCCAGGCAAGAATACTGGGGTGGATTGCCATTTCCTTCTCCAGGGGATCTTCCCGATCCAGGGATTGAACCTGGGTCTCCCGCATTGGAGGCAGACGCTTTAACCTCTGAGCCACCAGGGAAGCCCTGCTAAAGAGATGGGTGCTTCAAAAAGACAGTATCAGTGGGCTCAGCCACGGTTCTGAGTTCAAATTCTCAAACAATTGCTCGAGAACACCATTCTTTGTGTTGCCTTCTGTGGCCATTGGAGAAGGCAGCCGGATCTGGACACTAATATCCTGAGTAGACCCACTCTAGTGGCGTGAGACGAGAGTGAATACCATGTGCACGCACGCTCAGTTGCTCAGTCATGTCCGACTGTTTGCAACCCATGGATTGTGGCCTGCCAGGCTCCTCTGTCCATGGGGATTCTCCAGGCAAGAATGCTGGAGTGGGTTGCCTTGACCTCCTCCAGGGGACCTTCCTGACCTAGGGATTGAACCCACGTCTGTTATGTCTCTCTTATGGGTTCTTTACCACTAGCGCCACCTGGGAAGCCACATCATGTAGGAAAAAAAAAAAAAGTAACAGTGATTTAAAAGAGCTCTTTACCGTCATTTTGTCAAAGATGAATTTGGTGAAATTAAACGTTTATTAACACTACATCCATAAAATTATAGTAATAACTTTAACCAAGTGCATGGCATATAGTTAGTGCTGAGTAGAAGATTATCAATACAAGATTCTTGAAGATATGAATAGCATCTTATTTCTATCTATACCTCCAGAACCTAATAGTAGTTGAATATTCTGATTATCTATTACTTGACATATACATATTTGTGGGGTAATAAATATTCTATAATTTTAAATATTTTAAAACATTGAAAAAATATTGTTAAGTGGCTGTTATAAAAGTGCAGCCATGGGCATTGAAAGATCTATTATTGACAAAGTTTATCAGTTACAATGAACTTGAACCTAGTAAAACTAAGAAATCTAGGATTTTGACTTGAGTAAAAGGCATGGTGGGCTCCCAGGTGGTCTGGAAGCAAGACCTGGAACATCCCCAGGTACTCTGGGTTTCTTGCCTCTCTGTTTTAATCCCCGTTCCTGTCTCTCCCCCTCTCACTCTCCCTTTTCCTCTCTCTGTAGCAGATTTATGTACCTTGCCCTGTAATCTTTGCCAAATATAGTCTCCCAAGGATTTCCCAGTTCAAATGGCTACATCAAGGTCAAATGATTGGTCTCTCATCCCAACCCCAAATTCTCAAGGGAAAGAATGTGATTGTTCTTTTTTTTTTCCTTAAAGTATAGTTGATTTACAATATTATGCTAGCTTCTGGTCTATGCTGCTGCTGCTGCTAAGTCGCTTCAGTCATGTCCGACTCTGCGACCCCATAGACGGCAGCCCACCAGGCTCCCCTGTCCCTGGGATTCTCCAGGCAAGAACACTGGAGTGGGTTGCCATTTCCTTCTCCAATGCGTGAAAGTGAAAAGTGAAAGTGAAGTCGCTCTATAGTGAACCATTATAGGTTATTACCAGATAGTGAACATAGTTCCCTATGCTATAGAGTACATCCTTGTTGCTTGTGTATTTTATGTATAGTAGATTGTAACTGTCAATTCCATGCTCCTAATTTATCCCTGCCTACCTCCCTTTCCCTTTTGGTAACTGTAAGTTTGTTTTCTATGTCTGTGAGTTTGTTTCTCTTTTGTATGCATTTGCATTATTTTTTAGATTCCATATATAAATGATATAATACTTGTCTTTCTCTGTATGACTTACTTCATTCAGTCTGATAATCTCTAAGTCCATCCACATTGCTGCAAATGGCAATATTTTTCTTTTCATGGATGAGTAATATTCCATTGTATAAACAGACCACATCTTCTCAAGCCAGTTGTCTATTGATGGGCATCTGGGTCATTTCCATGTCTAAGCTATTGCATATAAAATTGATGTGAACATTGTGGTGCATGTGTCTTTGTAAATTAGAATTTTTGCTTTTTTCTGGATATGTACCCAGGGATGAGATTGCTGTCTCATGTGGTAGCTCTATTTTTTATTTTTTAAGGAACAGTTTTCTATAGTAGCTGTACCAGTTTACATTTCCATGGACAGTGTAGGAGGGTTCTCTTTTTTCCAAACCCTCTCTAGCATTTCTTATTTGTTGACTTTTTGATAATAGTGATTCTATCACCTCATACTGGTTTTAATTTGCATTTCTCTTATAATTAGTGATGTTGAGCATCTTTTTGTGTTTCTGTTGGCCATCTGTATGTCTTCTTTGGAGATACGTCTATGAAGGTCTTCTGCCCATTTTTTGTTTGGGTTGCTTGTTTTTTAGATATTGATTTGCATGAGCTGTTTGTATATTTTGGATAATAACCCCTTGTCAGTTTTTTTTTTTTTTTTTTTTTTCCACTCCATAAAATACGTCTATGAAGGTCTTCTGCCCATTTTTTGTTTGGGTTGCTTGTTTTTTAGATATTGATTTGCATGAGCTGTTTGTATATTTTGGATAATAACCCCTTGTCAGTTTTTTTTTTTTTTTTTTGGCCACTCCATAATGTGTCTTTTCGTTTGTTGATAGTTTTTTTTTTTTTTTTTTTCTGTTCAAAAGCCTTTAAGTTCAATTAGGTCCCATTTATTTATTTTTGCTTTTATTTCTTTTCCCTTGGGAGGCTGATCTAAGAACATATTGCCATGATTTATGTCAGATAATATTTTGTCTATGTTCTCTTCTAGGAATTTTATGGTGTCATGATTTATATTTAGGTCTTTAAACCATTTTGAGTTTATTTTTGGGTATGGTGTGAGGGAGTGTTCTAATTTCATTGATTTACATGTGGCTGTACAGATTTCCTAACACCACTTGCTGAAGAGACAGTCTTTTTTCCATTGCATATTCTTGCCCCTTTTGTTGAAGATTAATTGACTGTGGGGATGTGGGTTTATCTCTGGGCTCTCTATTCTGTCCCATCAATCTGCATGTTTGTTTTTGTGGTGACCGGATCATTTTGAATCAGCTCTCACTCGAGATCAAATCATCCATAACTACATTTGGGGAAAGAGGGGCAGGTTGTGTAAATATGTCCGACTAGACCTGCACCTTTTGTATGTGTGATGTTCTCAAACAAACGGGTTGTGAGCTTGGAAGGGTCCTTACAAAACCATCTACTAGGAGATCCCTTAACAACATCCTTGCTGTTTGTGCCCACTGCCACGGTAATCAATCTTTAGGGAATCTTCATGCTTTGTCCTTATAAAGGGACTTTGTCAAACACAATAGTTGTGTCAATTAAACTTTAGAAAATGGAACATAGAACTTGGTTCTGTAGTGCCTGAGTCATTTAAAGAGATCTTGTAACAAAATACTTTTAAATTAAGAAACAGTATCAAAAAAGAGAAACTCCAATACTTTGGCCACCTGATGCGAAGAGCTGACTCATTGGAAAAGACCCTGATGCTGGGAAAGATTGAAGGGAGGAGGAGAAGGGGACGACAGAGGATGAGATGGCTGGATGGCATCACTGACTCGATGGATCACTGACTCGATGGACGTGAGTCTGAGTGAACTCCAGGAGTTGGTGATGGACAGGCAGGCCTGGCGTCCTGCAGTTCATGGGGTCGCAAAGAGTCGGACACAATTGAGTGACTGAACTGAACTGATCAAAAAGGCTGGATGGCATCACTGACTTGATGGATCACTGACTCGATGGACGTGAGTCTGAGTGAACTCCAGGAGTTGGTGATGGACAGGCAGGCCTGGCGTCCTGCAGTTCATGGGGTCGCAAAGAGTCGGACACAATTGAGTGACTGAACTGAACTGATCAAAAAAGAAACAGTATTATTTAGATGTTCTCTTAGTGGAGGCTTTCATGGTTTAGATTTTCTGAAAACAAGAATGCCAGTGCCGTGTCCCTACCATTTTCCTGTACATCATTTTGTACAGAATCACATAAGGAATTTGAATGGAGCACTTAGGGGAAATGGTAGTGCTAGTAATGGCTAGGATTTCCATTCCACAGAAAAAAACTGTGCTTTTAGTCAGTCAAGAACAGAAATGTACAGGACAAATAAATAAATATTAAATTGTTAATATATAAATATTTCAAAGAGGTAAAAATGCTTTTCTATGTACCTATATTTTCCAAATAGCTTGTCTTACTTTTTTATTGGAGGTTTATACTATATTTATTTAGTTGGTTATTATAATTTTTTAATAATAGGCTTGATTTAGATTTCAACATCTTTTCTTATAGCATCTTTTGTCTATTCCAGGGTTCAGTCCAGGGTATAATATTGCAGTTAGCTATCATGTCCCATTAGCCTCTCCAAGGTGTGACAAGTTCCCACGCATTCTGTGGTTTGAATGGCCTTCACATTTTTTAAGAGTATTGGTTAGATATTTTGTAGAATGTTCCTCAGTTTGAGTTTGCTTATTTAGACTGGGCTTATGACTTTTTTAAAGACTTTATTTTTTTAACCAGTTTTAGATTTATAGAAAAGTTGAGCACAGCATTATTTCACAATTGGCAAGAAGCAAACTAAGTGTCCATCAACAAATGGCTAGTTAAAGAAGATGTGGTACATATATACAATGGACTACTACTCAGCCCTGAAAAAGAACAGATATTTTCCATCTGCAGCAACACAGATGGACTTGGAGGGCATTATGTGAAGCAAAGTAAATCAGAGAGAGACAAATATTGTATGATCTCATTTATATGTGGAATCTAAAAATACAAAAAACTGTGCTGTGCTTAGTCACTCAGTCGTGTCCTACTCTTTGTGACCCCATGGACTGCAGCCTGCCTGTCCACGGGGATTCTTCAGACAAGAACACTCGAGGGGTGCCATGCCCTCCTCCAGGAGATCTTCCCGACCCAGAGATCAAACCCAGGTCTCCCACATTGCAGACTGATTCTTCACCGACTGAGACACCAGGGAAGCCCACAAAAAAATCTAGTGACTATAACAAGAAAGAAGCAGACTCACAGACAGAGAGAACAAAGTAATGATTAGCAGTGGGGAGAGGGGAACGGGGGGAAAATACAGGAGTGGGGGAGTAGGAGGGAGAAGCTATTGGGTATAGGATAAGCTACAGGAAATGTTGTCAAACTTGGGGGGAGGGAATACAGCCAGTATTTTATGATAACAATAAGTGGAGTATAAAAACTGTGAGTCACTACATTGTCCACTTGTAACATACAATAGTACACAGCAACTATGTGCATGTGTGTGCGTGCTAAGTTGCTTCTGTCTAGTGAGACTCTTTATGACTCTATGGACCGTAGGCTCCCGCCAGGCTCCTCGGTCTATGGGATTCTCCAAGCAAGAATACTGGAGTGGGTTGCCATTTCCTCTTCCAGGGGACCTTCCCAACCCAGGGATTCAACCTGAGCAGCTTGTGTCTCCTGCACTGGCAAGTGGTCCTTTACCACTAGTGCCACCTGGGAAGCCCACAGCAACTATCCTTCAGTTGAAAGCAACTTTATAGCTGAGTAGTATCCCATTGTGTGTATGTAGCATAACTTCCTTATCCGTTCATCTGCCGATGGAGTTGAGAAGAAAGTACAGAGAATTCCCATATACTTCTCCTTCCCACCCAACAGAAAATAATTTTAAAGACTTACAATGCTGAGTAGGACCTTATGGATCACAGAATTCCAAACAATTCATTTTATAGATGAGAAATGTGAAGCTCAGATTACTGAAGTAATTTGCCCAAAGTCACGCAGAAATGGGTCTTACTTAGAAGACACACATTTTTGGTATGTTTTTCAATTATTTTTAAGTTATTTCTCTGTAGCTTAAGAGATGTGTATTTGCAATAAAAGTGTGAAATTCAGAGAATTTTATATGGCTTAAAAAAAAAAAACAACTTGCTTTAATTAGAGAAATTGGAGACTGCCTTGCTTTAAATTTCTCTCAGAAACAATGCATGTTGACAGCAATTCTTCCAGCAATGAGGCAGGGAGAGCCAGCATCTGGTTTTAAATAATGCTAGCACAATGGAACAAAGGCCCTGGTGAATGTATACAGACCTTCTCTGTTTACCCAATCTAAGGGGGACTTTGGGATGGATGTTTTTTTCCCTTCTCTTTTGGTGGCTGATCAAAAGACAGACATTTTCTAACAAAAGCATCTTGGTTTTGGACAATGGTTTTCCAGTTTGCTAAGGACTCAAAGACCGTTTGGCAAGTGAAGCTCAACTCTGGGTTGTCTGTGAAGTTACTGACGGTCTTTCTGCTTTTCCACATTTTTGTGTGAGTGTTCTTTCTCCGTCCAATGTCTTTCTCCTTTTTTGGTCTGCAAATTGCATCCTCTGCCTCATGATCTAGGAGAGTGTTTATTCCCAGATAATGTCAAGGAAAATGACCATATAGTAAATATCACAAGTATGACAGCTAGAGGTATAAATTGTATTACATTTTCCTTAACACAGCCCAGATGGAAAGCAGTGTCAAGATGCCTCACATTTACTTTGGCTCAAAATCCTTATCTTCCTAGAATATATCAACATTTAAAAAAAAAAAAAGTCATGAGCTCAGGTTGTAATTGGAGGAAGTTTGATTCCCAGTCCACACTTAATTTGGTGCAAGATCCTATAGATGCTACAACTTTCTGACATCTTCACATGTATAGGCACCAAACTTCCATCCCCGATACTAGTCTTTAAAGCCACATAGACCTTGTCTGCAGCTATTGCCACTGTGAGGGCACCTTTTTTTCCTGATGCTGATACCACTGCAGCCAGCACAATCACTCCAAGAGCCATTTCTGTCACAAAAGGAAAGTTTTCCCTTTAATGATGACAACTCTTTCAGCCCCAAAATTGACACTTTAAAAATAATTCACCTGTAAGTACAATATTTTTTTTCCTTCATCAGTGAAAGAATATAAGAAGATTCACTTCTGTGGGGATACATCCTTGCCCCCATGTCTCACTCAGCATATTCCTTAGTGTCCCTGAACCAGCAGCCTCAACTGGTTCATCTTCCAAATCACCCTCTTCTTCTCTATCCCTAGTAGGAAGGTAAGCATCACCTCCCCCTGCTTCGTTAGCAAGCTCTTAAGTCCTAGATGCATTAGTTTGTATTTTTTTTTGGCCATATCACAGGGCATGCAGGATCTTAGCTCCCCTACCAGGGGTGGAATCCATGCCCCTGTGGTGGGAGCATGGAGTTTTAACCACTGAACCACCAGGGAAGTCTTGTTTCTTTTTAAGTAGACTGAGAACTCACACAAAAACAAGACTTTGGTGTTCTGCTATAAAATCTAAAATTCCTATGCTATGTGAGCAGATCAGACCCTGACCACACAATTCTGGGATGTGTGTCACCACACTTGGTTTAGAAACCCCAGTGTATACGGGGTTTCTAGAATGTGGGTTCTATTAAGAATTTTACTATTCCTGACTCAGTTTTCCCTTTACAGTGAATATAAACTATTTTTGGTCAGCAAAGCTTGCTTTGGGGATTTCTTGCCTCATTTGGGATCTTTAGCCCATCTCCTGCTGTCCAATGTTTCGTTTAAATGATGCCAAACATTTGGATAGTTAGTTGGATTTTTCAGTTTTGCACCCAGATGTTTGGAATCCTGTGGACATTGTCAAAGATTTGTTTATTATCATCCGGCTTGTAATCACGCTGTGTCTGCATAATCTTCATCTTCCAGATGAAAACTGAAAAAGTCAGTCAGTCACCCAGATGTCTCCAAATGTCTGGGTGTTTATCATTGCCAAAGAACATCTGGATGGCTGCAATTTTTTTCAGTTTTTATTCACATCTTTGGCACAGACACAGTCTTGGGTTTAGTTGCTCTGGATACAGCACAATAAATAGCCTTAATGGGATGGGTAGATATTTAACAGAGCTATAAGCACAGTGTTCCTGTGCTAAAATGCCAGTCACCAGTCTGTACAATCAGAACATCATCTTCATCTGAGAAAATATTCAAAGGAAGTGACATGGTGACCCTCATTGCCCTCTCTCGAGGCCTGTCAAGATCAAGGGAGTTAGAAAGTGTGTGTCATCTACATTTGCATAAAGAATGCCTCCAAGGCTGGAGATATAACTCAAAGAAAGTAAAAATGGATGAACTTTAGCACCATTTATAGCTCAAAACATAAAGTCTAGAAATAACCATCTGTAGTAAATACAAGCAGATATCTAAATAAATCTTAGGAAAATTGTTTTCTCCTTTGAGGCAGCTGTAAAATGAGGGAGATGGAATAGATGACTACTAAATTCTCTTCCGGCTCTGGCAGCTGATTATTCTAGAAAACTTCTGTGCCTATTGCACAGAGGAGGTGAGAAAATGGAAGTAGACTAGCATGGCAGTTAAGCACACAGCTTTCCATCAGAAAGATTCAGTTCACAGCCTGGTGCTGCCCCTCACCCACTCCATGAACCCAGGAAGACTCAGAGACTCTTTGAGCCTTGCTTTTCTCACCTTTAAAAGTGTGACAATTTTGAGCATTGCTATAAGGATTAAATGAGTCAATGTATCTAAAAAGAGCTTACATAGCAGCTGAAGTACTGCAAAACTCTAAAAAGTTCAACTCACTGTAGACTTAAGATTCACTTTTAATTAACGTCCAGAGTTAGTCTGGAATTCAGAAGAGAAGCCTGGCTAGAGTTAGAATGATGGGAGTCAGATGGAAAAGAGGAAAAAGTGGTAGAAACTTGGGACCAGTGATATGGGGATCAGAGCCTGAGATATTCCAATATGAAAGGTAGGGGGAGAAGGATCAGCCTGTGAGGCAGAGGGAAACCAGGAGAGTGTCAGATTCTAAAAATCCAGAGAGAAGACAATTTTCAAGAAAGATGGGGTGACTCTGGGTCACATGCTGCTAATTGGTCAATGAGGTGAAACTGAAACATGTGTTAAAGTTAGTATAATGAAGTTGTCTTAATTTGGATTCTTTCAGAAGTGAATTCAGAAACAAAGCTTCAAGTGGAAGAAGTTGGTGCTGGTAGGGAAGTGGAGAAGTGAGACAAGGAAGAAAAGATAGCCTGTTGCCAGTGTGGGCTACTAATGTGATTAATATGCCTGGGGAAACTCTGTAATCCACTGTAAAACACACACTTCAGAGGGTCTCTCCACACGAGGAGAACTATTTAATGTCAAACCCCATTGACATTGAGTCCTGCTCCTGCGGTGGGGAGAGGACTTTGGTTTGATGGCATTTCTGATTTGCTGTATAGAGGCGATTTGGGTTTCAGTGGCAAGAAAGGAGCCTTGGGTAAGAAATGCAGTTGCTAGTTTTTGGAAGTGGAGCTTGCAGGCCCTAGAGTGCTAAAAATGTGAAGGAAAGGCGAGGTCTGTGGAGTGATGGGAAAGAAACCAGATTAAAATGGGTTTAAGAGTGAAGCAAAAGTGATGAAGTGGAATGGTATGTGCTGGCAATTGTTTGAGAAGATTACACTATCTGCTGAGAACATAGATGGCCTGTTAGTTCATTTTAGATGGAGTTTCAAGGGGAGGTGTTCCCCTGGAGTAAGTTTTCATGGTGGTTGCAATGATCCAACAGAACGGGAGAGACTGATAATGAAAGACGGAGTGGAGGACTGGAGTGAAGCCCTTGAAAAGGGCAGAGTGACAGGGGTCTTGTGCGTATATAGTGGCATTTGCTTTAATAGATGTAGCTTTTCAATTCCCTTAGGTGCAAAGAATTTGGGTGCAGGAAGATACATCCATATACAGTTTCTGTTGTTATGTTTTCATTTTTGAAATATAGCTGACCTACAATGCTTGTTACACAATTATACAATATAGTGATTACACAACATACTGTGTACACTATTACACAATATATTGTTACACAATATAGTGATTCAATAATTCTATATACTTAAAAGTGACCACCACAATGTCTAGTTATAATATATTACCATAAAAAGATATCACATAGTTATATTCCCCACATTGTGTATTTCCTTGTCATGACTCATTTATTTTGCAACTGGAAATTTGTGCCTCTTCCCTGGTAGCTCAGCTGGTAATGAATCTGCCTGCAATGTGGGAGACCTGGATTCAATCCCTGGGTTAGGAAGATCCCCTGGAGAAGGGAACGGCTACCCACTCCAGTAATCTGGCCTGGAGAATTCCATGGACTGTATAGTCCATCAGGTCGCAAAGAGTCAGACACGACTGAGCAGCTTTCACTTTCACTTTTAACCTCCTTCCCCTATTCCTCTCCTACCCTTCACCATCCTTCCCTTTGGCAACCATCTGTTTGCTCTCTGTGTCTATAACTCTATTTCTGTCTTGTTATGTTTGTTCATCTGTTTTGTTTCTTAGATTCTACACATAGGTAAAATCACACACTATTTGTCTTTCTCTTTTCTGGCTGATTTCACTTTAAGCATAATACCCTCTAGGTCCATCTATATTTTCACAAATGGCAAGATTTCATTCTTTTTTTTTTATGGCTGAATAATATTCCAGTGTGTATATGAGAGGGTATATAGATGTTAAGAGATGTGGCATTCTTCTATTGATGCTCACTTAGGTTGCTTCCATGTCTTAGCAATTGTAAATAATGCTTCAATGAACTTAGGGGTGCATGTATCTTTTTTGATTTGTGCCTTCCTTTTCTTAATTATAAATAGCCAGCTGTAGAATTTCTGGATCATTATGGTAGACCTATATTTAATTTCTTGAGGATTTTCATATTGTTTTCCATAGTAGCTGCACCAATTTACATTCCCATGAGCAGTACAGCACATACGTACGATTCAACGAAGTCAGTACAGACTGAAAGACACTGGGATACCTGACGTTGGGTGGTCCGAGAAGACAGATACCTTAAGAGGTCCGTTCTTATGACCTCATCTAACGGTACGGGAGGAGGTCTCCGAGAAGGGTTGGGTCACTAACTTGGGCTCAGAGAATGTAGATAGACGTAACTGTCCACCCAAGAAATGGTGGTTGTGGTGGACCCTTTGGGGGTAGTCACGTGTTAACAAGGAAAAAGAAGTGTAAACAATAAACGCAAGAAAAACTACTATTGGTAAGACCGTCTACACTCCACTATAGAGTGACACCAACACTAAACGTAGAGAAATTACTAAATCGTTACAACTCGTAGAAAATTTTGTGCCTGTTGGCCATCTGCATTTCCTCTTTGGAGAAATGTCTGCTCAGTTCTTCTGTTCATTTTTTAATCCAATTGTTTGTTTTTCTAGTTGATTTGTATGTATTATGTATATCATATATATATATATAATATATGATTATACATGATATTAGACCATTATTGATCATATAATTTGCAAATATCTTCTCCCATTCAGTAGATTTTCTTTTTGTTTGGTTAATGGTTTCCTTTGTTGTGTAAAACATTTAAGTTTAATTAGGTCACATTTGTTTACTTTTTGCTTTTATTTCCTTTGCTTTAGGAGAGCAAAAAAAAAAAAAAAATTTTACTAAGACTGATGTGCAAAAGCCTTAATGTGCAAAAGCCTTTAAGTTTTATGCTGTCACATTTGTTTATTTTTGACTTTGTTTCTCTTGCATGAGAAGACATATCCAAAAAAAAAATTACTAAGACCAATGTCAAAAAATATACTATGTTTTCTTCTAGAAATTTTATGGTTTCAGGTTCCACATTTAAGCCTTTACTCCATATTGAATTTATTTTTTTATATGTTATGAGAGAGTAGTCCAGTTTGATTCTTTTGCATGTAACTGTCCATCTTTCCCAACACCATTTATTGAAGAGGCTCTCTTTCCCCCCATTGGTTGTTCTTTCTTTCTTTGCCATGAATTAATTGGCCATGTAAGTATGGGTTCATTTCTTGGATCTCTGTTTTGTTTCATTGATCTATTTGTCTATCTTTGTGCTAATACATACTGTTTTGATTACTGTAGATTTGTGATATAGTTTAAAGTCAAGGAGCATGATTTGTGATTCTTTCTCAAGATTGTTTTGGCTATTCAATCTTTTGTATTTCTGTACAAATTTTAGAATTAGTCTTTCTAGTGCTGAAAAATATGTCAATGATATTTTTATAAAAAGTGCATTGAATCTGTAGATTGCCTTAGGTAGTAAGATTATCTTAATAACATTAATGCTTCCAACCCATGAACATGGTATATTTTTCTGTTTTGTGGTCTTCAATTTCTTTCATCAGTGACTTATAGTTTTCAAAGTACTGATTTTTGCCTTCTTAGTTATGTTCATTCTTTGATATTTTATTCTAATTGCAGTGATTTTAAATGGAATTATTGTCTTAATTTCTCTTTCTGACAGCTAGTGTATAGAATTATAACATATTTCTCTATATTAATATTTTATCCTGCAATTTTACCAAATTCGTTGGTGAGTTCTAGTAGTTTTTTGATAGTGTCTTTAGGATTTCTATGTGTAGTATCATGTCATTTGCAAACAATGACAGTTTTACTTTGAAAAGACAATCTCTTTAACAAGTGGTGCTGGGAAAACTGGTCAACCACTTGTAAAAGAATGAAACTAAAGCACTTTCTAACAACATACACAAAAATAAACTCAAAATGGATTAAAGATCTAAAATGTAAGACCAGAAACTATAAAACTCCTAGAGGAAAACATAGGCAAAACATTCTCCAATATAAGTCACAGCAGGATCCTCTATGACCCACCTCCCAGAGTAATGGAAATAAAAGCTAAAGTAAACACATAGGACCTAATTAACCTTAAAATCTTTTGCACAACAAAGGAAACTATAAGCAAGGTGAAAAGACAGCCTTCAGAATGGGAGAAAATAATAGCAAATGAAGCAACTGACAAAGAATTAATCTCAAAAATATACAAGCAACTCCTGCAGCTCAATTCCAAAAAAATAAACGACCCAATCAAAAAATGGGCCAAAGAACTAAACAGACATTTCACCAAAGAAGATATACAGATGGCTAACAAACACATGAAAAGATGCTCAACATCACTCATTGTCAGAGAAATGCAAATCAAAACCACAATGAAGTACCATCTCATGCCGGTCAGAATGGCTCCTATCAACAAGTCTACAAACAATAAATGCTGAAGAGGGTGAGGAGAAAAAGGAACCCTCTTACACTGTTGATGGGAATGCAAACTAGTACAGCCACTATGGAGAACAGTGTGGAGATTTCTTAAAAAACTGGAAATAAAACTGCCATATGACTCAGCAATCCCACTGCGGGGCATATACACTGAAGAAACCAGAATTGAAAGAGACACATGTACCCCAGTGTTCATCGCAGCACTGTTTATAATAGCCAGGACATTGAAGCAACCTAGCTGTCCATTGGCAGATGAATGGATAAGGAAGCGGTGGTACATATACACAATGGAGTATTACTCAACCATTAAAAAGAATTCATTTGAATCAGTTCTAATGAGGTGGATGAAACTGGAGCTGATTATACAGAATGAACTAAGCCAGAAAGAAAAACACCAATAGAGTATACTAACGCATATATATGGAATTTAGAAAGATGGTAATGATAACCCTATGTGAGAGACAGCAAAAGAGACACAGATGTATAGAGCAGTCTTTTGGACTCTGTGGGAAAAGGCAAGGGTGGGATGATTTGGGAGAATGGCATTGAAACATGTATATTATCATATGTGAAACAGATCATCAGTCCAGGTTCAATGCATGAGGCAGGGTGCTCAGGGGCTGGTGCACTGGGATGACCCTGGGGAATGGGATGGGGAGGCAGGTGGGAGGGGGGTTCAGGATGGGGAACACATGTAAACCCATGGCTGATTCATGTCAATGTATGGCAAAAACCACTACAATATTGTAAAGTAATTAGCCTCCAATTAAAATAAATAAATTTTTAAAATAATAAAAACATACATGAAAATGAAAAAAAAATACTTTTCATTTCTTATTTTATTGTTGTTCAGTCACGAAGTCATATCTGACTCTTTGTGACCCCAAGGACTGCAGCATGCCAGACTCCTCTCCCTTTTACTGTCTTCCGAGGTTTGCTCAAATTCATGTCCATTGAGACAGTGCTGCTATCTAACCATCTCATCCTCTGCCATCTCCCCTCCTCCTGCCCTCAATCTTTCTCAGCATTAGAGTCTTTTCCAATGAGTCAGCTATTTGCATTAGGTGGCCAAAGTATTGGAGCTTCAGCATCAGTCCTTTCAATGAATTCAGAGTTGATTTGCTTTAGGATTGACTGGTTTGATTGCCTATTTGAATTCCTTTTATTTCCTTTTCTTGTCTGATTGCTTTAAATAAGACTTCCAATACTATGTTACATATAAGTGGCAAGAGTAGGGTGGAGAGTGTAAGTTGCAGTTGGACATATCTGCAACATGGGTTTGGTTACCAATTTTCATTTCATTATTGCATGGTATTTCATCTGTTAAACTGGGCTAACAATATGAACTTCATAGGGTTTATAAAAAGGTTTGATAAAAGAGTGATAGAGATTGATGAAATGAAAAACTCCTAATCTGCTACATGATTTGCTATTATAATTCACAGGACAAATTGTAGAAGTTCCTTGCAACACACGCAAGTCAAAGAGCATAGTAAAATGGACAAACGAAGTTATAACACTAATAACTAACTTTCTATTTCATCTTTCAGTTCAGTTCAGTTCAGTTGCTCAGTCGTGTCCGACTCTTTGCAACCCCATGAATCGCAGCACACCAGGCCTCCCTGTCCATCACCATCTCCTGGAGGTCACTCAGACTCACGTCCATCGAGTCCGTGATGCCAT
>SJYT01068859.1:245797-259219 GCA_006410635.1 Cephalophus harveyi
GCTGATCTCCTTCAGAATGGACTGGTTGGATCTCCTTGCAGTCCAAGGGACTCTCAAGAGTCTTCTCCAACACCCCAGTTCAAAAGCATCAATTCTTCGGCGCTCAGCCTTCTTCACAGTCCAACTCTCACATCCATACATGACCACTGGAAAAACCATAGCCTTGACTAGACGGACCTTAGTTGGCAAAGTAATGTCTCTGCTTTTATAAAGCCTTTTTTTTTTTTTTACATATATTTTTCACAGGAAATCTTGCCTTCAACTCATCTTACCAAATAAACTGGAGAAAAGTAAATTGCTCAGTACAATTTGCTTATTTAGAGCTGGACCTTGAACTCAGTCCTCTGCTTTGAAAACTTGAGACTTTCAGGATTACCTTAAAATCTTTGATGATGCACTGGTAAGACATCTGTCCAAGCAGCCCCAGTTCCAGAGAGGACTTCCTGTGCCACTGCATACTGGAAAAGAAGGTGAGCTTTCATCAGGCTTGTCTTGAGGACCTAAGGGAAGCATCTCATTCTAGTCATGCTCGGTTCGCTGTACATGTTAAAGCACAGCTATAGGAGATGGTTTATCAGGTGTCATTTCTGCTCCTTGTAGGAAACACTTTTTGGTGAACGTACTAAGGTACCTTCTACTAAGGTACTTGTTCTTTTATTTATGGAAACTGAGCAGCAACTTTACCCTGAGGCAATGTTGTCACTTGGATCATTTATGTCTTGTTTTTAGACTAAAAGTAAATTTGCAAGCAACTGAGAAAAATGAACAATTGCTTTCTCACAAAATATTGCCATCTTATAAAGAGAGCTAAAACTGAAAGTGTATAGGCATGGCAGGAGAGAATTCTTGGTCTTTAGAACTTTATCTCTGCCTTTTTACCTAAAATAAATCCAAATTGTATGTAGCCCTCACTTTACCTGGGTCGGGGTTGGTAGGGTGGCGGTGGAGGAGAAATAGGTCAAAAGGAAACCTTTTTTCCTACCAGTCTCAATGCTTGTTGCAATAATATATAGATGTTTCTACAAAACACGAAAAAGGTTTTTAAGATTTTGAAAATGACTATACTGACTCTACAGATCAATTTAGGGAGTGCTAATATTAAGTCTTCCAAACCATGAATGTGGGCTATCTTTTAAACACACTATTTGTGTTTCTAAGAACTTGTCCTTTTTCTATAAATCTAATTCATTGATTTATAGTTTTTCATAGAAGTCCCTTGCAGCTCTTTTTATTTCTGTGAGATCTGTGGTGATTCTACTTTCATTCTTGGTTTCAGTAATTTGCGTCTTCTCTCATTTTTTTTCCTTTGTCAGGCTAGCTAAAACTTTATCAATTTTGTTGCTTTTTTCAGAGAGCAAACTTTTAGTTTATGGAATTTTCCTTTTGCTTTCTATCCCCTATTCCATTTATTTCATCTCTAAAATCTCTGTTATTTTTTTTTTCTGCTTGCTTTGTTCAGCAGGCTCTTCTTTTTCTAAAATCCTAAGGTAAAATGTAAGTTATTGATTTGAGATCTTAACTATAAATTTCCATCTGAACACTACTTTAGCTACATTCAAAAGTTCTGGTATGTCTTATTTTCATCACCTAAAAATGTTTTCTCATTTCCATTGTGATTTGACCTTTGACTCATTGATTAGTCATGAATATTTTGTTTAATTATGCACATTTGTGTATTTCCCAGATTTCCTTCTGTTACTGATTTCCAGTCATATTTCCTTGTGAGTAGAGAATGCACTTTGTGTGATTTAAGTCTTTGTGTATAGATTGAGACTTGTTTTATGACTTAATATCTATTAGGAGCTGGAGCATATGTATATTTATGCTGGAGAAGTTTCCCAGTGTAATTGAGAAGGATGTATATTCTGCTACTTTTGGGTTCAGTTCAGTTCAGTTCAGTCACTCAGTTGTGTCTGACTCTTTGCAACCCCATGGACTGCAGCATGCCAGGCCTCCCTGTCCATCACTAACTCCTGGAGTTTACTCAAACTCATGTCCATTGAGTTGGTGATGCCATCCAACCATCTCATCCTCATCCCCTTCTCCTCCTGCTTTCAATCTTTCCCAGGATCAGAGTCTTTTCAGATGAGTCAGTTCTTTGCATCAGGTGGCCAAACTACTGGAATTTCAGCTTCAGCATCAGTTCTTCCAATGAACACCCAGGACTGATATCCTTTAGGATGGACTGGTTGGATCTCCTTGCAGACTCCTCAAGAGTCTTCTCCAAAACCACAGTTCAAACGCATCAATTCTTTGGTGCTCAGCTTTCTTTATAGTCCAACTCTCATATCCATACATGACTACTGGAAAAACTATAGCTTTGACTAGATGGACCTTTGTTGTCAAAATAATGTCTCTGCTTTTTAATATGCTGTCTAGGTTGGTCATTACTTTTCTTCCAAGGAGTAAGCATTTTTTAATTTCATGGCTGCAGTCCCTATCTGCAGTGATTTTGGAGCCCCCAAAATAAAGCCTCTCTCTGTTTCTTCTGTTTCCCCATCTATTTGCCATGAAGTGATGGGACTGGATGTCACGATCTTAGTTGGGGGGTGGGGGTGAGTATTCTTATAGATGTCTGTCAGGTCTAGTTGATTTATAGTGTTATTCTGTAGTATTGTCTAGTATTGTTCCTCTATTTGTTTGTTAATTTTCTAACCATTTGTTTCATCCATTGTTGAAAGTAGAATACTGATATCTCAAATTATTATCATCGAATTGTCAAATCTTCCTTTGAATCTGTCAATTTTGCTTCTCATATTTTCCATCTCTGATTAGGTGCTACAAGCCTTGATTCCTGTTCAGAGTTCTAAAAAGTTGATTTTGACAATTTCTGCCAGTTTTCTCAGTGCTTTCATGGAAGGAGAGTTTTCAGAGGTCTTTATTCTATCATTTTTTTGTTGACATCAATCTGAGATAATAGGTTTTGCTGATGGATTTCTTGTTTGGGAGATAAAGAGAGGAGGCAAAGATCTGGGACGTGAACAGTTATTACTATGACATTATCATTTTTCTAATATGGGGAAGACTCTAGGAAGATTAGATTTTTAAGAGAGAGGATCAGGAGTTCAATTTTGGGCATATTGCCTTTGCCCACTAGCTGTCTAAGGAGAGACGCCAAATAGGCAATCTATTTACATGTCCAGAGCTCAGGCTAGAAGTCCAGCCTGCAGGTGTAAAATTGTAGGCAAAGACCAGAAGATTCTGTCTCTCTAGGCTTACACTTGTAATTCCACTTAAGATTCTTCAGGACTAGGAAAGCTACATATTATCCCTCAAATATGCCAAACATTGTTCTATTCTTTTGCTTTTGCTTGAATCCCTCTTCCTGCCAAACACTTTCTTGCTCATTCCTTAAAACTGGCTCTTCTTTAAAAACCCAGATGGAGTTCTATCTTCACCACAAGCCCTTCTCACAAATGGAACCTTCAGCTACTTGCTTCTCCTCTACATTACTCATTGTCAGAGCCCCTTCACTTAGCACACTTTTTATCATGAATGCCTCCTCTATAATTTATCACCTTGACCATATTTTAGTTATTTGTTGCATATCTGATATCTCATTAAGCTGTAAGATCCTTGAGGATAGGGACTCCTGGAACTTATTCATCTTTATATTTCCAGATCCCAGCACCATGTTTAACACACAGAAAGTACTCAATAAATATTTCTGAATGAATGTGGGTGTACTATGTGTTGACCTCTATTTTAGGCAATCTTCCATTTCAGCAAAACACAATGGATCCAAAACTGAATTAATTATTTATTTTCAGCAAAACTGAGGGAGTGGCACTGCCATTTGTCTGTCGCTAATCCTTTGACTGTGTGGATCACAATAAACTGTGGAAAATTCTGAGAGAGATGGGAATACCAGACCACCTGACCTGCCTCTTGAGAAACACATATGCAGGTCAGGAGGCAACAGTTAGAACTGGACATGGAACAACAGACTGGTTGCAAATAGGAAAAGGAGTACGTCAAGGCTGTATATTGTCACCCTGCTTATTTAACTTCTATGCAGAGTACATCATGAGAAACGCTGGGCTAGATGAAGCACAGCTGGAATCAAGATTGCCGGGAGAAGTATCAATAACCTCAGATATGCAGATGACACCACTATTATGGCAGAAAGTGAAGAGGAGCTAAAAAGCCTCTTGATGAAAATGAAAGAGGAGAGTGAAAATGTTAGCTTAAAGCTCAACATTCAGAAAATGAAGATCGTGGCGTCTGGTCCCATCACTTCATGGGAAATAGATGGGGAAACAGTGGAAACAGTGTCAGACTTTATTTTGGGGGGCTCTAAAATCACTGCAGATGGTGACTGCAGCCATGAAATTAAAAGATGCTTACTCCTTGGAAGAAAAGTTATGACCAACCTAGATAGCATATTAAAAAGCAGAGACATTACTTTGCCAACAAAGGTCCATCTAGTCAAGGCTATGGTTTTTCCTGTGGTCATGTATGGATGTGAGAGTTGGACTGTGAAGAAGACTGAGCACCAAAGAATTGATGCTTTAAGCCATGAAATTAAAAGACGCTTACTCCTTGGAAGAAAAGTTATGACCAACCTAGATAGCATATTCAAAAGCAGAGACATTACTTTGCCAACAAAGGTCCATCTAGTCAAGGCTATGGTTTTTCCTGTGGTCATGTATGGATGTGAGAGTTGGACTGTGAAGAAGGCTGAGCACCAAAGAATTGATGCTTTTGAACTGTGGTGTTGGAGAAGACTCTTGAGAGTCCCTTGGACTGCAAGGAGATACAACCAGTCCATTCTGAAGGAGATCAGCCCTGGGATTACTTTGGAAGGAATGATGCTAAAGCTGAAACTCCAGCACTTTGGCCACCTCATGCGAAGAGTTGACTCATTGGAAAAGACTCTGATGCTGGGAGGGATTGGGGGCAGGAGGAGAAGGGGATGACAGAGGATGAGATGGCTGCATGGCCTCACTGACTCGACGGACATGAGTCTGAGTGAACTCCGGGAGTTGGTGATGGACCAGGAGGCCTGGCGTGCTGCGATTCATGGTGTCGCAGAGAGTTGGACATGACTGAGCGACTGAACTGAACTGAACTGAACTGAAGTTTGATTCACCATTCAAAATTCAATCAATGTAATTTACCATATCAGCAAACTAAAGAAGAAAAAATATATGACCATATCAGTTAATGCAAAACAGTATCTGAAAAATCCAACACCAAGTCATTATTTAAAAGCAGAAACTAAACTTTCAGAACACTGGGAATAGAGGGGAATTTTCTCTACCTCATAAAGAGCATTAAGAAAAACAACCCTACACCTAGCCTTACACTTAATGGAGAAAAACTAAATGCTTTCTCTCTAAGATAGGGAACAAGACAAGAGTACACACTCATTGTTTTTATTCAACATAGCACTGGAAGTAAGTCAAATGCAGTTAAGCAAGAAAAAATAAATAAAAAGCATACAGATAGAAAGAAGAAAAGAAAGAAAAAAAGGAAGGAAGGAAGAAAAAATCTTTCCCTATTTGCAAATGACATGATTGGCTATGTAGAAAATCCCAAGCAATTTACAGAAAAAACTCCTAGAACTAATAAGTGAGCTCAAAAAGTACAAAAGATACACTAACACACAAAAGGCAAATACATTTTTATATACTAACAATAAACACATGCCAGCTGAAATTTAGGACTTGATAGTACCATTTACAATCACTAAATATACATCTACTTATATATGAAACCTAGTTAGGATCTTTATGCTGAAAAGTTGTTCCTGTTGTCCAGTCACTCAGTCATGTCCAGCTCTTTGCAGCCTCATGGACTGCAGCACGCCAAGCTTCCCTGTCCTTCACCATCTCCTGGAACTTGCTGAAACTCATATCCTTTGAGTCCATGATGCCATCTAACCATCTCGTCCTCTGTCGTCCCCTTCTCCTGCCTTCAATCTTTCCCAGCATCAGGGTCTTTTCTAATAAGTCAGCTCTTCACATCAGGTGGCCAAAGTATTGGAGCTTCAGTTTCAGCATCAGTCCTTCCAATGAATATTCAGAGTTGATTTCCTTTCGGATTCACTAATTTGAACTCCTTGCAGTCCAAGGGACTTCAACACAACAGTTCAAAAGCATCAATTCTTCGGTGCTCACCTTTCTTTATAGTCCAACTCTCACATCCATACATGGTTGCTGGAAAAACAATAGCTTTGACTAGATGGACCTTTGTTGGCAAAGCAATGTCTCTGCTGTTTAAAATGTTGCCTAAGTTCCTCATAGCTTTTCTCCCAAGGAGCAAGCGTGTTTTAATTTCATGGCTGCAGTCACCATCTGCAGTGATTTTAGAGCCCAAGAAAATAAAGTCTGCCACTGTTTCCATTGTTTCCCCATCTATTTGCCATGAAGTGATGGGACTGGATGTTTTTTTGAATGTTGAGTTTTAAGCCAGTTTTTTCACTCTCCTCTTTCACCTTCATCAAGAGGCTCTTTAGTTCCTCTTTGCTTTCTACCATAAGGGTGGTGTCATCTGCATATCTGAGGCTATTGATCTTTGTCCTGGCAATCTAGAGATTTCTTCAAGAAAATTAGAGACACCAAGAAAACATTTCATGCAAAGATGGGCACAATAAACACAGAAATGATATGGGCTGGACCTAACAGAAGCAGAAGTAATTAAGAAGATGTGGCAAGAATACACAGGAGAACTATACAAAAAAGATCTTCATGACCCAAATAACCATGATGGTGTGATCACTCACCTAGAGCCAGACATCCTGGAGTGCAAAGTCAAGTGGGCATTTTAAGCATCACTACAAACAAAGCTAGAGGAGGTGATGGAATTCCAGCTGAGCTATTTCAAATCCTAAAAGATGATGCTGTTAAAGTGCTGCACTTACTATGTCAGCAAATTTGGAAAACTCAGCAGTGGCCACAGGACTGGAAAAAGGTCAGTTTTCATTCCAATCCCAAAGAAAGGCAATGCCAAAGAATGTTCAAACTACTGCAAAATTGCACTTATCTCACATACTAGCAAAGTAATGCTCAAAAATCTCCAAGCTAGGCTTCAACAGTACTTGAACCGTGAACTTCCAAATGTTCAAGCTGGATTTAGAAAAGACAAAGGAACCAGAGATCAAATTGCCAACATCTGTTGGATCATAGAAAAAGCAAAAGAATTTCAGGAAAATATTTACTTTTGCTTCATTGACTACACTAAAGCCTTTGACTGTGTGGATCACAAAAAACTGTGGAAAATTCTTCAAGAGATAGGAATACCAGACCACCTGACCTGCCTTCTGAGAAATCTCTATGCAGGTCAAGAAGCAACATTTAGAACTGGACATGCAACAATGGACAGGTTCCTAATTGGGAAAGGAGTACATCAAGGCTGTATATTGTCACTCTGTTTATTTAACTTATATGCAGAGTACATCATGCGAAATGTTGGCCTGGAGGAAGCACAAGCTGGAATCAAGATTGCTGGGAGAAATATCAATAACCTCAGACATGCAGATGACACCACCCTTATGGCAGAAAGTGAAGAACTAAAGAGCCTCTTGATGAAGGTGAAGAGGAGGGTGAAAAAGCTGGTTTAAAACTCAACATCCAAAAAATGATGATCATGGCATTCGGTCACATCACTTCATGGCAAATAGATGGGGAAACAAAGGAAACCATAACAGACTTTCTTTTCTTGGGCTCCAAAATCACTGGAGATGGTGACTGCAGCCATGAAATTGAAAGATGTTTGCTCCTTGGAAGAAAAGCTATGACCAGCCTAGACAGTATATTAAAAAGCAGAGACATCACTTTGCTGACAAAGGTTCGACTAGTCAAAGCTATGGTTTTTCCAGTGGTCATATATGGATATGAGGGTTGGACCATAAAGAAAGTTGAGCACCGAAGAATTGATGCTTTTGAACTGTGGTGTTGGAGAAGAGTCTTGAGAGTCCCTTGGACTGCAAGGAGATCAAACCAATCAATCCTAAAGGAAATCAGTCCTGAATATTTACTGGAAGGACTGATGCTAAACCTGGAGCTCCAATACTTTGGCCACCTGATGCAAAGAACTGACTCATTACAAAAAACCCTGATGCTGGAAAAGATTAAAGGCAGGAGAAGGGGACAACAGAGGATGAAATGATTGGATGGCATCACCGACTCGATGGACATGAGTTTGAGCAAGCTCTGGGAAGTTGGTGATGGACAGGGAAGGCTGGCATGCTGCAGTCCATGGAGTCACAAAGAGTGAGTCACACGACTGAGTGACTGAACTGTACTGAATCTTGTGCTTCAGCTTGTGCTTCATCCAGCCCAGCATTTCGCATGATGTACTCTGCATGTAAGTTAAATAATCAGCATAACAATATGTAACCTTGACATACTCCTTTCCCAGTTTGGAACCAGTCCGTTGTTCCATGTCCAATTCTAACTGTTACTTCTTGACCTGCATACAGGTTTTTCAGGAGGCAGGTAAGGTGCTCTGCTATTCCTATCTCTTTAAGAATTTTCCAGTTTGTTGTGATCCACATAGTCAAAGGTTTTAGTGTAGTCAATGAAGCAGAAGTAGATGTTTTTTTTCGAAATTCTTTTCCTTTTCTATGGTCCAATGAATGTTGGCAATTTGATCTCTGGTTCCTCTGCCTTTTCTAAATTCAGCTTGAATATCTTGGAGTTCTCGGTTCACATACTATAAAAACATAGGTTGCAGGATTTTGAGCATGACCTTGCTAGTACATGAAATGAGCGTAATTATGCGGTAGCTTGAACATTCTTTGGCACTGTCCTTCTTTGGGACTGGAATGAAAACTGATCTTTTCCAGTCCTGTGGCCATTGCTGAGTTTTCCAAATTTGCTGGCATAGTGAGTGCAGCACTTTAATAGCATCATCTTTTAAGATTTGAAATAATTCAGCTGGAATTCCATCACCTCCACTAGTTTTGTTCATAGTGATGCTTCCTAAGGCCCACTTGACTTCACACTCCAAAATGTCTGGCTCTAGGTAACATGCTGAAATTACAATATATTGATGATAGAAATAAAAGAAGACCTAAATTGATTTACAAATTTCATGCAATTTGTATCAAAATATCAGCAAGGTTTTTTATTACATAATCATACTTATTTCAAAATGTTCAGAGAAGGGCAAAGGAACCAGAGTGGCTAAAACAATTTTGTTAAAGAATAAAGTAGAGAATTCCCTGGCAGTCCAATGGTTGGGATTCCACACTTTCACTAGCAAGGGCCTGGGTTACATCCTTGGTCAGGGAGGTAGGATTTGGGAGGTGCTTCTAAATAATAACAATAATAATTAATAAATAAAAAATAATAAAGTGAAAAGAATCACTTCAATGTTGCTGCTGCTGCTGCTGCTAAGTCGCTTCAGTCGTGTCCGACTCTGTGCGACCCCATAGACGGCAGCCCACCGGGCTCCCCCATCCCTGGGATTCTCCAGGCAAAAATATTGGAGTGGGTTGCCATGTCCTTCTCCAATGCAGGAAAGTGAAAAGTGAAAGTGAAGTCGCTCAGTCGTGTCCGACTCCTAGCGACCCCATGGACTGCAGCCCACCAGGCTCCTCCGTCCATTAGAGTTTCCAGACAAGAGTACTGGGGTGGGGTGCCATTGCCTTCCCCGGCACTTCAATGTTAAGGCTTACAATATCACTACAGTAATTAAAAGGTTGTGATACTGGTGAAAAGAGAGACCAATAGATAGATCAATGAAACAGAACAGAGAACCCAGAAATAGACTCACAGGAATATGACCAAATGATTTTTTGACAAAGGTGCTAAGCAGTTGAAAGGAGAAGGGATAGCTTTTTCAAAGAATGCCACTGGAGCAATTGAACATCATATCCAAAAATTAACTCAAATTGAAAATTGATTAGATTGTAAAACAAACTGTAGAACTTTTAGAAAAAAAAACACAGGGACTTTCCTGGTGGTCCAGTGGCTAAGACTGCACTCCCAATTCATGAAGCCCAGGTTTGATCCCTGGTCAGGGAAGTAGATCTTACATGTCATAACTAAGAGTTCACAGGCCACAATGAAGATCAAATATCCCATATGCGGCAACTAAGACCCAGTACAACCAAATAAATAAATATTTTTTAGAAAAAAGGGGAAAAAAAAAACATAGAAGAAAATCTTCAAAGCCTAAGGTTAGGTGAAGAATTCTTATTTGACATCTAAAGCACAATCCATAAAAGGAAACATTGATCGTTTCAACCTTGGCAAAAACAAAAACTTTTGTTCTGTGAAAGCCTGTGTGAAGAGGATGAAAAGACAAGCTATAGACTGGGAGAAAGTAACTCTAAACCACCTATCTGACAAAGAACTAGTATCTAGACTACATGAAGCACTCTGAAAACTAGCATATGTAAAGAATCCTCCAAATGTGATAATAAAAAAAAAAAAATCCAGTTAGAAAATGGGCAAAAGACATGCATGGACATTTCACTGAAGAGGATAAACAGATGACAAATAAGCACATGAAAAGATGTTCAGCCATTAGGGAAATGTCAATTAAAACTACAGTGAGATACTACTACACACCTGTCATAATGGCTAAAATTTTAAAAAGCAGTGACAATCCCAGATGCTGAGAAAGATGCAGAGAAACTGAACCACTCACACATTGCTGGTGGGAATGTTAACTGGTATAACCACTATCGCATAGAATATGGCAGTTTTAATCAAAGTAAACTAACTATACAAAGTTGTACTCACCATACAACCCAGCAGTTGCAGTCTTGAGCGTTTGTGTCAGAAATATGAAAATTTATGTTCACACAAAAACCTGTACACAAATGTTCATAGCAGTTTTATTCCTAAAAGCCCCAAACAGGAACCACTCAGATACACTTCCTTGGGTTGAACAAACAGTGGCACATTCATACTATGGAATATTATTCAGCAAAAAAAAAAAAAGTAATGACCAACTTGGAAAAACATCTAGGAAATTATGTTGAATGAAATACAGCCAATATTTAAAGGATACATACTACATGATTCCATGTATGTAACATCCATGAAATAAAAGAATTACAGCAATGGAAAACAGAACATGGGAGGCCAAACAAGAGCATAGACAAACCCTGGAATGAGATTGGCTTCTAGATCCAGCTCCACAGTGAACTACCAAATATTTGGGTGAGTTGCTCAATTTCTTTGCGCCTTGATTTCCACATTCATAAAATGGTTTTCATTCATTTATTCAGTCAATCAACAAATGCTTAGTTCCAAGTGTTGAGGATAGCAGTGAACAAGAGAGAAAAAAATCTTTACTGTCATAGAGGTGACACTCTAGTGGGGAGAACAGAGGCAATAAATAAACATACTAATTAATACATATCAGCAAAGATGGTATTAATACTATCAGGAAAAGTAAAGCAAAGTGAGGTGAAAAAAGAGAAAGCATATAGAATGTTTAGGACAATACTAAAACATAGAGGTAAAAGATAAGAAGCATATGGAGTGCTTAGCACAGTGCTAGAAATAGTTAATGTTCAAAAAATACTAATTATTGTTATACATTGCTATTAACAATCAGTAAAAATGTTATTTTTAAAGGTTTAAGTGTTAACAAGAGTGAAGGGAAATGAATACTCTCATAGACTGCTGATGGGCAATTCATACAGCCTCTTTGAAGGACAACTTGGCAGATCTTTTAAAATTAAAAATACTCATGCCCTATGACCCAGCAAACTGAACTCTGAAACCAAACTATCTGAGTTCAAATCCTGGGCCTGCTATTGACCAGCTGTGTGACCTTTGGTAAGTTGTTTAACCTCTCTGTGCCTTGGTTTCCTAATCTGTAAAACAAGGATAAAATATGGGCTTGTTGTGAGGATTAACTGAATTCATATATGTAAAGCATTTAGAACAGAATTGAGCACATAGTGTTATATGTCAATCCTAAAGAATATCAACCCTGAATATTCATTGGAAGGACTGATACTGAAGCTGAAGCTCCAGTACTTTGGCCACCTGATGCAAAGAGCTGACTCATTGGAAAAGACCCTGATTCTGGGAAAGATTGGAGGCAAAAGGAGAAGAGGGCGGCAAAGGATGAAACGGTTAGATAATATAGTGACTCAGTGGACATGAATTTGAGCAAGCTCCGGGAGATAGTGAAGGAAGGACAGGGAAGCCTAGCATACTGCAGTTCATGAGGTCAGATGACTTAGCGACTGAACAATAACAACAACAAGTGTTATATATGCATTTGTCGCATAAATTCCCCTTCTCAATATTTACCTAGGGAAACACATGTACACCAAATCAGGCTTACAGATGCTCATCTACAATACTGTTTGTAGCAGTTAGACAAAAATGGAAACTACCTAAGTACTCATCTCCATATAAGGCAATTGAAACAAAGGAAGGTATAGTGGTACTAGGGAATCACCTGAAACAGCTAAAAAAATGAAGTAAATTGCTATGCTCAGCTATGGAAAGATCTATGAAAAGAGTTGTTATGTACCAAAAAGCTAAATGCAGAATGATACCTACAGGATGATCCTATCCAAACAAAACATGTTTTTTTTTAATATAAATTTATTTATTTTAATTGGAGGTTAATTACTTTACAATATTGTATTGGTTTTGCCATACATCAACGTGAATCCACCACAGGTATACACGTGTTCCCCATCCTGAACCCCCCTCCCTTCTCCCTCCCAATACCACCCCTCTGAGTCATCCCAGTGCACCAGCCCCAAGCATCCAGTATGTTTTAGTCAGTAGGTGCCCAATACGCTACTGGAGATCAGTGGAGAAATAACTCCAGAAAGAATGAAGGGATGGAGCCAAAGCAAAAACAATACCCAGCTGTGGATGTGACTGGTGATGGAAGCAAGGTCTGATGCTGGAAAGAGCAATATTGCATAGGAACCTGGAATGTCAGGTCCATGAATCAAGGCAAATTGGAAGTGGTCAAACAAGAGATGGCAAGGGTGAACGTCGACATTCTAGGAATCAGCGAACTAAAATGGACTGGAATGGGTGAATTTAACTCAGATGACCATTATATCTACTACTGCAGGCAGGAATCCCTTAGAAGAAATGGAGTAGCCATCATGGTCAACAAAAGGGTCCGAAATGCAGTACTTGGATGCAATCTCAAAAACGACAGAATGATCTCTGTTCGTCTCCAAGGCAAACCATTCAATATCACAGTTATCCAAGTCTATGCCCCAACCAGTAATGCTGAAGAAGCTGAAGTTGAACGGTTTTATGAAGACCTACAAGACCTTTTAGAACTAACACCCAAAAAAGATGTCCTTTTCATTATAGGGGACTGGAATGCTAAAGTAGGAAGTCAAGAAACACCTGGAGTAACAGGCAAATTTGGCCTTGGAATGCGGAATGAAGCAGGGCAAAGACTAATAGAGTTTTGCCAAGAAAATGCACTGGTCATAGCAAACACCCTCTTCCAACAACACAAGAGAAG
>SJYT01068859.1:291758-314200 GCA_006410635.1 Cephalophus harveyi
TATGTAATAATGTATAAGGCAAAAGATTCTGAAAAATAGTATATATTATATATATATGTATAACTGAATCACTGTGCTGTATATCTAAAACTTAATCAACTATAGTTAAATAAATAATTTTTATTTTTTTAATTTTAATTTTTATTTAAACACCAAAAACAATAAATTTTTTTTTTTTAAAAAAAGAACTTTCCAAGGAGAAAGTGAAAAGGCTGGGGGGGGACAAAAGTTTGTGGCAATGAAAAGAAGGGAAAAGATGTGGGGCAGGGGCTTGTGAGAGGTGAGGCTGGATAAATAATCATAAAATCCAAAATAATATAATAATAATTTCATAATAATAATGTCTAATATAAGAAGATCCATGATGTTACTAATTGTAATTATTCATCATTAGTTGATTCAATCAATAATAGTTCATATGACTGACACTGCTAACTTAATAATCATAAGATCTCACTTGCATTGAATGAATAAAGCACATCTTGGCAGGGCATGAAGCTCAGTGCATTCCAGGCATTATCTTCTGTCACTCTCACAATAAGCCTACCAGGTAGGTGTTACTATTGTCCTACCTTACAAATGAGAAAACTGCAGGTTAGAGAAGTTAAGAAGTGTACTGAAAGTCACATTTGCTATTAAGTGGCTGGTCTGACATCAAGATTGAGGTTTAGTAGCAACTCCAGAAGGGATAAATTAGGAGTCTGGGATTAACATTACACAGTACTACATATAAACAACAAGGACCTACTGTATAGCACAGAGAACTATCGTCAATCTTTTCTAATAACCTATAAGGGAAAAGAATCTGAAAAAGAATATATATATATCATTGTGCTGTACACGTGGAACTAACACAACATTGTAAATCAACTATACTTCAATTAAAAACATATAATAGACTCCAGAAGCCTTCCTGGAAAATGGTTTGCCTAATAGCACAGTGCCTCAAGAGATGTGTATAAGAATTTGGACTTAATCTTAAGAGAAAGTCATAGAAGAGTTCTGGGCAGAGGAGAGATACTCAAATTTTGTTTTCAAAAGCTCATTCTGGCTGCAGGGTGGAGGATGAATTGGAAGGAAGAGAACAGAGGCAGAGTGGGCAGGGGAAGGCTTTGCTCTCTACTTCCTCTCTCAGATGGTGGTGGCTTGGACTAGGAAGGTGGCGACTGGGATGGAGAGAAGGCAGTGGATTCACAAGGTACATAAGAGGTAATATTGACAGGCCCTGGTGCCTGTGAGAGTGAGGGCAAGGAAAACTTGGAGAATGCCTCCTGGGTTTCTGGCTTAAGCAAATGAATAAATGGAGGAGCCATTCCTCAAGAAGAGGAGCACGGTGGCAACTACTGAGCCCACGCACCACAGCTACTGATGCCTGCAAGCTCTAGGGCCTGGGAGCCACAACTAATGAGCCCTGTGCTGCAACTACTGAAGCCCATATGCCTAAAGCCCGTGCTCCACAACAAGAGAAAGCAACGCAATGAGAAGCCCATCGACTGCAACCAAAGAGTAGCCCGCCCTCTCCACAACCAGAGAAAGCCTGTGTGCAGCAATGAAGACCCAGTACAGAAAAAAAAAAAAAAAAAATCCAGGTGTCCTACATGAATTTCCAGTCTGCAGAACTATAAACCTGTGAGACACACAGACATCTTCCTAAGGTAGCCTCTTAAGAAAGAAGACTTGTTTTGAGTTTTCACAGCAGCTACCAAGAAAATCAAACTTGTATGGGACACTTTTAAGAGTATGACTGACAAAGGATGCCCATTCCTATTTAAAGTTTGATTTTGCTCCCCTTGTGGCTCAGCTGGTAAAGAATCCGCCTGCAATGCGGAAGACCTGGGTTTGATCCCTGGGTTGGAAAGATCCCCTGGAGAAGGGAAAGGCTACCCACTCCAGTATTCTACCTGGAGAATTCCATGGAGTGTATAGTCCATGGGGGTGCAAAGAGTTGGACACGACTGAGTGACTTTCATTTGCACTTAAAAAAAATATTACAAGGAGTTCCTTGGTTGCCTAGTGGTTAGGATTTTGGCATTCACTGACAGGGCCCAGGTTCAATATCTGGTCAGGAAACTGAGATTCTGCAAACACACGATGCAGCCAAACAACAACAACAAAACACAATCAACTAAACAAAAAAAAATAGAGTTATATGGACATGAATTACTACTATGTAGAAATTATATATGCCTGTGTCAGGCTTAGGGAAAATGAAAATATCTGTTAATAATAAGAGATATATTGTTTGAAAAATATTTTCAATAAAAATGGAGAAATATTTTTTTAAAAAAAGAGGAGAATCATGGGAGGAGAAAGATTCTAGGGATGAAGACACCTGTAGAGTTCACACTGCAGGGCAAGTGCCAGGTCCTTGGAGGAAAGGGTTGAAAGGCAGCTAGAGAGATGGTTCTAGAGCTCAGGGAAGAGGTGTGGATCAGGCATCAGGAAGAAGAAGGGGACTCCAGCCATAGAGGGATGAGGTCCCCCATGTGCACACAGAGAGCAAGGCAAGGGTGAATGTACCTGACCCGTTTGAGGGAGGGCCCAGGGAGGAGGATCTGCAGGGAGCAGCCGAGAATCAGCTTGCTCCTCTGGAAGGAGATAGCTGGCAAGCCTGAGGTACATTTAAGACTTTGACTTCTTGAACTGAAAGCACCTTTGGAAAGTATTTAGTTCAAACCTGTCTCTTAATTATAGATGCCTCCCCAAAGAGGGACACTGGGCAGCCCAAATGCCAATTTCAGCACTCATGTATTTTGTAGTGAGCATAGGCTGGGGGACTGGGTCTCCAGCCATGGAGAGGCTACTGAGAGCCATTCTCACACCTTCGACCCATCCCAGCCCTCCTTGGCATATAAAGCTCTCACCTGTGTGACAAGGGTTTGATCCAACTGTTTAAAGAGACAGTATAGCATATTGGTTTAGCATATGGCCTTTGTTTAAAGAAATAGCTTGGTCTCTTTAAAAATTTAGTTTTATTGTTTTTATAAATTTGTGTTGAAGTGTAGTTGATTTACAGTGTTGTGCTACTTTCTGGTGTACAGCAAAGTGATTCAGTTATATATATATATATTTTTTTTCATATTCTTTTCCATTATGGTTTATCATAGGATATTGAGTCGAGTTCCCCGTGCTACACAGTAGGACCTTGTTGTTAAACATATGGTCTTTACAGCGAGACAGTCTCTTTTTAAAACCTCCACCAACATTCACTAGCTGTGCAATGTTGGGCAAGTAAATTCAGCCCCTGCCCCAATTCTCAGCTTTCCCATCCATAAAGGGGGATAATAATTGTACCAACATCATTTGTTGAAAATGAACTAGAACATTCTGTGGCAGGTACCACACTTTATTGAGTGTTAGCTGATCCTGGCCAACAATAATGTATCTGATCCATTACAGTTTCGATTTTTTTTTTTTTTTGATGTGGACCATTTTAAAGTCTTTATTGAATTTGTTTTTTTTTATTTTATTTTACTTTACAATACTGTGTTGGTTTTGCCATACATCAACATGAATCCACCACGGGTGTACACGTGTTCCCAATCCTGAACCCCCCTCCCACCTCCCTCCCCATACCATCTCTCTGGGTCATCCCAGTGCACCAGCCCCAAGCATCTGATTACAGTTTCCAAATTCAAATTCTTCAGGGCCTGATTGCTCAATAAAAATGCTTTGGGTTCAACACAGGAAAGATCAGAACTTAGCTGGACTTTCTCCCCCTTTTTACATTTTGTGATCAAGTTTTACTCTGAATCACCTACAAATAGCAGTAATATTGATGTGGAGTTGGTAGAGGGGTGTCGAGGAAGAATCTACATCTTTTCAGTACTGAGCCTCTGGATCATAGTCTCAGGTATTTCCATTTGAGCCGCTCTTCAAGTCTGCGAAAGAGGTGTCATTTATATCTTTATAAAGAGATGGAAAATAAGGCTCAGAGAGGTCAAGAACGTGACCCAAGTTCACACAATGAGTAGGGATGGGACTGGATGGAAACCCAGGCAGTCTGTTGTCAGAGCCTCCCAAGAAGTAGACATTTGGTGTTCATGGTTCTAGGGGGGGAAAGTTCCTCGGTCTAAGTAGTCCCAAGTAAGGGTAATTCATACGTCCATACAACAGTAAAGGAGTAAGAGGGCCCTGGTGGCGGACCCAGGCCAGGCCAATTCAGGCCAGAAGGCTCATGTGGAAAGCCCCCTTCTTGGGGGCCTTATGTTCACAATCAGTATATGCACCTCTGGTCTGAAGGGTGGGGGTGAGGGGGCATGTCTTGACCAGTGGCCAAGCCAGATGTTTGTTGTGTGACTCCACACAGCACAGAGCTCACTACCCCTCACCAGGTTGGAATCTGTGTGCCATAGTTACAACCAGCTTCATCCCATAACTCAGAAGGTTTCAAAGATCCTCTGGGCTGAGGCTGGCCAGAGGCACAGCCAGGGAGGAGGAAGGTTGGCCTCCCAGCCCCTCACACAGCTCTGTTGAGGTTCCTTTCCTCACACAGGACTTTCCCTCACATCTTTCTAAGCCCAGATGCTCCCTGTTCTCCTGCAGCTTTCCCCACCCCAGGATGTCCACTAAGGCCTGCCTGGCTACTGGCTCCATTTCACCCTGCCTGTTGTGAAGATGAATCTCTTTGCCCCTCTTTTCCTTCTAACAAAGCCCCATTCATCCTTACAGTCCCCTCCAATGTTGGTTCTTCTGTGAAGCTTCTTCAGCTTCCCCAGAAAGGGAAGGGCAAGGGGACAAGTGATCAGGAGGCACCTACTCTGTGCCAGCTGTAGCCCTGGGGGGTTTGCACACCTCACTTCATTCAATCTTCACAGGAACTCTGTGAGATTCTACAGGTAAAGGAACCCAGATTCGGAGACAGAAAACAACCTGCCCAAATTTCCACAGCTAAGAAGGGACTAAATCTAGCTCAATTTAACTCCCAAGGCGCTATGGACTTGAACTCTCTCTGGATTAGATGGCACCTCCCGTCCTTGATCACCTTCAATTTCTCTCTTTTTATCCCACCACGATGTCCCAGCAAATCCCATTGGCTTTACTTTCAAAGTTATATCCAGAATTTACCACTTCACCATCTCCCTAGACACCACCCTGGACTAAGCTCCATCACCTTTCACCTGGATTATTTCAGTAGTACCCTGACTGCTCTGTTGCTCCCCACAGTGCTCCTAACTGCTTCACCCCTACCTCTTATCACCCTTTGCCTCAACACACACACAGTCTATTCATCACACAGAAGACAGAGGGAACCTATTAAAACACAAGTCAAGTCATGTCATGTCCCCAACTCAAAATCCTGCCCTGGCTCTTCTTTCCCTTACAGTGTCTGTCCTTATGTTGCCCCTCCTGGCCTGCGTGCTTTGTCTCTGCCTCTCTCCTAGCCCTCTCTCCCTCGCTCACTCTGCTCCAGCTATTCTGGACTCACTGCTGCTCCTCTGGATACACTAGACATGCTCTTGTCTCAGAGTCTTTTATTCTTTTTTGATGTGGACTGTTTTTAAAGTCTTTGTTGAATTTGTTATAATATTGTTTCTGTTTTATGTTTTGTTTTTTTGGCCACAAGGCAAATGGGATCTTGGCTCCCCAACCAGGGATCAAACCCACACCCCGTGCTTTATAAGGTAAAGTTTTAACCACTCAACCACCAGGGAAGTCCCTCAGGGCCTTTGTATTTAGTTTCTTCTGTCTGGAACATTCTTGCACAGCTTACTACCTCATTTCTTTCAAATCGTCATTCAAATGATAATTATCTCAGTGAGACTTTTACTATTACCCTGTTTAAATTTTCCACCCCTGCTCCACCATTACTTCTTATTCCTATTTGCCTGTTTAATTTTTCTCCCTTGTTAGCACTTATAACTAACTGTTATGGCTCATTTTATGTATCAACTTGACTGGGTCACAGGGTGCCCAGATATTTGGCTAAGCAGTATCTCTCTGGGTGTATCTGTGAGAGTGTTTCTGGATGAGATTTGACTGAGAAAAGCAGATTGCCCTCTCCAATGTGAGTGGGTCTCACCCAATCCATTGAAAGCATGAATATGATAAAAGATTGAAGAAAAAAATCCTGTTTCTATGCGTGAGTGATATCAATTCTTTCTTGCCTTTGGTCCAGTAGTGGAACTTATACTATTGGTTTTCCTGGCCCAGGCCTTTGAACTTGGACAAGAACTATATATACCATTGGCTCTTCTGGGTCTCCAACTCACCCATTGCATATCTTGGACTTCTCAGCCTTCAAAACTGCACGATCCAATTCCTTTTAATAAATCTTTTAATGTATATATACACTGCCTATTTTATTGGTTCTGTTCTTCTGGGGAACCCAGACAAATACAGCAACCAACAGTACACCTTTGTTATTTAAGGAAAAAGTTGTTGGTCTCCCATCACATCAACATAAAACTTCCCGAAGGCACAGATTTTTGTGTGTTTTGTTCACTGCTGTATCTTCAGCACAATGCTTGGTGCTTAATAAACATGTTGAATGAATCATGGCCCTTATAATTGTACTTTGTATGTCTTTTGTGTGTCTCCCAGGAGTCTGTGACATACTCCACCACAGACTGGCCTTTGCATCCCCAATGCCAGGCAAAGCACCTTTCACCAAAGGTTCCCAGTACATATTGAACAAAATGCCTTGTTATGATCCATCCAGAATGCTGAACCAAAGAGGTATGCTTCCAGAACCAAAGAGGTATGGACAAAGAATGTTGGCCTGCCATTCCAGTAAACATAAAATGTTGCCGCCATCAAGGCCTGCAGCCTCCCCATCCGACCCCCAAGGCCGCCTGACAAGGTGCACCCTGAGGGGAATTCAGATGGAGAAAAACAAAACATTCCCTTGCTTTGGATATTGACTGGCCTTAGATAGTTAAGATGCATATCTAAGGAAGAATTTCAGTGACCCAGGACTCCTGCATCTTCTCAGAAGTAGAAAGATCACTAAAACAATTAACTGAGATATCTGATTCTCATGACTAGCAGTAACTTTTTCCAAGATGTGAAGTGAAGTCACTCAACACTCAGTGTGACCCGGTGGACTGTAGCCTACTCAAGCTCCTCTGTCCATGGGATTCTCCAGGCAAGAATACTGGAGTGGGTTGCCATTTCTTTCTCCAGGGGATCTTCCCAACCCAGGGATCGAACCTGGGTCTCCTGCATTGCACACAGACGCTTTATCCTCTGAGCCACCAGGGAAGCCCATACGTTCCCAAGATGTCTGCTTGACATTACCTATTTCTCAGGCAAAGAAAAATTCCTGTGTATCCTGACTTCTCCTTAGGAGCAGTTCCTGAGAGCTATGTGAGAGGCTGACTCTCAGGCTATAGTCCTCAATAAGGTTTTCTTCCCCACCCCATCCCATGTCCGCCTCCCCCCAAAAATCAACTTGAAACTGTTAGGCTGTGTGTTTTTCTTCAAAGGGCACAGGACTGAGTCCTCCACAGTACCGAATGCAGGAAGACGCCCTGTTTCCCCCACTCCTCCTTGAAACCCCAGCCTGATCGCCTCTGTTCGACCTCCCTCCCTCCGTTGCCCTTTTCCTTCCCCCAGCCAAGCCCTCCTCGCCCGCCCGGGTACAGGCGATTATCTGAGGATGGTAATTATTGCGAGTAAATTGGAAGTTGTTTTGCACAGGGCTGTGTCTCACGCAGGTCGATTTGTATGCTTCCTGGGCACTTGTGGCACTCCAGAAATGCCATAGCAACGGCCCCGGCGCTGCCGGGTTCCGGGCGGCGGGTAGGGCTCCCTCTGCCACAGAAGCCCTCCCATCCCCGCCTCCCAGAGCCTCCGTTTCCCGGTAGCTCCCTATGACTATTCTCCGTGGAATGGTCTCCTTTCCCATTTATTTCTCCCCGCCTTTCTGCGACTCCCCCCCGCCGCCTCAGGAGCAGGGGCCCTGCTGGCCAGCCTTTATTCAGTGCAAAAATCACGGCCCTGGAACACCTTTCAGTGATGCGGCCCACAGAGACACCGCCAGCTCATCCCGCGGGGGCCGAGCCGCTGATTAAATTGTATTTACTCTGCCTTTCAGTCATTCAGTTGGGCTGGGACGATGCCAGCTGGAATTAGTGACAACTTTGAAGCATATTGACAAAGAAAGGCCGTTTTATTGCCTGCAATGACACGCGATAATTCAAAGGAAGCTCCCGAGTGTTTCAAAGGAGAGCCTTAATTAGTGAATAGATACCAGATACCACTTTTGCTAATTGTTTGGATAGATGTAGACCTTAAAAGTCCTTTAAAAATCAGTTTTGAGATGAAAAGCAAGAAGGCCTTCCTTCTGCAATAGCCTCCTCTCTCTAAATCTGAGATCCTGACCAGGACAAAGCTTTGAAAACAAGAAAGTACTAATGAACTATTGATTCATTGCAAACATTTTTTAAGCACCTACTACGCACCAGAACTATTGCAGGTGTTGAAGATCCAAATATGCAGCTAATGTTCTAGAGGAGGAATAGATAATATGGAAGTAAATAAAAAGGAAATGATTTTAAATAGTAAGGGCTGTAAAGAATATAAACAGGAAGGTCTTGAGGGAGAGGTGGCTGAGATCTGAGTGATAAGGTGGAGCCAGCCATACTAAGATTTTAGGGGAAAGTGTTCCTGGCAGAGGGACTAGCAAATGCAAAGATTGTGGAAATGGGCTTGGTGGTTCAAAGAAGAGAAATAAAGCCAATGTGGTTAAGGCAAACTGAACAAACAGGATGAGATTTGGACCAGCCAGGTCACTAGGGACTTGCAGCTACAGTAAGGAGTTCAGTTCATTTTTTCAGTGCATTGTGAACTCACGGAAAGGTCTTAAGCAAAGGCGTGATGTGATCTGGTTTATATTTTTTAAAAAGATTATTGGCTGCTATTTAAAGAGCAGATTAGATTTTCCTAATGAGAAAATGAACTGAGAGACAGGAATAGGAGTACAGGGGTGGTTAGGAAGCCATTGGTAAATGCCAGGTGGCTTAGGCTTGGGTACTTGCAGTTGGGTGGGGAGAGGTGGAGAGATTCAGGATGTATTTTGAAGACAGAGCCCACTGGGCTTGGTGATGGATTAGATGAGAGACAGAGAAGAGAATGTTTCTAGTTTCTGGGTTTGGGACTTGAGCAACTCAGTGGCGAGTGGTGTCATTTACAGAGATGGAGAAGACTGGAGCAGATCAGATTTGAGGGTTGGGAACCGATACTTATCTTTTTGATGTTTTCAATGTGAGATGTCAGGGAGACCTTGATATAGGAGCCTGAGGTTCACCTGAGAGGTTTGGACCTAAGGAAGACATTTGGGAATCCTTAGTATTTAGCTAAGAGTTCTTGGAATTTTTGCTGATTTGTTCAAAGCTGACCCTAGGCTAGAACAGAAGTGAGAGGGGAATAACTGCCTCCCTCCCGGCCTCCAAAACAATACCCTTGCCCTCCAAAAGAATGCCCTTGATCTGTCTCAGTGCAGACTTACTCTCAGAAAGGCAAAATAAAACCATGAGGTATACCTTTTTAATAATGAGAAGGGTGAAGATCGAAAGGTTAGAAAGCACTGTTAGCAAAGATGTGGGGAAGCAGCACCCTCATATACTGTTGACGGGAATGTAAGTTTACCCATCCCTTGATGTTGTTATTCAGTCACTCAGTCATGTCCAACTCTGCCACCCCATGGACTGCAGCACGCCAGGCTTCCCTATCCATCACCTGCTCCCAAAGCTTGCTCAAACTCATATCCATCGAGTTGGTGATGCCATCCAACCATCTCATCCTCTGTCGCACCCTTCTCTGCCAGTCTTCAGTCTTTCCCAACATCAGGGTCTTTTCTAATGAGTCAGCTCTTTAGAAGTGGAGCTTCAGCATCAGTCCTTCCAATGATTATTCAGGACTGATTTCCTTTAGGATCTCCTTGCAGTGCAAGGGACTCTCAAGAGTCTTCTCCAACACCACAGTTCAAAAGCATCTTCGGTGCTCAACCTTCTTTATAGTCCAACTCTCACATCCATAAATGACTCCTGGAAAAACCATAGTTTTGACTATATGGACCTTTGTTGGCTAAGTAATATCTCTGCTTTTTAATACACTATCTAGGTTTGTCATAACTTTTCTTCCAAGGAGCAAGCATCTTTTAATGTCATGGCTGCAATCACCATCTGCAGTGATTTTGGAACCCAAGAAAATAAAGTCTGTCACTGTTTCCATGGTTTTCCCATCTATTTGCCATGAAGTGATGGGACTGGATGCCATGATCTTAGTTTTTTGAATGTTGAGTTTTAAGCCAGCTTTTACACTCTCCTTTCACCTTCATGGAGGACAATTTAGCAAGTTCTATCAAAATGAGAAAGATATATACACTTTGACCCAACGACTCCTCTTTTAGGAATTATCCTACAGATATACTCACATATATTCACAAAAATGTATGTACCAGGATATTTATTGCCACAATATTTGTGATAGCAAAAGATTGGAAAAAATATCCATCAATGAGACTGGCCAAATAAAATGCACTGTTACAATGGCATATATACAGCCATTAAAACAAAGGAAGCTCTTGATGTTTTTATTATTATTTTATTTTTTAATTGAGATAAAATTCACATAACATTAACTTCACTATTTTAACCATTTTAAAGTGTAATGTTCAGTGTCTTTATGTTTTGATATTAAACACCATCTGAAATATATTGTTAAGTGCCTACCCTCACTCACCTTCTGTTTCCACCTCTGCTTGTAATAGCGGGAGGGATTTTTTCCACTGGGCACCTTTGAAAAGCCTCCATGACTGAGGAGGCTGAGAGGGTTTGTTGCTAGGGAAAGGTGGTGCTAATCTTAATCAGTGGTTCTCAGACTGTTGCACATTAGTGCAGGGAAGATTTAAAAAATGCCCTTGCCCAGGTCCCATCTCTAGAGACTTTTTATTTAATTAGTCAAGGGTGGGGAAGGGTGGGGCCTGGGCATGATTTTTTAAATTGAGATGTGATTAACACACAGTAAAATGCATAGGTCTTAAGCATATAGTTCAATGAATTGTGATAATTGTAGGCACTTGTGTAACCACTGCCCCAATAAAAACATAGACCATTTCCACTGTCCCAGTCAATGCTCCCACCCCTGCCAGAGGCAATCACCAGTCTGATTTCTATTATAGATTCATTTTGATTGTTCTTAAAAATGTATATAAATGGAAGCAAGCAGTATGTAATATTTTGAGATTGGCTTCTTTCACTTAGCATAATGGCTTTGCAATGCTAATACCATCCAAACTGTTGTACTAATCACTTCCTTTTTATTGTTGTGTGGTATTCTCTTGATGTATCTCTGAAATACATCAAAGTTTGTTTAGCCATTCATACATCCAGGGACATTTGGACCAGGGACATATTTTAGAGTCGACCATTTTACTATTGATTTGGAGGAACTCTTTATATATTCTGGATATTAGTCCTTTGTCAGATACATGTATTGCAAATAAAATCACCATTTAAAAGATCCCTAGTGATTCTGTCATGAATCTAGGGTTGAGAACTCCTGGTACACTAAAGATCAGCCCCAGAGGTGCCCTAACTTTATGGATCCCCAAATCTGCCTCCTGGCAACCATGCCTGAGGAGTGATTCTTCAATCCTATGAATATCCAGGGCTATGAGGATTTTAGGAGTGAGGGGTGCCTTGCCAGCCTTCTGTGGATCTGTCTGGCTTCTTGAACAGATCTATTCATCTGAACTGTTCTCTTATCCTCTGATGTGAGACCTTAGGTGAGTAGTTTTCTTGTGTCTACCCTAAAATTTTCTTCATGTGAAACTTGATCTTATTGCTTGACCCATTCCTACCACCTTGAGATGGTGTGTGTCAAGGTGAAAGTGAAAGTCGCTCATTTGTGTCCAACTCTTTGTGACCCCATGGATTATACAGTCCATGGAATTCTCCAGGCCAGAATACTGGAGTGGGTAGCCTTTTCCTTCTCCAGGGGATCTTCCCAAACCATGGATCGAACCCAGGTCTCCCACATTGCAGGCGGATTCTTTACCAGCTAAGCCAGAAGGGAAGCCCAAAATACTGGAGTGGGTAGCCTATCCCTTCTCCAGCGGATCTTCCTGACCCAGGAATCAAACAGGGGTCTCCTGCATTGCAGGCAGATTCTTTACCAAGTGAGCTATCAGGGATGCCCGTGTGTCAAAGAGACAAAGACAAATTTTTCTCCTGAATGGAGCAAGATATATCCCAGGCACAGAAAGAATGTGAATTTCTATATCTCCTCCCACCCATTGTCCTCAGTCTGCCTACCTACTCACCGAAAGGGAGACTCACTTTCTAATAGCCTGGCAACCGTTCAGCAACGGGCTGAGAGTTGATAGCTTGGTTCTGGTCTCTTTGAATGTGCTGTGCACTTGCTGCATGACCTTGCATGATGCAATTAACCTCCCCGAGTTTTGATTCCTGTGGCTGATGAAGGAGAACAGTCATTTCTTGCTTGTTGTGGGGGAAATGCCTGGCATAAAGTAGGTGCACACAAAGCCATCAGTTCCCTTGAAAGGGAAGCTGGGAAAGCTTGGCTTCAGAAGCAGGGCAGCTGTACTGTGAAAGGAGCTCCCTGCTTGGGGATTTGCCATGCCCTCAACATGCCCTGGTGTCATGTATCTGCTCCTCCTCTCCACACCTTCAGGGGCCTAGACTGGCCAAGGTCCCCCCTACTCTGTTGTCCTCGCCCTGCCCTTCTTGGCTAATTTGAACAGAGCATCCCACGAGGGCCCCTAGGCTCTTTAAGCTCAGAGCAGATGGCTGGAAAGCCAGTTCTCTGGGACATACAGTTCCTGACTCAGATCTGGGCAGGGGGCCAAGGCCTTCGAAGGACTAGGGAAAAACATAACCCTCATCCCCCACTCAAGAGCTTGTAGTTTTTACTGTCTCTTTTAGTGCCAAAGAGGTAGGAAAAAGGACCATAGTGATTACGATGTTAAGATTAGGTACCCCCCCCCCAATCCCTTGTTGGACTGGCACCAGAGAGGAGCCTTGATTCTAGCTTTTGGGAGAGGCACTCATACATGTAGGGAGGGTTTCTCTGCTGCTTCAGGAGGGTGAAGATGCTGAAAAGGAACTCACAGGGAGCTCCCAGAAATGCCCCTAACCCGGGAAACGAGTGAGTGCAGGGCTCAGAGAATCTACCAACACTTGGCCCATCCATCTCACAGCCAAGCATGTGTGGCTTTATCCCTGCACACGATTTGGGAAAGGAATAGAAAGGGAATATCCAGTCCCTGAGTGTAACTCAGATTCCTCTACACTATTTCCAGGTCCCTCTTGAGGCAGGTTCAGGAGGGAGATGGAGCAATGCTGGCAAGAGGAGTGGTTGGGATGGGCATGCTTGGACCTCCCCTCTTCTCTGGTTCCTGGTCCCCATTATTGCTTTGAATGTATCAATCCCACTCACAGCCTCATTCAAGCTCTCCAACATGGTACCCATTGCTCTCCTTTAGGATGAGTGAATTGACAATTCATCCATCCACCCCTCCAACAAATATTTTGTTGTTGTTCAGTCACTCAGTTGTGTCCAATTCTTTGTGACCCCATGGACTGCAGCACGCCAGGCTTCCCTGTCCTTCACCATCAACAAATATTTACTTATCAGCTACTATGTGTAGGTACTTACTAAACTCTGTGAAACTATAACTGTGCAAAAGAAAGATCTGTCCTTCACAGAGCTCACGTGAACATGGGAAAACCAGGGAGGTAATCAGGCCGTCACATTCCATAGACTAAACCCAAAGATAAAGGCAGGGTGTGTCACATTGCCTCACAGAGAACCACTGCTGGGAAGGATCATGGAAGGAGGGAGACCTGAGAATCATGGAGTAGATAGGGGGAGAGTTAGACAAAGTGGAAAATCCAGACAGAGGAATCAGCATGTGAGCAGGCCTAGAGGCAAGAGGGTGGGGAACAGGTACAAATATGAAAGCTGGAAGAAAGTCAGGAGGCAATTGCAGTGAGCCACACTAGAGACGATGGTGGCATAGGCCAGAATGGTGGCAGTGGAAATAGAGAGAAATGTTTAGATTTGAGATATATTTTGGAGGTGGAGTCAACAGGACTTACAGGTAGATTGGAAAGATGCCTCTCAGTTTCTGACTTGAACAATTGAGGGGTTGGTAGAGCTGCTTTTGGGGATGGGAGTATTGAGGGAACAGGTGTAGGAGGGGAGGGTGAGAAATGAAGTCAGTGTCATGTTGAGTTCAGTCTTCCAGGAAGACATGTCCTGTAGCCATCTGGATATCTAGGTCTGAAACTCAGGAGGGAGGATGAGGCAAGAGACAGAATTCTGACTTTTGGGGAGTGAATGAGGTAGCCTGAGGAGAATGGATGGTGCCATGTTTTTTGCAGCAGTGCCATTCTTCCTGTCAAAGGATTCCCTCCACTTGGGTGCCTGCTTCAGCTCAAACCGTAGGAGGTAGTTTAGAAAGCACTTATCACACTTTGCAATTTAATGCAAAGACCCTGCGGATAATCCTAACTCTTGGCTCCTTCTTTCCTCTCAGCTCCTGTCATTTCCACAGCATCTTAGGCTGACTTGACCAGTTTCCAATAAGAATTTATCCAACCCTGGGGCCAGGCCAGCTACCATTCTTAGGAAATTTGGTTTCTGGCTCCCCCTGCTGGCAGAGCTGGAGATGACGCACCTCCTGGCACAGAGATGGAGGGCACCCTTCCTCCCGGTTCCAAACTGGGACAAGATCCCTCTCATCCTCAAACAGGGAATTAAGACCTTAACCTCTCTTAACCTCAGTCCTCTTCTCCACCCGCCAAAAACAAACAAACAAACCCTCCATTCATTTTAGAACCCTAGATAGAAATAGGGGCAAAAAGCCTAATTAGGTATCTGGGAATCACAAATTAAATTCTTCCTGTTTCCAAATCACTTTCTTCTTTTTTTCTGCCCCAAGCCCACTCTTGACCTCCTTGCCCAAAAAAATTTCACTTGTTTATTTATATCTATCTCTAAAAATACCCTCTCCTATTCTCAGTCCCCAAGGGCAGCATTTTGCTGGCACCCAGTTGGCTTTCCTCCTCCTCATACACAGGGAAGCCAAGGCTTGTGCTGGAAAGACCACTTGGCTGAGAGTGAAGGAACTTAGGTTTGAATCCCATTTCTGCCAATAATTCAGGCTGTAACCTTGGACAGTCACTTCCTTCTTTCCCAGTGGCAGTTCCCTCACCTGTGACATTGCACTGGACTCCAGAAACCGTTTCAACTCTGGCATTCCTGGCTTTGCTCCAATCACCTCAGCTTTTTCACTTCTTCCCATGCATCAAGCTTGCTCCTGTCACAGGGTTTTTAGTCATGCTCTTCCCTCTGCCTGAAATGCTCTTCCCTTCCCCCCTTTTGTTTAATTAACTCCTCTTTATCCTTAGCTCTCAGCTCAAATACTACTTTCTCAAAGAAACCTTTCCCAGGCCTTCCAGAGTGGGTCAGGTACCTCATCAGATGCTCTCAGAAGTCCCCGGAATTTTCCTGCCTACAAACCTCATCATGGTTTGCAATTTTCCACAGGCTTGTGTGATCATTGTTTCAAGTCTACCTACCCCCACCCCCAGGCCCACATCAAACTTTAAATTCCTGATAAGAACCTGTCTGTTTTGCTACCACTGTACCCCAGCAAACAGATCCTTGACTGGCAATCTTGTAAAGACTTAACATATATTTACTAAATAAATGAATAAGAAATGAATGATTCCTTCTCTTCACGTATCAGCTGCTTGCATCATGTTTAACACCTAATTGGCATTATGTTTAAGAGTAAAAAGTCAAAAGCCAGGCTGCTTGGGTTTAGAACTCAACTTTACCACTCACAAGCTATAGAAACTTGTATAACTTATTAAATCTTTCTTGTGTCTCAGTTTCCTTATCTATCAATATAAAGTGACTTTAACAATAGTATACACTACCTAACAAGGTTGTTGTGAGGATTAATATAGGATTAAATACACCTATATTAAACTTAATACAGGTGTATTAAGCATGTAGAACAGGGCCTGACACTCAAGTTCTCCATTAGTAATAGCTATTGTTCTTATTCTGCCTCATCCATTTCTGCATTTACCTATTCTGAACTCTCCCACATGGTCTCATTATCTTATTTCCGGTCTGTGAGTATGGGTGACTCAGTGTAATTTGCAGACTAAAAAGCAAAGGGTCTTTTTTTATTATGGAAAATTTCAAACACACAGAGAAGTAGAGAGAAGAGGATAATGAACCTCTGTTACAAGCTTCAACAATTATCAACATTTTGCCAATCTATGTTCATCTATCTCTCATTTTTTTCTCTACCGAATATTTTAATGTAAATCCCAGATGTCATATCATTTTATCTGAGAATAGTCCATTACGTATTTCTAGCAGATAAGGGCTTTAAAACATACAATACCATCATCACACTTTTAAAATGAACAATAATTAGGGAAGGTTTAAAAAACTCCATTCCCTTGAGAGAAGCTGAGAGAATTCAATCCCTTGTTTTAGGGGTAGATGTGAAATGAGGAACAGCCATGAGAGTTAATATGAGTGCTTTGAACAGGACCTGACATAAATGGAATATAGTAGTAACTCTTATTTTGATCCTCTTTCATTCTCTCCATTTATCCACTCTAAATCCTCCCCAACCTCTCTCTTGTTTTTGGCCTGTGATAGGAGGCCTAGGAGTCCTGGGTGGCAAGCTTCCTGGGTTATCAGCACTCTGGCATGGGAACTGGGACCCCAGAAGGCACTGAAAACAGCCCCACGGAAGTGGGTACTGTCGGACTGAGTGGAAGGGAAGGAGAGCTGGAGGACTTAGTGGGTTTAAAGAGGAGTCTCGTGGTTGTGTGAAAATGGCACTGAGAAAAATCCAATAACCTAAAGGCAGGCAAGCAGGAGGGTTGGTCCTTTCATCTAACGATCAGGGGAAGATATCACTGTCCCTGGGAAACAGAGAGGGAGCAGCGCAGCTCCTGAGGGCATTCCTTTGAGTGTTTCTCTAAAGCCAACATAGGGGCAGCTGCCTAAGGCAGCAATCAGGGTTCTGCTTTGCTTCATCTTGAGCTCCCACAACTAGAGATGGCTTTCCTCAGACTTGAGATAAAGATTTTTGTGCTCCCATCTCTCTTTTCTATGGAATTCTCTCCACCAGCCTTTCTTCTCACCACACATCCTCTGGGTACTCAGGGCACCTATACACTTTACCCGTCCTGCCCCGACTCCCAATCCCAATACAAACCCGGCTCCAGGAAAAGAAGTGATTCAAGCACTTCAGCAGCGTCAACAAACTCCTTCACAAACTGGCTTCCAACTACCCTTGCAACCTCATTTTCCACCACTCCCCTCTTCTTTCCAGCAATAGGCAGTGTGACATAGTGAATGAGCACAGATATGTGTCCATATTTACCTGGTATGGAATTCTGGCTCTGCCATTTCCTAACTTTGGAACCTTGGGCCAAGTCATTTTTTTCTCAGAACCTCAATTTTCACATCTGAAAAATGGGGAAAAGCCCTCATAACAGAGGGCCTAAAGCATATGTGATTTAAAGTCATATACACCAGGAGAGCAGACCATCTTCTCTCAGTTCCCTTTTTAACTCTGAATGACCTATGAAATTTATATAAAGTTTAAAATCCTCTGGACATGTGGTAGACATGTGACAGGGGCAATAGGTGAGTTTTCAAATGCTAACTGTTAATTAGTGCCTTGAGGAATTGTAATGTCATGTTCTTACCACTATATGAACAAGAACAATTTTTGTTGGCTCACAAACCTATTTAGTATCACACAAGGAAGCCACTTAAAACTCAATAACCACGTTACCTGAAGCCCTAAGGTCTGCTTTTGAAAATATGCTGCATTTAAGTTGGAGCTTCCAAAGAAATGGTAGTGAACATACACCACTGATACCTGGAGGAACAAGCAAGTTTGGCCTTGGAGTACAAAATGAATCAGTGAAAGGCTAACAAAGTTTTGCCGAGAGAACACACTGGTCATAGCAAACACTCTTCCAACAACACAAGAGATGATTCTGCACATTGACATCACCAAATGGTCAGTACTGAAATCAGATTGATTATACTCTTTGCAGTCATATATGGAGAAGCTGTATATAGTCAGCAACAAGACCTGGAGCTGACTGTGGCTCAGATCATGAGCTCCTTATTGCAAAATTCAAACTTAAATTGAAGAAAGAAGGGGAAACCACTAGGCCATTCAGGCATGACCTAAATCAAATCCCTTATGATTATACAGTGGAGGTGATGATTAGATTCAAGAGATGAGATCTGGTAGACAAGAGTGCCTGAAGAACTATGGATGGAGGTTCATAACCTTGTACGGGAGGTGGTGACCAAAACCATCTGAAACAAAAAGAAATGCAAGAAGGCAAAGTGGTTGCCTGAGGAGGCCTTAAAAATAGCTGAGAATGGAAGAGAAGCAAAAGGCAAAGAAAGGGAAAGATATATCCAACTGAATGCAGAGTTCCAGAGAATAGCGAGGAGAGATAAGAAAGCCTTCTTAAGTGAACATCGCCAAGAAACAGAGAACAATAGAATGGGAAAACTAGATTCTCTTCAAGAAACTTGGAAATAGCAAAGGAACATTTCATGAGAAGATGGGCACCATAAATAACAAATGGCAAAGATCTAACAGAAGCAGAAGAGATTAAGAGATGGCAAGAATACACAGAAGAGCCATATAAAAAGGTCATAATGACCTGGATAATCACAGTGGTGTGGTCACTCACCTAGAGGCAGACATACTGGAGTGCAAAGTCAAGTGGGCCTTAGGAAGCATCACTATGAACAAAGCTAGTGGAGGTGATGGAATGCCAGCTGAGCTATTTCAAATCCTAAAAGATGATGCTGTTAAAGTGCTGCACTCAATATGCCAGCAATTTTTTAAAAACTCAGCTGTGGCCACAGGACTGGAAAAGGTCAGTTTTCATTCCGATCCCAAAGAAAGACAATGTCAAAGAATGTTCAAACTATTGTACAATTGTGCTCATTTCACATGCTAGCAAGGTAATGCTCAAAATTCTTCAAGCTAGGCTTCAACAGTACGTGAACCATGAATTTCCAGATGTTCAAGCTGGATTTAGAAAAGGCAGAGGAACCAGAGATCAAATTCCCAACATCTGTTGGATCATAGAACAAGCCAGAGAATTTCAGAAAAACATCTGCTTCATTGACTACACTAAAGCGTTTGACTGTGTGGATCACAACAAACTGGAAAGTTCTTTAAGAGATGGTAATACCAGACCACCTTACTTGTCTCCTTAGAAAGTTGTATGCAGGTCAAGAAGCAACAGTTAGAACCGGACATGGAACAATGGACTGGTTCAAAATTGGGAAAGGAGGATGTCAAGGCTGTATATTGTCACCCTGCTTATTTAACTTATATGTACAGTATATGTTATGTGTACAGTAGATATTCCAGATGTTTAAGCTGGATTTAGAAAAGGCAGAGGAACCAGAGATCAAATTGCCAACATCTGCTGGATCATTGAAAAAGCAAGACAGTTCCAGAAAAACACCTACTTTTGCTTTACTGACTACACCAAAGCCTTTGACTGTGTGATCACAACCAACTGTGGAACATTCTTAAAGAGATGGGAATACCAGACCATCTGACCTGCCTCCTGAGAAATCTGTATGCAGGTCAAGAAGCAACAGTTAGAACTGGACATGGAACAGAAGACTTGTTCCAAATCGGAAAAGGAGTACATCAAGGCTGTATACTGTCACCCTGCTTATTTAACTTATATGCAGAGTACAGCACGCAAAATGCTGGGCTGGATGAAGCACAAGCTGTAATCAAGATTGCCGAAAGAAATATCAATAACCTCAGATATGCAGATGACATGACCCTTACGGTAGAAAGCAAAGAAGAACCAAAGAGCCTCTTGATGAAAGTGAAAGAGGCGAGTGAAAAAGTTGGCTTAAAACTCAACATTCAAAAAACAAAGATCATGGCATCTGGTCCCATGACTTCATGGTTAACAGATGGGGAAAACGTGGAAACAGTGACAGGCTTTATTTTCTTGGGCTCCAAAATCACTGCAGATGGTGACTGCAGCCATGAAACTTAAATATGCTTGCTCCTTGGAACCAAAGCTATGACCAATCTAGACAACATATTTAAAAGCAGAGACATTACTTTGCCAACAAAAGTCCGTCTAGTCAAGGCTATGCTTTTTCCAGTAGTCATTTATGGACGTGAGAGTTGGAACATAAAGAAAACTGAGTGGTAAAGAATTGATGCTTTTGAACTGTGAGGCTGGAGAAGGCTCTTGAGAGTCCCTTGGACAGCAAAAAGCTCAAACTAATCAATCCTAAAGGAAACCATCCCTGAATATTCTTCATTGGAAGGACTGATGCTGAAGCTACAATACTTTGGCCACCTGATGTGATAAGCCAACTCACTGGGAAAGACTCTGATGCTGGGAAAGATAGACAGCAGGAGGAAAAGGGTGCGACAGAGGATGAGATAGTTGGATGGCATCACTGGCTAAGTGAACATGAGTTTGAGTAAACTCCAGGGGACTGTGAAGGACAGGGAAGCCTGGGGTGCTGCAGGCCAAGGGGTCACAAAGGGTTGGACACTACTTAGTGATCGAACAGCAACAATACACCACAGCACTACTTCTTTTCTTTTTATTTATTTGGCTGCATGAGGTCTTAATTGCAGCATGTGGGATCTTATTCCCTGACCAGGGTTTGAAACTGCATCCCCTGCATTGGAAGCACAGAGTCTTAGCCACTGGACCACCAGAGAAGTCCCACTGCTTATTTCTTAAATGAGACTTTCGGCTAGATTCTTGAAGCCACCTCTTCACCATACATTTAAATTAGGAGTGAAGGAGTTACAGGGCTCAAAATAGCCTGGAGTTAAAACTCCCCTCCAGGTCCTCCCCCACCATTCTATGCAAAACAAAGAACTCTCTCACCCGTAGAAAAAAACGGACTTTACGCCCAGCTCCCAGCCGGTCCAGCCTCTGGTGGATCTCCAAAATTCCTTGCCCCAGCCCTTTAAGAGATAACTACTCTGAACAACCTTGGAGAACAGGCCCCCTTAAGACAGGAACTTTCCACATATACATGCACATATATACTTACTCTTTTCCTGGATAAGTGCAGCAGCTGGCTAATCTGACTCCTGTCCCTTCTCTCCTCATTAAAGGTGATTGTTCCTGTAAGAAGTGCCGGTCTCCTCCTTTTTCTGAACCTCGCCTTCTCTAACTCCCTTACCCTACAACGAGGTCTATGCCTCCTGCTGCTGCTGCGAAGTCGCTTCAGTCGTGTCCGACTCTGTGCGACCCCATAGACGGCAGCCCACCAAGCTCCCCCGTCCCTGGGATTCTCCAGGCAAGAATACTGGAGTGGGTTGCCATTTCCTTCTCCAAAGCATGGAAGTGAAAAGTGAAAATGAAGTCGCTCAGTCGTGTCCGACTCTTCGCGACCCCATGGACTGCAGCCCACCAGGCTCCTCCGTCCATGGGATTTTCCAGGCAAGAGTACTGGAGTGGGGTGCAATTGCCTTCTCCGCTATGCCTCCTAGGGTGTTTGAATTTAAAGCACGCTCAGTGTCGGACATCGCCCAACAGGGAAAGGAGGATATTTGGGGACGCCGTGGAGGAGCTTTCTAGGGGCCATTAAAACGACTGAGATCCTTTGAGACAGTCTACCCCACTCACAAGGATATCACACCCACACCCACGAATCTGCCGCAGCATGATTTAGACTGGACGGAAATGCAAGACAAAAAGACTCAATCCAGCCCGCGCCACTGCGCTGTCGACCGCCTCTACACCCACCCAGCCAGCGTATGCGCAGGCGCGCGACCTTCATGGGCGGGGCCCAGGCGGTGGCGCCAGAGCGTGATACAGCGGATTGGCTGCCGGGACGTCGACGGTTGACCCGGCCCCGCCTCCATTCGCATGGCGCATGTGCAGGGCGGGAACGAGGGAAATTCAATCCGCGGCCGAGATACAGGAAACCCTCTGAGGCGTCATGGAGGTGTCCCGAGGTTTTTCGGAAGCTGGGCCCTTAAGCCCGGAGCAGGCTGCCAGTTACCTGAGGTATGTCTGGGACGGTGGGCGGGTCTGGTTCACCGGCCCTGGCCGGGAGTGGGGATGAAGGTCCCTTGGACTCCCCCAGGGGCCCAAAGTGCGGACAAGGGCGCTCGCCCTTGTCCTCCGAAGAGGGCGTGGGAATATCTGCAGATTTCTAAATCCTGGGGAGCCCCCGATGCCGGGTCAAATAACTCTGCCGTGTGAACTCGATTGAAGAGCCAGAATTTCAATCGATCCAGGCTTTCTTGGGTCTTCAGCTTTCAAATTACTATTTTTGAAATCCATTTTCTTTCAATACATAAAAAGTGATGATACATTATGGTATTCTTACTAAATTTAAATATTTTCCTTTTATAATTTAATGTATCGTTTTCACTCAGGGTT